>JANPWX010000544.1:1278678-1372154 GCA_024734555.1 Trochalopteron elliotii
TGTTTGTTTTTGCTTTGGGATTGTTTTTGTTTTTTTGGGGGGGGTGTAAGTTTTTTTGTAGTTTTTGGTTTGGTTTGGGTTTTTTTTTTTGTTGGGTTTGGGTTTTGGTTTTTTGGGGTTTTTTTGATTTTTTTTTGTTAGTTTGTTTTTGTTTTTTTGTTTTGGGGTGGGTTTTTTTTGTTTGTTGGTTTGGTTTTTTTGGTTTTTTTTGCTTTCCCCTCTCCTTTATTAAAGGGAAACAGGCAGATTGTGCTGCCTGGGGAGCAAAACCAAACAGCTGGCATGGTTTCAGTTCAGGAGAGGAGGAAACAAGAGCACGGGAGTGCTTGGAGAGACAAGGAGCAAACATTTAGGGGCAAACCAGTTTCACTTCATTCTGCAAACAAAATGGAAGCATTAACAGAAGGGGCATGACTGATCTGCTGAGGGCTGGGGTGATGGGCTCAGTGCTTTTCAAAACAACCATTCTGAGTGTGCCCTGTCCCTGGTGTGCACTGAAGAGCCACTCCAGCCCTGGCAGGCTCCGGGAGATGCTGAGGTGGAGGAGATTCTCATTATTTCTTCTAACAGCAATATATTATAACCCCATTGTTATCAGCAGTGCTGCACTGGAACACTTGCTGAAAGGAAATCAAGATTGAAAAGGACCAAGATGAAGCAAAAAACTGCTTTGGCTGGGTTCAGTTTGGGGGGCCTGTGAGGGGGGTGGGGAGCTGCAGATGGGTGCTGTGCTTCCTCTGCAGACCCAGAGAAGCCTTGGGAAGGGATGGCTGAGGAGCAAAAGCTGCTTCTTGAGCAGGGGCCAGCTCAGCTGGGTCCTGGAGGCTTGGGGCTGCAGGAGGCAGTGGGATTTAAGTCACTGGTGGGGATGGGATTTAACTGAGACAGGGGGAAGATGAATGGGGGTCTCTGCTGGTGGGATTGTTCCTGAGGTAGGATTGTATCCCCACCCCAGTGGGTTCACCCAGCATGGGTGATGGGTTGAATCTTCCAATCTGTGACAGTTCTGATGGAGATTGAGACCCTTGGATGGTTGTGGGGCTCCTGCTTCCCAAATATCAGTGGGGATCTGGGCACCTGGCAGCCCTGGACATGTGTTGTGGCACCACAGTAGGTGTAAGAAACAACTGGGAGTGGGAAGAGGAAGAGGAAGAGGAGGAGGGAGTTGTGGAGGTGAGAGGATGTCTTTGCACAGCCTTGGAGCTCAGGCAGTTTTGGTTTGTGGTCATCCTCCTTTGCTGTGCCCTGTGCTGGCTGCAGGATCCCTGGGAATGACCACAGCCCCCATTCCCAGCCCCCTTGTGCTGCTGGGAGTGAGGAGCTGGAGAAATCAGGAGTGAGGCCTGGTCTGGGAACAAGGGGGGAAGGTGCTTTTCAGATGTAGTTCTTATTTCTGATCCAGTTGGTAATAAAGGAAATGTATTTCCCCAAGTTTTAGCTATGACAGTAATTGCTGAGTGATCTCTCCCTGTCCTTACCTCAACCCACAAATCTTCTGTTCTATTTTCTCTCCCATATCCAGCTGGGGAGGGCAGGGATGGAGTGGCTGAATGCCCACCTGGGGTCCGAGGCCAACCCACCACAGTGTGCCAGTGCTCCTTCCTCTCCATACAAACTTTGGGGACAAGAAATGAAAATTCCTTTTGGAAATGGTTTTCCAAACCTCCAGGCAGACACCAGGGTTCTCAGCCTGGCTGGGAGCTGCTGCTGCTGCTGCTGCTGAGCAGCCTTTCTCCAAAAACTCCCGAATTATGGGTATTGTGAGTTTAATGTAAAGGTGTCAGGTATCTCTGAAGAGAAATTAAGAGAACGTCAAAGGTAAAAACTAAACAAAAGGGCAGACACAAAAAGGCTGTAAATGAGGTGGAAATTGCAGGCAAATAGACAATAGAAGAAAGTTTAAGTAGCAATTTGTACTCCTTTGCACAAGGAAATGCACTTCATTTTTTAATAATAATAAAAAAAATCTTGGAGGATGCTGCACTTCTAAATACAGAGCTAAATATACCCTGGAAAAACCGAAACTGGTTTTTGTGCAGCCGCTCCGAAAGCGCACGCAGCAAAACAAAAGTGGGGAGTGATTGACAGAGTTAATCTGTCCTTAATAAATGTTTTATTTAAATATTCATTTTCCTCATTTGCATTAATTCCTTGCTCCAGGCCGGCTCTCAGTACAGTACCTTTTCCTGGGTGCTCATCCCTGAGGAGCAGCGGGCCAGGATCTCCAGCTGTCCTGGCTCTGGCAGCTCCCAGGACAGAGCCTTCCCACGGGCATGGAAGATGGGAAAGAGCCTTTTCTCCTGGAAATAAGAGCCCACTATTTTTCCTTTCACTTCATGGGAGATAAAAGCAACAAAAGGGACAAAATTCTTGCTAGGTGAGAGCTGCTGCTGGGCGCTGAAGGTTCTTGATGATGGTGATGATGACAGAGTGGAGGAGATATGGATGCATTTCCAAAATATTCCTCATAGTTTTTCAAAGGGGAAAAAAAATGATGGTTTTTTTCTGGCTGTGCTGGTGTGATCTCTCCCAGTTAGGGAATTCTGGAGTTGGGCTGGAAGCCCTGGCTGAAGCTGAGGCTGTTCCAGTGTCCCCTGGGCATGTCTCTCTGTGACTGGTGCTGGAAGCATCTGGAGTTAACTCAGCACCCACAGAAATCCATGGAAATCCATAATCTTCCAGAAGTGGGGCTAAGGTGGTTGTTTTCCATGCAAAGAATTGCTGGATTAGATGAAATGCCCATCAAAACTGCAGCTGCCAGGGATTTGGAGGGTGTTGCTAATTAAGGGATGTTTGTATTTGGTTCACATGTCAGCGGGAGAAGAAGGAACAATTTCTTCCTTCCTTTCCCCCCTTCCCTAATCCCTATCTGAGCCACGCCAGGACAGCTCCCATGCTCCTGAGGATGGCTCTGGTGGCCCACAGGCAGAGTTGGCAAAACTGCTGTGCTTGGAATGCCTGTCCCTGGAGCCTGGGGGTGCCTGAGCCAGCAGAGCTGCTGTGGTGCTGGGATGTGCTCCCCATCCGAGGGGAAGGAGCATTTTTCCAGGTGGATTTAGGAGGATGCAAAGTCAGCAGTGCCTGGTGCCTGTTGTGGTGGGGACCTGGAGTGACACCAGAAGAAAAGGGGATGAGTGAAGAACTTCACCCACTTTGTCTCAGACATCTCAGAGTTGTTGTCTGGGATCTGGGCTTGGCCAGGCTTTACCTGTTTTTGCACCCCCAGGCAGGCAGGGCGTGGATCTGATTCCTCCCCACCAACCCCAGGTGTGCCATTCTCTGCCATTTCTTTAATCTCACTCCATTCCATTGGAAATTTTGACTTCCTCCTCCTCCTCATTGCTCCCAGCTCTACAACATTCACTGGGATAATGTCTGTGACATGAGGGCTTCCTACACACCTCCTGCTTCTGTGGCTCCAAATCCCCCGAAATGTGTCCCTGGGACAAGCCCTTATCTTTCCACAGGGATTTTCTAGGATAGATTTGGTAGAGCTGGGGAACTGAGGATAAACACAAAATATTTCTGTGCAGTAGCACAGAGATCTTGATTTAGGTGAGAAATCAGTAGCATAAACGAGGTTAAGTGCTGAGTTGAAAAGAAAGCCAGGGAAAATGTCAATATCTTCTCTCTGAAAGAAAACAAAATTAAATGACCCCACCAAACCCCACCTTATCTATGTAAGTACTTGAGCTGGAACAGCCACAATTCCTTCTGTGCCTGTGCAGAGCTTCAGGTGCTCTTTAAAGCTCAGATTGCTTGTTTGTATGTGAATTAGTGATAGGATTTCTGTACTGCTTGTAAGAAATGAGGCAGAATTTGTTTCAAAGATCTAATGAGTGCTGGGCTGTCTGCAGCCAGCAGAACATCTCTGTCCTGCCTGGAATCAGGCTCTGTCAACTGTGGCTGTGTTTGCTTCAAGAGATGCCGTCACCATCAAAGATACTCACTGTAAATGACTCTGAACGTGTGGATTTTTTTTTTTTTTTTGCTTTACAGCTATTTCTGCATATCCAGGATATTAAAGGGAATGTGTTTTCCTTGAAGGAGGTAGTTTGTACGTTGGAGCTCTTAGAACATGTGCAGAGCATTTGTTTTATCTCAATTTATCTTATTTTGCCCGTTTGTGTTTGTTTACAGGTTGTCATTTTTGTAAATCAGGTTTAATGCTGAAAGCCATTTATAGAACTGAATAATGCAAAGCTGACTCCTGAAGGATGATAAATGCCTGGAGGAGAAAGGATCTCCTGTTGGTTTAGCCATGAGTGCCCCACAATGAGCAGGACAGCTGGATGATGCTGCCTCAGAAGCTGTGGCTAACCCAGATGCTGCCTGCTCTTCTTCTCCAGATGAAAATCATCAGGAGAAAATCTGGAAATTATGATGGTGATGATGATTTACCATGGAACAACGTGGTCTAGTGCAAAGTGTCCCCACCCGTGGCAGGGCGAGCTACATGATCTTTATGGTCCCTTCCAACCCAAACCATTCTGGGGCTCCAAAACCCCTTCTTAGAGGTGTGGAGAGCAGATGCACTCAGTAAAAAGCAGCTTATTAAACTGTGGGTTTGTTTGGTTCATCACTTTTTGTGTGTGTGTGTGTGTTTACAGAGGCTCAGGGCTGCGGCTGTCGTTTTCAGAATTCAGCAGGTTCCTTTCTGCTGCTGTGGAATGAGTCAGTACAGTTCCTGCTTTGATTTGAAAAATTGGATTTAAATCTCTTTGAAACCATTATGCTAAATCAATTTTTAACATAGCAGAGCAAGGAGGTACAAAGCCTCCCTTGTTCTCCAGTTGTGAACTCTTTGGATGAGCGAGCACTGTATAAACAAGACTTAAACAGCATCAGGGGGGGAAGGGCTTTGCCACGATCGAATCATGGAATGGTTTGGGTCAGAGGGGACCTTAAAGCTCATCCTGTTCCATCCCTGCCAAAGGCAGGGACACCTCCCACTATCCCAGGCTGCTCCAGACCTTGTCCTTGAAAACTTCCAGGGCTCCAGGGGCAGCCACAGCTTCCCTGGGCAGCCTGTGCCAGGGCCTGCCCACCCTCACAGGGAAAAGGTTCTATCTAATAATTAACCTAAATTTCCCCCCTTTCAGTCTGAGCCCATTACTCTTTGTCCTGTCACTCCAGTTCCTGATGCAGAGTCCCTCCCCAGTTCTCCTGCAGCCCTTTTAGATTCTGGAAGGGTCTGTGAGATTTCCCTGGAGACTTGTCCAGGCTGGCCAGCCCCAGCTTTCTTAGCCTGAATCCATGTGGAATAGAGTTTTGCTCTGTTTGTGGCTCCAGCAGGATTCCAGATCCCTCCAATCCTGGTATTTGGGTTTCTGGGTCTCCCCCCCACCCCAGCCTGGCTCCAGAGCTGTCAAGGCATCAGATGAATCACCCCTGTGATGTTTGGGATTTCTGGCAACAGTAGCATTGGGCAATCATCCAAATCTGGCAAGGCACTGATAGTAATGAATGGGGAGCTCACGTGGTTCCCTATAGAAACCAGGGCAGGAAAAGTTTTAAGATGACTCTGTGTGGAGACAGACAGGCCTCCATTTGTCCTTTATCCTCCTCTTCTTTTCCCAAATCCATGCTGTCCCACTATCTGGCTTGTAAATCACTCTTGCTGTAGGCTGGAGAGGGGACAAATGCCTTACAAAATACTGTCTCAGTTTGGAGAGACAGGTGTCTGTCAGGGAAAGCCAGAGCTTCCCGTGGAATGGAGAATGTAAACCCCCTCCCTATGAATTATTATAATTTTGAAATTAAGGGACTTTCAGGCAAAGATATGAGAATAGGAATGACAGTTCTTTACTAGGAATATTAAAAATAAAAAGGTAGCAGTGCGAAAAAGCAAACAAAAAGAAAACACTGCCAGAGTCAGGACAGGACCTGACCCCCTGTTAGTCAGGGTGTTGGTGTCAGTCCAGATAAATCCTCCTGCAGTGCCAGCTGTGGCTCTGTTGGAGCAGAGATGATCCTGGAGAAGGGCCCAGTGGTGCTGAGATGGGTCTGGGCTCCCTCTGGCAATCCAGTGCACACAGGCTGTGCTGCTGTTCTGGATCCCAGCTTTGATCCAGGTGGGAATGCTGGGCTCCTCCCCGGGGTGGGATGATGGAATTGTCTCAGCCCTGCAGTGAGCCTGGATGGCCCAGGGACAGCAGAGATCCCCTGGGGGGAGGATGGGTCCTGGAAGGGATAAAGAACTCTGCCCCAGCTGGTTCAACAGCTGCCCAGAAACAGGAGATTTCTCCTGGAGTTCTGAGGGATGGGTCATGGAACAGATAAAGAAAACACCTCCCCAGCCAGTTCCAACAGATGATAATAGAATACACACTTTTGGTTACATCTTGCATTGCAACCCAAGACAGTTGCATACTAATTCCAGACAGTATTTCAGGCTGCTCAAATCCTCACAAAATTCCAGGCTTTTCAGAACCATCCTTCTTGCCTGGTGCTCATTTGGAGAGGCCAATTGCACGTCCTGTTTGTAATCCTCACCCAGGAGCTTCTGCCCCCAACTCTCCAGGGAAGAAAATCTGACAAAGAACATTTATAAGCTTTATGGCTTTAATTAAAACTTGGAGAAGGAGACCTTCCAGAAAACTTCACTGGCATTTTTAAAGAGCCACATCACTGAGCCCTGACCCCATTATTGTTTTTCTTCTCTTATGGGGAAAAAGAAGAAAAAAAATTTGGTCTGTTTTACTCTTCAAGTGAAAAAAGAGCACGTGGCATGTTATACTTGACCAAATTTTAGTTTGCAAAACCAAAAAATAAGCATAAAAGTTAACTGCAAAACAACTAGAGTTGGGGAGGAAGATGAAGAGCAGGGAAATGTCAGTCTTCCTAAAAATCTCCTTTAGGATTAAAAAAAAAAGTTTCATGCAAGATTTGGGCAATTTGCTACACGATAAGTCTCACTGCCTTAGAGTTAAGGATATTCCAGAAACAATAATCCAGACCTGGAAATGGGGCTCAGCTGGAGAAAAGGAGGCTCAGGGAGCACCTTGTGGGTGTGCACAAGTCCCTGACAGGAGGGGACAGGAGGAGAGGAAACAGCCTCATGTTGTGCCAGGGGAGGGTCAGGTTGAATATCAGGGAAAATTTCTTCATGGAAAGGTTTGTCCAGCCCTGGCACAGCTGCCCAGGGCAGAGGTGGAGTCCCCATCCCTGGAAAGATTTAAAAGCCCTGTGGATGTGGCACTTGGGGACAGGGGTGAGTGGTGGCCTTGGTAGTGCTGGACTGGATCATCTCAGAGGGATTTTCCAACCTGAATGATCCTGTAATTCCTTGATTTTAATAGTCTGGGGTCAGAGCTGTGCTGGTTCTGTCTGTGATGTCACATGGTGTTGGGTATTTCTGGCTGGTTTTTTGTTTCTGATCCTCTGCAGACCCACTTCTTTTGGAACAGCCCCATAACTGAGCTCCTGGGAGCCTCCTTTATTTGTTGAAAAAACATGGTTCTAGTCTGCATTTTCAGCCAAAATTGCAACTTCTTTCTAATCCCCTTCTAATTTGAGAGGGAGCTCGTGAATATGCTGATAATCTGTGATTATTCCATGCTAATCTTGCCATTGTAGAGGATGGCTCTGCTTGACACTCAGCAGATGAGTTAATTATTTTCCTTTATATCACCTGCCCTCCAGGCCAACAGCTTTTGGTCCATCTTTGTTACCTTCACTGTTCAACATGGATTAGTTCACTATGCTCTCCTTGCTTGTCGTAGGTAAGATTGTTCAACATCTCCAAAAAACATCATTTTCTGTTCCTTGGGTAGCAGTTTTAGCAGATAAATCACCCCTGCCTGGTTATTCTGCAGGCTGTGGGATGTGTGGTGCCCTTTGGAGTAGGCAGCCCAAGCTAAATCCCAGGATAAGGCTTGGCACAAAAGCTCAGGGTTACAGGCACTGGAACCTCACAGTGTTGCCAGTGCTGGAATATAAAAAAAAAAAAAAATATTTCAAAATGCTGCACTGAACGACTTAGTTCTGAGCCAGGATCCCAAAATAACCACCTTTCAGTTGGTAAAATAAATTATCAAAGTCTTTCAGATCCAAATGTAATGCTTGGGCAAATTAATCCATTGTTGTATTGTTATAGTGCTCTAATCATATTTTTATATATCCCAGGAGCTGGAACTAAGAAGCATTTTGCTGTCAGTGCAAACACAATAATAAGAATAGTCTTAACAAAGTGACGTGCACTTAGTTGACTTTCTGAAATACATTTCAGCGGAAATTACAGCTGCTTTTTTACTTTTCATTATCATTAAGGTCCAAATAACTTCCTTGTATTGAAACCCAGGTTTACTTTTATCTGCTTTAATAATTATATTGAGGCTCATTATGGACACCTTGTTTGTAATTCTGGCTTTTTCTTATTGAATTCTGAATGTGTTATTACAAAAGTATGTACTTTAACAGATGGAGTATATTATGGCAACGTTTAGTTCCAGTTGATCTTTTCCAAAGAGCATGCTGAATGATCTTGGGCTAAATACAACCAAGACAGCATCTAGCTGGATTTTTTTTTTTTTCCCCTAATAGCATTTTCCAGACTGCTTGGGGGGAAAGCAGAAACCAAGAGATGCCACTGGATTGAGCAGGGCAGCTGGAAAAGGTGGGATGATGAAGATCTGGTGATGAGGAAGAGGTGTGGAAGCTGCATCAAAGGCAGGGGAGAGTTCTCCAAGAAAATATCATAGCTGATGTCAAGGTTGTCTCGTTTGCCAGTGGGATATTGCTTTAATGGTGTTCTTTTTTCCTCTCCAGTTTACATAATGAGATCAAGCTAATTAAACCATGTCTAGCTCTGGGAAAAGATCAAAATGTGAGCTTTTTTTATTGCACTTTATTAAAACCTTCACCCTGTAATGGAAGATTATAGGACGTACTTTGCTACCAGTGCATCTTGCTCATCCCTGAAAAATGCAACTCCTCTTTCTTACCAATATTTCCTTGGCTTTAATTGTTTTTTCTCCAAGTTGATCGTATTTTGGGAACTCTCAGAAGGTGCACAACTGATGGGGTTGGGTAGATTAGGTAAAGGAGTAATAAGTAGATGCAATGAGGTGTTTTATGCAGAAGCCAGCAACAGTAAAACCTTCTGAGAAGTGTCATTTTCTGTAGAGTTGTGGAGGAGTTGCTTAGCCCAGTTTATTCAACGCATTCCTTGTCCCACACAGGTGACAGGGAGGACACTCAGGGGTCTCCCTGGACTTGAGAATGGTTTTCCTTACAGCCTCCTTACATTTGAATGTACTTTTTCCTGTCCAATTTCGTGTTCCTCAAAAAAAACCCCAAAAACCCACCAAAACAAAACAACCAAAAAACCCCCCCAAAAATTTAAAAAAAAAGTGGGGTGGTGGGGGGGTGGAGGAAGAATGAGAATATGGTATTTTTTGTTAAGATTAAATGCAGATAAGGACTCCCTGCACTTGGGGAAGGTGGTGGCTGGTTGCCCTCCCTGCTGTGGCAGCAGCTCCAGGTGTGTTGTTGGATGACCACAGCAGTGGCTGCTGTCTCACAGAGGTGCTGTGGGTCAGCACTGGCCATCCAGCTGCTGGATTTTCCCCTCTCCAGGGTCACAGATGAGTGTTCCTGGTGTCAGTACCTGTGAGTGTGTGTTGGTGGCACTGCTGTCACCTCTCCAGGGCCTGGAGCACTGGCAGGTCTGGATTACAGGAGGCTTTCCAGGCTGGTATTAAGGCAGGGAGCTCTTGCCAACATTAATATATGACTATATTAGATCACCCTAATTATATTTCGAGCTGGAATGATTTCAGAGGTGTTGGGAGGCAGAGAAGGCTCTCCCATGCCTTCTCCCCCTTGCAGAGGAGGTTCAAGCATGGCTTTTTCCCCCCGGGCGAGGCACAGTTGAGGTGGGGCTGGGGAGGAAGTTTCTCCTGACTGGGCTGAATTGCAGAGTGCCTTTGAGGTCCCACTCAAATCCCTGCAATTTCCCAATTCCTCCAAAGAGCTCTCCATTTTGAGCCTTGGAGGGGAAGGAGGGGAAAAAAGAAGGGAAGATTTTGAGGCGTGTTGCCTTGTCCCCACCTGACAGGGTGGCAGTGTGGCTGTGCTCTGCCAGCTCCGTGCTCTTCCTCACCCTGCTCTACCCTCACCTTCCCCACAGAGCCTGGCAGGGCCTGGGATGTGCAGGGGGACCAGGATGTGTGTCCTGTAGGGTTTCCCTGTGTTGATAACTGCTGTCTCCTGATGAATAAACTGTCTCCCTGTGCAAGCAGAGCTGGATCCACAGGGGTCAGCACAAGCCTCTCCTCGCCTTGATGGGCTTTTAGATGAGGCCCTGCAGAATAGCTGATGGTGGGTTTGGGGTTTGTTAGGTTTTTTTTTTAAATCTGTGCAAGATCTTAAAATACATTAGGGTTAATGAAATCAGTGCAGTTGGGAAGCACTGCCTGTGATGGACAGATGGCCAAAAGCACTTGGAAGTACAAGTGGGTTTGCACCAGAAGGAGAGCTGGGATCTGGCTGATGGATGCCACGTGCTGTGGGCATGGACTGGGGATGCAGGAGGAGGGAGCACCCTGAGCTCCCACCCTGCTGAGGTGGTGCTGGTTTGCTCCACCTCAAGGTCCCAATCCTGCTCTCCTCCCACTGGAATCAATTCCATCCCATCCATGGAGGCAGCATTTGAGCTCCCAAGTAAAATCTTTTCTTCTAAAGAAAGCAGTCCTTGTCATAATTAAAGATATATGTGTGCTTTCTTTTCCTGTTCAACTCCAGCAGCCACTGAACACACTTAATAATGTTTTTTGCAGAATTTCGGTGGTATGAATGTACATGGAAATTACAGCAAAGGCATCATTTTTTTAACAGCTGTGTTTAGTTGAATAACAGATTTAGAAAGTGCAGACTTTAATTAATCTGTGTTTTCTGCTGGGATTTCAGCACCATCTGATTTACTTTTCATGGCTGAAAAGTGTAATTGTAGTTTTTCCCTTTAGCTGTGAGTTTATCCTCCCAAGAAATCAATTTGGTTCTTCTTTTTCTTAAAGCAAACTCAATATCAAACTGATGGTACCTGGGATGCAAGACAGGTAATGCCCTGGCTCGGGCTGCTGTGGAGTATCTGTCAAATGGTTTGCCTGGAAATGCTGTTTTTCCTCTTCCCTGCCTTGCTGTATATCACAGCAAGCATCCAAATCCCATCCTGTACTCTGGGGCTGGAGGGCAGGTGGGTGACTGGAAGGTCAGGACTGGTGTCACTGGAGAAACCTCTGAACACAAAGGATTTTTGTTACCTTTGATACAGTTTTGTTAGTTGGAATTATGCTAGGGAGACTCTCTCAGTGCTTGCTCCTCGTTGTAAAACATGTTTGTGTGAGACTGTTGCTGTAACTCTGCAGATGTTCCTCAAAAAAATCTCTCCTGGAGGTGCTGGGGGATGCCTGGGAATCACAAACAGTGGTGGAAGCAGAGTCAGGGATTGGGGAGCTGATGTTAAATTGCATTTCTCCTGCACTGTTGATCACTCATTGCTCCATCCCTGTCAGGATCAGTTGTAAGTGTTGTGAACATGCAGAGGTTCCATGGCTCTGGTTTGGGATTTTTCTTTAGCAATGAGCCTGTTGTGGAAATGTGTCGTTGCCCCACCTCTGCTTTTGCCCTGGGACAGAGTTCCCTAAGCTGAGATGAGAACTCGTGCCTGGGTGGTTGGAGTTGCTCAGTCAAGTTGCTCCTCTCAGTGTCTGCTGGCTCTGGAGCATCCACAGGGGAATGAGTGTCCTTATCACCCAAATCCTTGTGTGGGCCAGCCTTTTCTTCCCTGGGAGGGTGGCAGGCCCTGGCACAGGGTGCCCAGAGAAGCTGTGGCTGCCCCTGGATCCCTGGAAGTGTCCAAGGCCAGGCTGGACAGGCTTGGAGCACCCTGGGATAGTAGAAGGTGTCCCTGCCCATGGCAGGGGGTGGGACTGGATGATCTTAAAGATCCTTTACCACCGAAACCATTCCATGATTCTGTAAAAAAGAAAAGCTGCTTGGGCCCTCTGTGAATAGTGATGTGCTCCCAGCAGCACTCGTCATGAGCTGGGTTTGGCAGAAAGAATTTTTACAAAATAAGGGCATTACTTGCATTCTTGGAGAAGTCTGTGTAATTTTAGTTATTGTCAGATGTGCTTTCCCCCGTTTCTGTTTTCTGAGGTTGGTGTGGGGTGTGATGTCTTAAGGGTTTTGTGTGCAAAGCCCACAACAGCAGAAGGAGGCTTTTAGAGCCCGAGTGGAACCTTAGGATGGCTGCTAATCTGAATAAGACAAAGCCCACCAAGATTTTTTTTTAAACTTATTTTAATTAAGGTTTTGCCTTTCATCTCACCAAAGCCCTGAACTAGCTCCCTCATTCTCCCACAAATGCACACAGTCCCTGCTGGTATAGGCACTCAAACACGTGGAGAGCTTCAGCTGAAGGGTCAAATCCAGACTGGGAAGCACCTTGTGCCCAAAATGAATTAAAGCAGGGTTTGGGCAAAGTTAAAAAAGGCCAAACTACCCAGCTGTCTGCCTGATCTGGAGCATGCTGGGATTCTCCAGTGGAGTCCTGTGCTTCCCAGCTTTATTGAAGAACATGGGACTGGGAGAGCTGCTATTACCAGCCGTGGAGCTGCAGATTTGACAGGCTGGTTTCTTTGCTTTGTACAGACTTGTCCAGACACTTGAGCCTTTTTGTGGTGCTCCACACCCTTGGAGGGTTTTGCTCCACACCTTTGGATGGTTTTGCTCCAATGATTTTACTCCCTGGAGGTTTGGGAGATGATGCTTGGTGGGAGCTGGGTCCTGCGCCCAGGTCTCTCTGCCTGGAAGATGATGCTGTGAACTGCACTGAATGTCTGGGGTTTCCAGGACATTCCTGGTGTGGTTTCCTGGTGTGATTTCTGCTAAAACTGCCCTCGATGAACTGTTGGACAAATTCAACAGGGATTTTTCAAATAGCTCCACTCTGCAGCTCTCGTGCTGTGCCAGGTTTTGGCTGGGACATGACATTGGTGAGGGACCCTCCCTGGAGAGGCATTTGGGACAAGGTGTGCCATCATCCGTGGGATGACCTGGTGTCAGGGCTTTGGCTTCTTTTCAGCCACTGCCAAAGCTGACTGAAACACGAAAAATGTGGTTTTTGAGTTTGGACTTGGATGTTTATTAATTCTTATCTATATTACAGCCTCACAAGCCGTGAGTTCTGCAGCACCTCTAGTTAACAAGGTGCAAAATGGAGCTCCTCTAACTCTTTCCAAGGTTATTTAGGTGCTAATCCCCCAATAATGAGATGACACCTATATTATTTATATTTCTGACCCATTAATGACCACCCAAGGCCTGCAATGCAGACCTTTTCCATCCAACTACAGAAAACCACCCAAACCCATGAAGAAGAAGAAGAAGGTGAAGAAGAAGGACTTAGACAACGCCCCAAATCCTCCATCTTGCTCCATATATAAAACCCTAAAAATCTGAGTTTTCCAGAATTCCAACAGCCTGGGGTGCAGCCGAGCCTCCCTGCGCCGGCTCCGTGTCCCCTTCCCTGCCGAGCTCCGAGCGCGTCTCTGCCGCGGCTGTTCCGTGGGGTGACCCCCTCGCTGCAAAGTTTGACCCAGGCACGGTGCCAGCCCGAGGGAAGGCTGACAAGTAATCAGGAATCAAAGGAGCCACCTGCACGCCGCGGGGAGCCGCTCACCGGGTGGCAGGCGAGCGGTGCCAGCGCTCATCGCCGAGCCTTGTTCTCCAGCCCCGCTTCCCCGGGAGGCGGCGCGGGAGGAGGCTGCTCCCTCCCCGGCTTCTCCGCGCCCTCAGCGGGGATTTTGAGAGGGATGTGATGGGTGTGTGGATGTGCCAGGACGCTGCTTGGTCAGGGGGAGAACCAAGGGGGAGTGTTGAGAGCGATGGGGTTGGGCTGGAGCATCTACTACTGATGCTGCTGCTCAGCCGAGCTGAGCTGGTCAGCATGTGAAATTCCCATTCCTTCGGCTGTGTGAACCCACAGCCTGCACCCCCAGCAGATAGCCTGGGAGGAAAAGAAGGCCTTTTAAAGAGCATTTTTATCCTCTGCTGGTTGGTAAGAAGGCCTGGCGGGTGGGAGGGAGGCAGAGGGGTGGCGTGGTGTGCAGATGCTGCTGTCACTGCACACGCGCTCCCAGGGTGTGCTCACCCAGCCTGGAGCTGGCAGCGCCCCAGTCCCACTTCAGGGGGCAGATAGGATTTGTTTTGGAGAGGGAGGGCGTGAGATGCTTGTGTGGCCACGTAATCACTTGGGTTTTATGTCAAAGGAAGGCACGTGAAAATCACCGCCCCCCTCCAGCCCCACGCTGCCCCGTGCCTGTCACCCACTATTGGATCCAGCCCAATAGATCCGATTTTTTGTCTCATATTAGGATAGGTCATGATAGGATTTCTTTTAAACACCGAGGGAAATTCAGTCCTGCCATTCTTCCAGGGGTGCAGCAGTGGATTCAGAGCAGTCCCTGCCCTCTCCCTGCTGTGCTGACTGCAAGGCAAGGGGAAGCCGGTCTCCGAAGTGCTGCGAAGGGAAACTCGCTCTTGCGAAGCTGGGCCTAAAATGAAGGGTTTTTATAGCATACAAATGTTACCTACAGCTATTTATACACCCTCCTCAAAGGCTATTTATACCCTTCCCTGCTTTTGTGCTGCTGGCTGGAGAATATCCTTACATTGGATGTTTTCGGCGGCGTGGGATGTTCTTCAGCCGTCGCCCGACTGCAGGGACCGTCTGCTTCCAGCATCATTCCTGGAAGAAGAGGGCAGTTCATGGGCTGCAGCCACTGCCACAGCCCTGACAGCAGGCTGGGCATCGTGGGTGCCAGTCTGAGGAAGAGGAGAAGGGGATGAAACGCCTGATGATAGCAGTGTTGATATGAAAGCTGTGGGTTCATGCGGCTGAAGGGGGTGGCTGGTTGCATCAAGGGTCAGGAGTAAGTTTTCCCCCCCTTTCCCACATTGTGCAGTCGATCAGGAGCAGTGTAAGGTTATTTTATTGTTTCCAGGAGCGCCGGGCCCGGGCTCCCTGCGGGAGGTCGCATGCTTGGCTTGCTGCATCATTGATCCAGCCTGCCAGAGAAATTCTTTATTCCTCTTAAATGTGGACTTGCACTTAGAAAGCAAACAATCCTTTAACGTTTCTGAGGCTGAAAGCAGAAAAACGAGTGGCTTTTGTCGTCAGGGATGCTGTCTTTTTTGATCGCTCTGGGAATCCGAGGGAATGTGCTACCCAACAAAGAGCAATTTGGTTTAAAAAAAAGGGGAAAAGGGAAGGGATTGCAGCTTCCTGTGCTCTGGATAATTGGGGCTGTCTCCTCTGCAGCTACATGGCACTCCAGTGACTGGGTTTGGAAGTTCAATGATTTTCAGGTTTCCCTGACTCACACCATGAACTTTCCAGTTCAGTCTGTACCAGCCAGCACTGGTGTGCTGAGTTTGGCAGCCACTCCTTTCAGTGGTGGATATTTGCTTATGAGAGATAAACAAAAATATCTTCATTATCTCTGGAAAAATGCTGTGTCCTGTTGAAACATCATCGCTGTGTCCGAGATTGGTTTTGTTTTTAGAAATGCTGATGGAATGGCTTTTTGTGGGAGGTTTTTCCCAGAGGAGTCTCCAGGAGCCCAACCTGGTTTGCCTTGGTCTGCTGCATTTGAATTTTGTCTTCCTGCAGCTGAGGTTGCCTCTGTCACTAACACTTATTTACAAGATATTCTGGTGATCTTGTGTGGATTAGTGCATGTGCCACAGGGCTGTGATGCAGAGGGAGAGGTGCTCCTGAGCTTTTCCAACACTGATGGGGCCAGGACAGCACTGATGCCACTTTTGAAACAGCATGAAAGGCAGTAACTTCCTCTCAGTTGGTCCTTGGGTTTTCTTATCCCAAGTAGAACTTTTCCAAGGTTGACTGCAAGTTCTCTGTGCCACAGGCTCTGGCTCCTGGGTGCTTCCAATGGGGAGATGCTTGTGCAGTGTTTGTAAATCCTCCTCCTCTCCATTCCCCTCACTGCTTCTGCTGTCCCTTTCTCCACAACAATGACAAGAAGGCGACTTTCTGTCATTATTTTGTGCAGAAAGAACCTTCCAACTCCTCCTGAACCCGCGAATGGATTTCTCAACCTCCAGCCATCCGAGGTGTAAATGAGATGGGAGCGGGGGCTTTGCACAAATCCCACCTTCTCGCCAGCAGCCTGCTCCCTGCCTGCTTCATTTGACATTTTTCTCCCCTAATAAGGGTTATTTTTTCCCAGAAATCCCCCCCAAATTTGTTAATTGTCAGCGCTGCCAAGCTGGCATTGGGAGGTGCTGGTGCTGTGCAGCACCAGGGGCAGGGACCCCCAAATTCTGAACAATTGTGATGTACTGTGCAGCTTGGGCAAAGTGCATTTGTTGCCTTGGAAACAAATAGCAGCAGTGAACAACTCAATGAAATTTATGGAATCAACTTCAATAAATCTTGATGATAAACGTGCAAAAACATCCCCAGTTTGATGAAGACCTCCAGTATGCAGATGTGAAGGATGGTAGTAAGTTATATAAGTGCTTTGGCGCCGATTTTGGGCTGCCACGGTCGTGTTCCTCTAATATGGGCTTTTTTTGTTGTTTCTGAGGAAGCTGTCTGCTGCTTTTCATAGATATGGCATTTAATTTTAATTTCCAGGGTATATTTTAGTTTAATTGGCATGCTGGATGATTACAGTGGGTTGTTTTGTCTTTTGCAAAGCCTGATTCATATCGAACTCGGGATAAAAATAAAATTGAGAGTGGTGGAAATCCAAGGGTGCACAGAGGGCCACTGTCGCCCGCCTCCAGGAAGGGTGCAAAATTTCACAAATTAATTAAAGCAGTTATGTAGGGCATCTCCCTAATTCCTTGTATCAGCCTGTGAGTTTTACAGACGGGGACAGGTCAGGGATTTTGTAGTTACAGCCAAGCTCTGTGGCAGATTTCACTCTCACATGGAAAGGTCTCTCTATTTACCTGTGCATAGGGACAGAGTAGGTTTATTGCATCTCAGCCAGTGATATTTTCTAAAATTGATATTTTTCCTTCCTGGTTTGACCTGTGGATCGATGAGGGTTCAGGAATATCAGTGGACTTGTCTGGAGATGACGTTGTAAACCTTTAACACAGCCCTTAATGCAATGAGATGTTTTCCCATTAGTTCCCTTGCCTCTTCTCCTTACAGGGCCTTATATTCACGATTTTCTGCCAGGTCAGGAAGCACTGGGAATATTTGTTTCTTGCTTTTGTGGTGTGCTGGGCCCCAGCTTTGCCCTTCAGCAGCTGAAGGGGCAGCATGAGGCCAGACCCTTCCTCCATCCCCTCTGCTGCAGCCACCTCGTCCTGCTGGGCTGGGACCCAAACCCAAACCTGCCCCCATGGACAGGGGTGTCATAGAATCCCACAATGGGTTTGTTGCAAGAGACCTTAAAGCCCCTCCAGTCCCACCCTGCCATGGCAGGGACACCTTCCACTGTCCCAGGCTGCTCCAACCCCCAATGTCCAACCTGACCTTGGGCACTGCCAGGGATCCAGGGGCAGCCACAGCTGCTCTGGGCACCCTGTGCCAGCGCCTGCCCACCCTCCCAGGGAACAATTCCTGCCCAAAATCCCATCCAGCCCTGCCCTCTGGCAGTGGAAAGCCATTCCCTGTGTCCTGTCCCTCCAGGCCCATGTCCCAACTCCCTCTCCAGCTCTCCTGGAGCCCCTTTAGCCACTGGAAGGTGTTAAAGGGACATTTTCACCTTTTAGAAGTTGCCTCCCTGTATCTTAAGCCGATTTCTCTGCAGAGGTTATTTTTCCCACCCTGCCCAGTAGGTGCTTTGGTTTTGATGGATGTTGGAGCTCTGTTGGGTGGGCTGCTCATCTCTTCACCTTGGCCCTCCCTTTTTCTTCTCTTACACCATCTTTTCTTACTCCTGGAATGAGATTGTTTCAGAACATAAAGACTTGATGTTAGTGCTGTCCTTGGACTGTCAGTAAGAGAAAAAAAGCCCCGTCCAGGATGCTGCTCCTGCCCTGGCACCCTGATTGCTGCCCTTGTTTCAGATGCACTTTAACTTGTTACTTGGATCTACCCAGATTCCCAGCCAAGACCTCGTGTTGATCAATATCCTCCAGTCCACAAAGTCAGTGCTTCCCCCAGCCCTAATATGTTGTATGGATTAGGAAAATCCCTGTGGATGTTGAGGATCACGCCTGCAAATCAGCCCAGGTCTGGTACAGGGGCTTGGGATGTGACTCTGCAGAACCTGGGGCTTGCCCAGAGCTCAGAGCGATGGATTTTAATTTATTTAATGCTGAGTGT
The DNA here is from genome assembly GCA_024734555.1 of Trochalopteron elliotii. Classification (NCBI taxonomy): domain Eukaryota; kingdom Metazoa; phylum Chordata; class Aves; order Passeriformes; family Leiothrichidae; genus Trochalopteron; species Trochalopteron elliotii. The sequence goes on from JANPWX010000544.1 coordinate 1,296,995, forward strand.
ATTCCTCGCCTTGGCTGGGATCAAAATCTGAGTTTCCCTTAGATTTCCTCAGGTGTGGAGGGCTGGAAACCCAGAGGGCTTCTCCAGGAACCCCGGGCATGAGGGATGGTTGCTGAGCTCTGCTCTGATGTTTACAGACCACCAGAGCTCTTCCCATTAGCATACAACTGTATAAGACAGCTTGAACTCCATTAGGAGCTAAATTTAGTGACTCACTATCTCCTTTTTGATATGTTTTTATAATTTCATTGTATTATGACACTTGATTTTAAATTTGCATGAGTAAATGAGCCTCTTACTAAGTCAGGTAAAAAGATTTTTCAGTTATCTACCATGAAATAAGACATTAAAAAAAATAGTGAGAGGAGAAAGCAACGTATCCTTGACATATTTAGTTTACATTTTTTCCAACTGTGCTGACTGAACATTTCTAACCATTAATGATCCAATAAAGCTGTTTGTACCGCTTTAACAGGCTAAATAATTTCACATTAGGAATACATTTTGTAATTAATTTAGTATTTTGTGGGGGAACCCTGTTTTTGGAAAATACAAATTTACATTTAATTGCACTCACAATCTGACTTGGAAGATGCAGCAAGTGAAAACTGGCCTTTTATGGTTCACCTCCAAACAGGAAAGTCCATGGAGGCAGTTAACAGTAGTGAACAACTTTAATTGGAATTTCCATGACTTGTTCAATGAATTCCTGCAGGGTTCCTTAAAAATACCCCCTGGGTAGTGAAGCTCCTGCAGCTGGTGAAAGATGAGACCACACACCTTCATCCCTGGGGTTCCACCAGCTTCTGATTCACTAACATGGATTTATGGGTTGGTTTTTTTCAAGTATTTCTGAACTTTCATTCAGGATAACCTTGGCAAGACCTGAACAACTTTGGGATTTGCACTTCAAAAGTATTTTCCCTCTCATTTTCTGTTGGAGAAGAGACCACCCAAGGCTCTGCTGCCAGTGGGATTTGGGGGGTGTGTGTGGGGAGCATCCCTTTGTTTTGTTCAGGTGATGATCAGCAAGGAGATGGCACTGGTGATCCTTTGGGTTCTGGTGATGATCTCATGGGGAGGTGAAAGTTCCTCAGTTAATTATCCAGCTTTTTGACTCTCTCCATCTCTCTGGACACCACCAGCTTTAGTTTTTTTTGTGTTACTGATATTTTTTCTTCTCTTTCATTAACAGTGACAGATGCTTTTAATTAAAAAGAAAAGACAAAACAAAATCCTGAGTAAAACAAAAGGAGAATATTCTAATTTGGCGTGACATTATGAGGCAGGATGGCTCCTGGCATCCAAGGTGTGGAAAAGGTCATCTTCCACAGCTCCAGCCTTTTGCAACAGTGGAATTAAGTTCAAACTCAGGCTGGTTTTGAAGTCTTAAGTCTCTCCAGGGATTCCTTTCATAACATCTTCGAACTGGATAACACTACAGTAAATGAAATACACTGCACTGGATTAAAGGGTTATTTCCCCTGTGTGTCGAGCTGACACAGAATCCCAACCCTCAGGTTGCCTCCGAGTTGTCTCTATCTGCTGATCCCCTCCCTGCTTTACATAACAGCTCTTGGAGTTTTTTGCAGGGAAAGTTTGGCCATTATTTATTCGGCTTCGGCGCTCGCGGAATGATTTTATGCAGCGAGGAGCTGAAATAAAGCAGCTAAATGGGAAGGAATTTAATGGGCATCAAAACATGAGGGAAGCAATGCAGGGGAAGAGCAGAGCTGCCTCTCCAGGTCTGTGGTGCTGCTCTGTGATTTGTACTGAAACACAAACTCACACGTTCAGCACAGAGCCCGCAGTAACCACGGGGCTGAGAAATGCTGCTGTGCCCTGAGCTGGCTGCTCCAGCAGCTACAATTTGTTAGGGGTCGTTGGCAATGTGTTTTCTTGTAGAACAAATGTTCCTTTTGACTTTGAACTTGGTGCCTGGTGCGACTCGTGCAGATTTTGTTGAGGGACGGGCACCCAAGCTGCTGAGCTCCAGGGGAGAACCAGTGCCTTGGAGCACTGGCTCCTCCAGTTTTGTTGTGCCATCCCATGGCCGGTGCCCTGTGCCAGGCTGGCCTCCTGATGCTGGGGAAGGTGTTGTCTCCAAGCTTGGCATGGCAAGTCACAGTGGACATCTATTGAATCTGCTCTGGAACTGCACAAATGGTCTTGGTCCTTTGTTTCCCCCACCAAAACACTGATTAAAGACCCGGCCAAAATCACAGGGAGCCTGAGAAACACAAAATCTCCAATAACATTTTGACAAGGAAAAGGGAGAGAACTGTTTCTTCTCCGTCCCTGGCTCCTCCCATTTTATTTTATCCAAGGCTGGCTGGGTCAGATGGAAAACAGGGGCTGTGTTATGAAGTGTTTATTTAAGATAAACTGGATCCTCCATATGCTCGATGCGTTTGGGTGTGGCAGAAACAGGGCACTGTGCTCTGTGTGTCCCCATGTACCTCTGGATCCCATTCCTTGTTGAATCTCTTCTCCCATACCACAGTTTCCTCTGGATGTGCTTATGGGTGCCTCTGGAATAACCACTGCTCCTCTCACCCGACCCCAAACCCCTCTCCCAAGAGCTGGAGGGTTGATGGGGCTGCTGCTCTTCACAAGGATGGGGAGATGCTCCTGGTAATTCTTTGTCTCCATGAACTTTTGGGATGAGGTGTCAGAACCTGGGGCTCTGTGGAAGGTGCACAGCAGGATTTGTCCCTGCTGAAGGGTTTCTGCTGGCCAGGAGGTGACCCCACAGGCATCAGGTTCCTCTGTTTCCAAGTGTTAGTCACAAATAAACACCCACACTCATTAAAAATGTGGGAAATGATACTTTGGGGATTCTGCTGTCCATGAGTAATTAAAATCAACAAGGTTTTTAGATTTCCCTCTTACTGAACGACCTGGGAGCAGAAGCAAGGGCAGGGAATTGCATGTGCTGGGTAGCTGGAGGTACCCTGACTCTCTCACAGCCTCCAAGACAGTCTCTGGCTTTCCAGGAGGTCTCAAATCTCCCTGGAAAAGCTGGGACATATTGAAAATACGCTCCGAGCTTTTAGCACTTCCTCCAGATTATTTCTTCAAGTATTTAAAAATATATTTTATAGCACTAAAATAAATGTCAATGAGTCTGCATGGCTTGGGGCTAACAATAGTATTTCTATTTCCATCAGCAGCCTGGCAGGGCATTTGGCGAGGGAAGAGCTGGATGTGGAGACCTGGCTGTTTTCTTTCTGACTTGGTCCTTGATGTCTTGAACAGTTTTATTCTCTTGTGCTTTACTTTCCCTGTTTTGCTAAATAGCAGTGAAAAAGCTTCCTTGCTTTGTTCAGGCACCTGGGATTTATCAAAGGCCTCTGGGCAAGTGTTAAATGCTGAGCTGGGTATAAAAAGCGTTATTTAGTGTTATGTTTATACCTCTTCAATGTTAGCATGTATTTTTATATACTCCTTGCGGTGACCTTTGTGTTTTTCCAACCAAGCAGACAATCTCCTTGACTCAGGGGGTTGGTTTTTTCCACTGCCTGCCGTGGCATCTTCCAAGTGATTTTGTAAATAGGCTTTTTTGGGGGTGTTTTCAGTGTTTGGGCTGGGACTCATGATGCTGGAGGTGCCAGTTGCATACAGAGGATGGGAGAATTGCCATGAGGAAAATAACAGCATGGAAGTCCATTCCTCTCATTCCTCACCTTCCTTGTTTCTCTCAGCTACAATCCAAGGATGTTTTAAGGATCCCAGGCTGCCATGTTAGATGGGCAGTGATCTGGGGGGTACCCCAAGCCTTAAGGGGAGCAGGGCACGGAGTTGGTGTGGGGAGAGGTGCAGGAGTAAATGGGATGGCAGGAATTCAACCCTGGCACCGTGTCAAAGGCAGCGAGCCCTGCTCGGAGCAGCTGCGTTCCCCGGGACTGCGGGAAGCCAAATGGTTTGTTTGTCTGTTTACACGGATCTGTGGGGCTGTGTAGGGGAAAACCACTTAGCAGAAATTCTGCTATTAAAGCAGATGGTGGGAGATTAATCTGTGTTTTTTGGGGGGTACTTGCTGCTACGATGACCACGTTGTTAATTCCTTCCCGTGCTAGGAGTCCTTCCATCGTTCCAGGAGATGGGGGGATTGTGTTTCCTGGAGCTCTCAGCTCCTTCCTCTCTTTCTCCCAAGCTGATGTGGTATTTTAGGAAGCACAGGAGCGTTTTGTGAGGGTTGTTGTTGCAGTTTCTCTACCCGTATGCTTTCCATGCTGTCCTCTGCTCCAGCCTTTCCCAGTGCTCCCATGGCAGTTCCAGCTGCCTCCTGGCCCTCCTGCAGACCAGCAGCAGCCCCTCTGCTGCTGCTCAAACGCTGCTTGTTAGCCTAGATTTCCCTTTTTTTCCCTTCCATTTTAGAAATTGCTCTTTTTTCCCCCCTGCCGTATCACTGACAGCCGCATTCTCCTTGACAGTTGTGATATTTGTATGTGTGCATGAAAACAGTAGGAAGCATTTATGTAGGTGTCACTAATTTAATTTAATATAATCTGATCTGTACGTATAGGGGAAGGACTGCTCTGTGCTGAAAATGCTTCTCTTTATTTTACAGTCTCCATCGTCATCAAATACAACTCCTGTCATTCTCCTCTTCCATTCACCCACCCAAAGACCAAATCTGGAAATAGTAACCAAAAGAGAAGCCCACGTCACGCACAGAGCAGGGAAAGGTTGAAATAATTGAAGGGTAAGTGATTTTTTTTTTTTCACTCTTATTCTGTGTGTAAAGCTACAATAGGGAAGTGCAAGACTGTGTAAAGAAGCTGTTAAGCACACACACAGCTGCTCTGTGTGCAAAGCGGAAGAAAAACGACTGAAATGCTGCCTTGCTGATCAAAGGAAGGTGAGAAAGTGCCCGGGAGGGGCAGTTTGGAGTGTTGGTGCTGGTTCTGCTCGCCCTGGATCCCTGTCTGCTCCTGCCTGGGTGTTAGCAGAGGCTCTGCACAGGCTGGTGTGGCTTTGGCTGGTCTGAAGGAGCTTCCCAGCTGAGAGGGAGCCGGGATATCGGAGCCTCCCGCTGCTGAAGAGCTCTTGTGTCATTTCCTTCTCTCTTCCCCACTTCAAACCCCTCTCAGCTGGGGTGGTGAGCTGTGTGTGTGGGGCAGGATGTTTTTGCCTTGCTCCTGCTCTCTGCCAGTCCCTCAGCTCCGTGAGCTTTTCCTGGAGAGCAGCCTGGCAGTGCCTGTGCCGGGATTTTCCATTGATGGGGGCTGGAGGAGGCACAAACTGGCTGGCAGAGTGAGGAGGCCTCTCCCTGGAAATGTTTGCCTTCAGGCTTTCCTTTTTGCTGTGAGCGTGGCCAACGAGATCGGAGGAGATAGAAAACCAGCTTTTGTGAAATTCAGAACCCTGGCTGAAGCATTAGTGAGCTCCAAATGATGGGGAGTTCATTTTCCCACCCCATTCCCAGCTCTGTGCTTGCATATATTGTATTTCCACACGTGTTCTCGTGTAGATGGACAGGATACGCCTTCGCTTGCACTTGAGAACTTCTCTTTAAACATCTGGGTTTTTCTGGTTTATTGCTGTTGTGGGTTTGTTGGGTTGGTTTTTTGTTTTTTTTTTTACCCCTGCAATGTTTGTTCATGCAAAATTCATATCTGGGAAGGGCATCTTAAATCCCTGCTTCTGAGTCAAAAAGGGAAAGTATGGAAGTGAAAAGAGAGATTGTATCGTTTAAGAAATATGATTCATGAATTAATCCTCGTCTGCTCCACCATCTGTGGTGTGTGTTTCAACACAGAAATCCTGGGTTATATCTCTTTAAAAAGCTTTCTTCTTGCTGATTGCCTGAGTTTGCTGCAGCTCTAACAGGGAATTTGCTTTTTTTTGGGGGAGAGAGTGGTGGGATTTAGTCACAGCCTGGGTGGGTTGCCCCAGCCTGTGTCCAAGCTGTAGGTCACTGAGGAGGCTGCAGAGTGTTTTGTGTTTTGGGAGGTGCCAGCTCTCTGTGAAATGCCATGAGCCTGATGTGCAGGCAAAGCTTGTTCATGGCTATTTTTGCTGTGAAATTGTGGCTGGATCTCTGGAGCAAGAGATGGGCAGCGATGGCAGGAGGTGCAGGAACCTGTCGAGATCCTTCTGGGAAAAGAAATGACTCTTTCTGAAATGGACTGGAGCTCCAGAAAATAAAGCACTGAGGTAGTTCCCATCCTCTGTTTCCTGGTGATGTTTTTGTGATTCCTTTGTAGATAAAGAGAGAGGGGAGGTTTCCCATCTTGGTCCCAAAAAGAAGCTGCCATTTCTGCAAGGCTTTGTGCTTCCAGGAGAAATGGGGGATGAAGGGACACTGGGAGTTTTGGGGGTGACCTTTTTCGGATTGGATTCTTCAAATTATTTCTCAGATTTTTGCTGGGACCAACTTTCCTTTTTAAACATATTTCTGAGGTTCCTCTTCCTGCAGCAGGTCAGACCTGGGACAGGTGAGCCTTTTTCATCCTCCCTGAACAGAGTCCCTGAGCAGGACACTTTCAATGCTGCAGCCACCATCAATGCCTTTCCTGGATTGCTCCTTTTCCTGATTATGGGATTTGCCCCATCACTTTTTCTCCCAGTGAGATGCTGGTAAAAGCTGGAGTGTTTTTCCTGTGGTTCTGGAGGGGGATCTGAGGTGCTGGAGATGCTGGATGTTGGGTGTCACAGCTCACGGTGGCCTCAGCCCGTGGCTTGGTGATGCTCCCACGTGGCCACAGCCCCTCCTGTGCCAGTGGCACTGATGTGAGCACAGCCCTACCTGGCTCTGCTCATGCTGATGGATGGAGGTGATTCAGGAGCTGAGGCCCACAGTGAAATACTGCAGGTTTATTGCCTTCCCATTCATCCTGTTTTCACGCCTTTCTGCCTCCCTGACTCATTGCCATCCAGCCTCTCCTTGCAGTTCCTGTTTGCTCTGAGAACACCCACTGGACAGGGCTGGAGCAAAGCTCTGATGCTTCCCATTGCCTTGGGAGCTGCTTTTTTAATTGAACATCTAAAGCCAAGACGGGAAAGGAAAATGCCTTTTTTCAGGAGCAACAATAAAGTGTTAAAATGAAGGAGCATGTGGGGGATGCTCTGTCATGTGCTGAGCCCTTCAAGGCTCTTCCATGGTCCCTAAGAAGTGTTTTCCCATTCCCTCCATTATCACAAATCCCTTCCTGCCCACTCACCAGGGAATTCTTGGATGTGCAGGTGCTTTCTGACACAAAGAGTCAACTCCACAAGCACCCAGAATCTCAATGCTGCTTTAATGTCTGAAGGGAAAAGAGTGTCAGCTGTGGTTCAAAAAATGTTTAACCCTAACTGGAATTAGGCTGAAATATATCCTTATCCCAGGAACAGCACCCAGGGAAGGGCTGGAGCTGTGTCAGGGTGGGTTAGGGTGGAGATCAGGAAATGTTCTTTCCCCAGAGGGTGCTGGGCACTGCCCAGGCTCCCCAGGGAATGGTCCCAAGGCTGCCAGAACTCCAGGAAGGTTGGGATATCACTCCAAGGGACAAGATGGGATTGTGTCCTATGCAGGGCCAGGAGCTGGATTCAATGATCTTGTTAGTCCCTTCCAGCTCAGGATATTCCATGTTTCTGTGACACACCCCTGCATGGAAAATGCAGCTGGGAATACAGGCCAGATGTGCTCCTGGCTCTCTGTCCATCTCATCCCCACAGACACCCCTGCACATTCACAGATTTTCCCAGTGACTTGCTCATTCCTTCTGTGCCTTTACAATATTTTGCCATTTTGTATCTTTCTTAATTGCCTCAATCATTTTTGTTTGGTGAGGGTTTCTAAGCTTGTTTGTCATCCTTTATCTGCTCCATGCTAGTCTGGGAAGAAAGGATGGTTTCCTGGGGGGCTGTCCTGCAAACCTCCACCCCTGTCAGGTGTGTGCTGGTCCCTCCTGTGCCCAATGATCCTGGTAATAACTTCTCCAAAGTCTCCATAAAATAAGGGTTATGGACTTTGTGCCTGGACAGTGTCCTGTGTTTACCTCCATGGCCAGTGTTGGCATTTTATGAAATACTCTGAGACCCCACAGAAGCTTTGCTGGTAAAAAACCCCACCAAACCAACAAGAGGTAAAACAAATTCTATCAGAAATGGGAAACAGAAGCAGTCCAGGCAGATTCCATCAGCCACAGGTTTTACTTCTTGTTTTAAGCTTTAATTAAAATCAGCAGCTTTTATTTAAAGTAAAAAAAGAGATGTGTTTATGCTCACCTTTATTTCCACCACAGTGTGGGGTTGTAAATGAGGGGTCTGGTGGTTCCCCCAGCTTCTCCTCCCTCTGCTGGGTCCCCCCTGATCACAGATTGTCCCCTGGCAGGGTGACAGTGCTGGTGGCAGAGGACATGTGACTTTCCTCCAAGGTTTCTTGTGGACAAAGACAGGAGAAGCATTGATTGCCCATCAATTCTTTAGGACCCCAGTGAAACAGCTGCTTGTTTCTCCCAAACAATTATGCCAAGATGGAAATTGGCTGGTGTCTGCACGGACTTTTTTGGATGGGGAAAATTAAGCAGTAATAGCTGGAAAAAATAATATGGGCTATGAGATAATAGATGCCTGGGGATAAAATTAAGCAGTATTTTACAACGAAGGAAGAGGGTTTGGCAATAAATAGTTTGCCTTTGACTTCCTTTTGTTTGCCAGAGGACTGATGATGTTTGGGAGAGGTTGTCCTGGGCTGTATTTTCCAAGCAGATGGAGGAAAACAGTGAAGGTGTGGAGGGTTTTCAGTCCCTCCCAGGAAGGCTCTGCCAGCTCAGGGTGCAGCCCACACTGCCAGCACTGCCTGTGTGTTGGATGTGACAGGGATGTGACACTGGGGCTGCTGTGGGAAATCCACCCTTGCAGGGGGATGTTTAGAATAGAATAGCAAGGTTTACCAAACAAAATGGGAACAGGATTGGGTTTAAATGCCACAGGGAGCCCAGAAAGGGGCATTGGCATGTTCAAAACCCCAGCAGGGTCCCAGTGGAGGTGATTCCCACTCTCTCCCTGTGTGCAGTGCTGTGCAGAAGCCCCTTCCCAATAATGCCACCACAGTGGGATTTGGTTTTACTCTGCCATCTCTCCATAATGTGCTTTTCTCTAACAGCTCCGTGAGCACTTGGCCAAGGAGGTCGTTTGGAAATGCTGTTTTCTCCATTTCAGGTGCCTCATACCACCCTCCCCTTCCACTTGTGCACAGGGAATGTGCCAAGGTGGGCTGGGAAAACACTGTGGTTGCCTCCTGGTGCCAGTGAGAACATCCCAGGGAGTTCAGGACTCTCTCTCCCTGCCATTGTGGGCAGGGCTTGTTCCTCTTCACTTTGCATGAAATAAGAGCACTGTTCAGACAGAGCTGCAACCCTTAATCCCACCTTCCCAGGGATGGATTCAGGTGCAGCAGGTTGAACTTCCAGCTCTTTAGCCCAGGCCAGCTGCTGAGAGCTTTTCATTTCACAGACCTCAGGGAAAGCCTCCCTGCCAGGTGGGGGGATTTCCTCAGAGTGGAAGGGTCTCAGGAGAGCTCAGAGTCCTGGCTGTCCCCAGGAGCTGAGCTGGGGATGCTCAGCACCTCTGCAAAGGAGGCCAGGCTGTCTCGTGCATCCAGAATGGAATCATTAAGTCTGTGTGCATTAAGACTCTGTTTTTATTCATGGAGTGTAATGTGATTCATTTGCCCTTTTGCTCTCGTGGTGAGAGGGCTGTCATCTCGTATGCATCACTGGCTGCAGGCACAGCTCTGCTTAGTTCTTATTTTTAGGGGCTCTGGCTGGGAGGGAACACACATTTTCCTCCTGTGCAGAGTGGCTGCAGAGCTGAGTGGCCACAAACCTGATGCTCTCCCAGCCCTGGTGGGGAGCATTTAGCTGAGCTCAGCTCTCCATCTCCAAAGCTCCCACTGAGGATCCTTTTTCCTGCTCCAGCCCCTCGTGCCAGGGCAGTGCTGGAGCCCCTGCACCTCATCCAGGGCAGTGCTGGATACCCTGCACCTCACCCAGGGCCCTGCTGGAGCCCCAGCACCTCATCCAGGGCCCTGCTGGAGCTCCTGCACCTCATCCAGGGCAGTGCTGGATACCCTGCACCTCATCCAGGGCAGTGCTGGAGCCCCTGCACCTCATCCAGGGCAGTGCTGGAGCCCCTGCACCTCATCCAGGGCAGAGCTGGAGCCCCTGCACCTCATCCAGGGCAGAGCTGGAGCCCCTGCACCTCATCCAGGGCAGTGCTGGATACCCTGCACCTCATCCAGGGCAGTGCTGGAGCTCCTGCACCTCATCCAGGGCAGTGCTGGATACCCTGCACCTCATCCAGGGCAGAGCTGGATACCCTGCAACTCATCCAGGGCAGAGCTGGAGCTCCTGCACCTCATCCAGGGCAGAGCTGGAGCTCCTGCACCTCATCCAGGGCAGAGCTGGATACCCTGCACCTCATCCAGGGCACTGCTGGAGCCCCTGCACCTCATCCAGGGCAGTGCTGGAGCCCCTGCACCTCATCCAGGGCAGTGCTGGAGCCCCTGCACCTCATCCAAGGCAGTGCTGGAGCCCCTGCACCTCATCCAGGGCACTGCTGGAGCCCCTGCACCTCATCCAGGGCCCTGCTGGATACCCTGCACCTCATCCAGAGCAGTGCTGGATACCCTGCACCTCATCCAGGGCAGTGCTGGAGGCAGGAGGGACACGCTGAGGGAACAGCACCCTTGGGTGTCCAAGTGATGTTGGATCTCCACCTGCAAAACAAGTCAGAAATTCCCTCCCAGCCCTGGCTGTGGTGGCCAGCCCTTTTCAATCACAAAGGCCTGAACTCTTGTCCTGCTGGCACATTCCAAGTGGTCACCCTGCGTGGCCCAGTGACCATCTCACAGCCCTCAGGTGACCTTGGGTTTCTGATGCTGCAGGGTCACAGCACGTGTGGAAATCAGTGAGATTTTAGAAGCAAAGGGCAGGAGGAGGAGAGTTAACTCCAAAGTGTTTCTTTGCTTTTTTGCCTTGTCCTCTTCTTCCTTGTTTTTATATCTCCCCCTGTACACTTCAGAGCCCAAACCCACACTGGGAAGGACTCACAGAAAACAACATCTGAGGCACAGGCGAGGGGCAAAAGCATCAGCATAGTGCTTAAATTGATGATTTTCTTACACTTTGTCGATGGGGAGGCATAAAAGAGGGTCAGGTGTGGATAAAGATAAGGGGTTTTCAGAAGAGCTTGGAGCCAGGAGCAGCTTGGGAAGGGGAGGTTTTCAGCCTCCAACGATTTGGGAAGACAAAAGAGGTGGAAGCAGGGAGGTAACAACGCCGACCTTCTCTGCTCTTTGTTTGCAAGAAATGCACAAATCGCTGCTGATATTGCTGAGTGCTTTCCTGCTGCTTTGTGGCTTGATTTGGAGCTGCAGCCGTTCTGAGCCTGGTTCCTGACTTCCAAAAAAATAAAAAAAACCAAAAACAAAAGAACCAAAAAAAACCCCCAAACAAATCCTGGCCAACAGAATCATAATTGTTCCCTCTGTGGGACGACCAGGACACCCAACACCTTCACCTCGCATCAACCTTAGATCCTGGCTGGATTTGGTACAGATTAATGCCTTTTGGAGAGTTCTAGAAAGGTCAGAAACAGAAAAGAAGCTCTAATAGCAGTGTAGCAAGCAGCTGGCTGCGTTGGGTTTCATTTTACTGCCATAGTAACACCAGGAGCCTCAGTGTCAGTACGTGCCCACTGAATGCCAGTGTCCCCCTCTTTTTGTCCAGAGACAAGCCCATAAAAAGGTATTTTCTTCCTGAAGAATTTCTCGGAGGGACTAATGGGCTTTTTGGAGGGTTTGGTCCTCGTACCCAGAGATGTAAGGTGGGTGATTTACAAGGCACTGTGCAAATGCCAAATTGTTAGGCAGAACTGCTGCTGATTTAGAAGGCAGTTAAAGCTCCGAGTGTGCCAAGTGCCAGTAGAGTGTTTCTACAGATGGAATAACTGGAAATATTGGAGAGATTCCAAAGGTTTAATCAAATTCAACCAGGTTTTTTTCCCCTTTTTTCTTTTCTTCTTTTTTTCTTTTTTTTTTTTTTAACTGCAGAATTCTCTGTGGAATGAGGGTTGAAATAGTAGATTATTCCACTGCCTTTAGTACCGTGGGGGAGATTTTCACAGATGAACATAAAGCAAACACACAAGACTGTGAAGCAAACACATAGGTGGGTCCATAAATGAGGGCTGGAGCAGCAATGCCCTGAAATGCTGGACCAGAGTAGGGAACATCTCAGATATCCTGGCAGAAGGCTCCTTGGAAGCAGAAGGATGGGTTTGCAGTCCCACAGCACAAAGGGAAGTGGCAGCCACAGTGTCCCTGGTGCAGTTCTGCTGGACCCAGGTTTTGGTGGGATTCTGGGCATCCTCCCCATGCTCTCAGTGCAGTGCTGGGACATACATATGTTTCTGCACAGATGCCCACCCTCCTCTAGTCTTGTTGACAGCCTTTCCAAGGCTTCTTGTTTAGCCAGACCATATGTGCTTGGGCATGGAGATAGTGGGATGTGGAAAGAGCAGCACATTATCCTTGGGCTGCAAACAGCATCAGGAGCAATTCCCAGCAAATTTTACCAGTGCAGAGATCCAGAGCTGCTGATCCCACATTGCAGGAGCCATCAGAGGCCATCCCTCCCCTCATTTGTCAAAACCAAGGTCCAGAGAGCCAATTCCCTTTGTTCTATCCCCATCCACCATCCAGTATTCATCCAAAGCATGGATGAAGACCACCAGGGAGAGGGGAAATGGAGTCTCCAGGTGGAGCTTTGCTGCTGAGGACCAAGCTGGGGAAGGGGTTGGAAATTTTTTCTGTGGGTTTTGCCTTGTTGGTGCAGAAAATGAAGAGCCCATCCCCATTTGTGGCAGCAGGGTTTAGTTTGGGGGTGAGGTGGCAGGGCCAGGGTGTGGCTGTGGGGAATGGCTGTCCCAGGAGCAATGCTGGGACGGTGCTGGAGCTTTTACCTTGCTGGGTGGGGGGTTGTTTTTTTCAGCAGAATTTTTGGGTTTTGCAGACGGCCTGATTGGATCCATTAAGTGTCACTTATTTGTTCTTGTAAGAGGAGAAGTTTCCTGCTTTTCCTGGAGTGTTTGGTTTTGATCCTCCCTGGAGCTGGGGACTGTCCCTGCGAGGCGCTGCCGTACTCCTGGCACAGACCCCGTGTGGCTCTGAGCTGTGCTTCTCATGGAATAAATCCCTCCAAAGCCATTAGCCTCGATGCCACAGTCTGCTGCTCCTGCTTTCCTGCCCCCACCTCCACCCTGCCATTGATCCAGCCTGCTCCCTGTTTGCTGCAGTCAGGGCTGCCTCTGCCGCTGCGCACAAATTGCCTTAAAATTGAATTGGTTAAAAGCATTTCATAAACATTCCCTCCCCTTCCTGATCCTGGCCACTGCGCCAGCCAGAGCTGGAGTTTTCATGTGGTTTTACCTGGCCAAGGGGTGGGGCAAGATTCCCAATTATTTGCATGTATTTTGTGTGGATTTTTTTTTTTAAAAAGTCAGTTTAGCAATTAAAGCTGATGTGGTTTTAGGAATCAGGTCCCTGAAGAAGCTGTTGTCTATCTATGGCTCTGTGTCCCAGGTGGTGTATCCTGCTCAAAGGATGTCTTGGTGTGCCTCAGCTCCTCTTGGCTTTGCAGGGATTGGGATTCTCTCTGTGCCATGTGCTACCAGCCCCTCTGAGATGAGAGCTCTGGTGCTCGTGCTGCTGTGCTGGGCTGTGCTCCAGCAGCTTTGAGGCACCAGGATTATTGTTTTCCTGCTGATGTGGTTGTGGTCTGAGCAGAGGCAGCTGGGAGATGTGAAGCTGTAGTATTTTGGAGGTGTTGAACTGAACACCCCGGGGTACAGCAGGTCCACAGCAGGATGGTGATGATGCCCAGGATTTTGGAGCACATCCCCCCAAAGCACCTGGGCATTGCAGGGAGGAGGTGAACCCATGCTGAGCTCCCTGGAGCTGAGGAGATGTGCTCACCTACAGAGGTGTAGGTGCCTCTGCCTGGGGCTGCAGGAGCACTGTGAGCCAGTGACTCAGGAACTCTCTGTATCAGACACATCCAAAGGCAGCTGTGCTGATGCCAAAAAGCTTTTGTGAGGACTGTGGAAAGAAGGCTTGGAATAAGGAGCAGTTTTGCAGGTAGCCTCAAGTGTCACCCCAAAAAGGTGTGTTTGTACAAAGGGTGGCTCAGTGCTCCCAGCAGCTGGTGATGTTCCATTGTTCCTCATTCACCACCCGTCCCTCCAGGCTCCTCTTCACTCCCAATCCTCTCACAAGGGCCCTTCTGCAGCAGTGTTTATCTCGAGTGCTGCTATATCAGGATCCATCCATCTTGTCATAAGATCATCTGCACCCAGAGGAAGCTCTGAGGGTGGAAAAGTGACACGAGCTCTCTGTTCCCCTGGGCAGGTCTTTGGTGCTGCCAGAGGCTGGCTCGGGGTGGGACTTGCCTGGATCTTCCTTGTGGGGTGACCCAGCATGGAGGGCCCAGCCCAGTGTGATCATCTCTCTCCAGGAGGTGCCCAGGACCCAGCTAAGCCTCAGTCCTCAGGCACCCTCTTAGCCACTTTGCAAATCCTTGTGGAAATCTGCCTGAATTCAGTTTTCTTCTAGGATTCCTCCTCCCTGCCCTTGCCCAGGGGCTCTTGGTCCTGCAGTCTCTGCCTCTGGAACACCCCTTGCATGTCCTGGGGATTTTTCTGGCTGGGCCTTCCCAACACTTGCAAGTTTCCTCTTGTGTTACATTGAAAGTGGTTTGAACAAGCTGATGCAGGAATATTTTCCATAGCTACAGATCCTCCCTAAACTCTTCTCTGACATCTTGTCTGCAGGAGGTGATGGTGTGAAAGGACAGCAGACACATCTGGCCTTGTGAAGCCTCACTGTGCCCTCAGCCTGTGACCTCTCTGCCTGTTGTGACTCCTCCACCCTTGTCTGCTGATGGCAAACATGCTGCTGCTGCATCCAGGAAATTTTTCTGTGTTATGACATCTGTTCAGGCTTCTTCTTTGGGTATTTCCCATGTACTAATGATTGTATGAAATTAATGTGGTTAATGGTGGTTGAGGCCCTGGCCCAGAGAAGCTGTGGCTGCCCCTGGAGCCCTGGAAGTGTCCAAGGCCAGGTTGGACATTGGGGCTTGGAGCAGCCTGGGATAGTAAAAGGTGTCCCTGCCCATGGCAGGGGAGGGATGGAATAAGATGTTCTTTAAGGTCCCTTCCAACCCAAGTAATTCTGTGAGTCTTTTTGACAGCCCTGAAGCTCACCCAGAGAACCCAACATCAGTGGTGCAAATTTATTTACACATTTTAGTCCAGACAGAGCCACTTGTCTTCAAGTGCAGACAGCAATTTCAGTTTCTGCTTAGGTGTTGTCATTCCTGTTGTCCTGTCAGGCAGGCAGGAGGTGTCTGTGCTGCTGATGCCTGTGTCACCTCAAACCAGGCTCAGCAATAAACCTTCTATCAGGAAATCCTTGGTTTGGTTTATTCCTGCTCTGGGGCCAGATTGGAGCTGGAGGTGAGGTACTGCTGCCAGCGTTGTGGTCCCAGCCCTTCTTCTCATCCTCAAATCTTCCTTTACATCTGTTTTGAAATATTATTACCCCTGGAGCCTGATTCCCTCTGTTCTCCCAAGAAAAAGAGAAGGAAATTTGCCTGGACAGTGTTGTGTGTCTGTGTTTTACAGCACTGACCTCGTGTGCCACAACCTGCTGCCACCCCAGATCTGCTGAGGTTTGCTTGGCTGTGTCACCCTGCCCTTGCTGGAGAGGACAGGACAGGGAGTGACACGAGGTTCAGCCTGGAACCCCTCACCTGAGGGTCCTCTGACCTCGGGCAAACTGAGTGCTCCTCGTTGAGGTTTTCAAAGGACAGAGATGGAATCCCACCCCAAAATGAGACTATAAACCAGAATCTCCTCTTTTGGGACAAGTGGCCCAAAGAACAATGTTTTGAGGCTCTCTCTCAGGTTTTCCTTTTTTTTTCAGATGGAACAGAGCATTTCTTTCCGAGGAAATAGAGAAAACATGAACTGTCTCTTCACTCAGTAGTGATTTTTTTTTTGTCAGTTCCTGGTGGTTGTTCCCTCCCTTGGAGCTGGCAGGGAGGCACTGGGATGTCCCTGGAGCCATCACCCACCTGGGACCTGCTTCTGCTCTTCTCTCCTTTTCCTTCCCACACCAAGTGCTCATCCTGTGGCTCTTGGCCAGACAAGGAATTTAGTATTCAGGAAGTTGGGAAGTTTGACTGTCCTTGGTCTAATTAGTTCCTTAAGCACAGGGGAGCTCAGATCACAGTTCAAATGGCTGTAATTTGAGTGAGCTTGAGACAATAGGAGAGGATTAAGTGGCAAAATTGTGTCTATTACTTTGGCCAAAAAAAAAAAAGAAAAAAAACTATTCAATTTGAGCAGAATATATAATTTTCCGAGCACGAGGGTTAGGTATTAATGTGGGCTTGGCAGAGTTCATCATTTGTAAGGCTGCACTGAGAGTTCTTCACGTGCTGAGATCTGAGATCAAGGCTGGAAGTCAAGCTCAGCTTTCTGGAAATTCTCCTCTGAACAAAGAACTGGCCTCAACAAAGACGTGACTGGGGAAGATTTAATTGCTTATTTTTGTAGGAGGTCCTCCTAAATGGTCTTCTGGTCTTAAATCCTGTGGCTATCTATAAAATTTTGGAGGTGGCTTTTCTCAGAGAGGGGCCCTGCAAGTGTCTGCCTCCCTTTGCCAGGCTAAGAGCTCCCCTGAAGGGGATCCAGCTCCAGGGGTCCCTCCCCTCAGAAAGGCGTGGTAGAAAATACAAAAAGCCCAAACACCCTGGGGATTCAAAATAATGCAACCTGGAGTGAAAGGCTTTGCTTTTCCCCTCTCTCTCCCTTGGCAGCAGATGTTGGAATCCAGGTGTTTTGCACTCAGAGGGCTGCAGCAGCCACAGCCCCCACGCATGTGCTGCATCCCTGGGAGTCCTAAGTGGTGTTTTCATGCTTTTAGTGGTATTGTGCAAGGCATGGCTGAGGGACAGAATCATTCTTTGTCTATCTAGGATGGGTAAATGGTGGATTTTATCTCTTTTTTTTTCTTTTTTTTTTTTTTTTCTTTTTTAATACTGTGTGCCTGCATCTGTTCCGATAGGGAAAAAACAATGCTAATTGGAGCATTTGAAGGGGTTTGGAATGAACCAGAACAAACATTTACCAGGCTGAGAAATTTAAAGGGAATTTAGTAAAAACAGCTGAGTTTAAGGACTTCCAGGAGTGGTTTTGGTTGGCTTAAATTTGAGTATGGTGAGAATAAAAGACCTTTGATAGCTGATTTCTGCATTAGCTGAACTCGCAGGACGGTGTGAGAGTGTGGGTTGGGTCATGGAATTATTTTGGTTGGAAAAGCCCTTTAAGATCTTTGAGTCCAGCCATTCCTCCAGCACTGCCAAGGCCACCTCTGACCCATGTCCCCAAGTGCCACATCCACCTGGCTGTTAAATCCCTCCAGCCATGGGGACTCCACCACTGGACAACCCTCTGTGGGAAGAAATTTTCCCTATTATCCAACCTAAACCTCCCCTGGCACACCTTGAGGGCAGGGATGTCCTGCTACTGCCTTGTATTTTCCTGTAAAGAAATCAGGTTTGAGCATTGCACACATAATGCAGGAAAACCACCCAGTTTTGTCCTTTCTTGCTGTCTCATCTGTGTCTGTCATGTGTGAGGGGTTCATAAAGAGCTGGATCAGCAAATCCCTGCTGGAACCAGGTCCTTCCCATGCCAGCCATGATTCCAGGGAGCACTAAATAGGGTTCTTTTTGCTGCAGGTACTCATGCTGCAGTGGGGAGTGTGCTGAGGTGCCAGGCAGCTGTGGTTGCATTTTCTGCATGGATAAAGAGGTTCCTGTACAGGCATATTTAGGACTTATAAAGCTTTTGGCTGAGAATTTGCTGTGCAGGGCAAAGGGACACAGAGACACCATAATGCTGCCTTCAGTCTCCTTTGAAATCTGGGCAAGAGGTCATGTTTACTGGTGTTTTTTTAATTTTGGGTTATTTCTTCAGGTCTGCCCTTTTTTTTTTTGTCCTCTAACCTGAAGGCTTGTGCTTGCTTGGTTCTCCTGCTGGCCACCTTTAATAAATCGACCATAGAACGATGCATTGGCTTTGCCAGCATTTCATTTATTCCTCCTGTGCTGGCTTCTTTGCTTGAAGCCTCTCAGTAGGAAAGGGGTTAAACAGCATCCTTATGGCTCTTCCAGTTACCCCATCAGGACTGTTTAAAAATTAGCTTCTCCCCACTTACTGCACTATAATTAGGATACAGGAGTTGTGGGGAATGATTTCACAAAGTGACTTGGTGTACTCGCCCGTGCACCCCAGGGAGCCAGGCAATTATGCATACATAATTCCACTCTTTGAATATTTTCTCTTTCTCTGCATAATTTCTCTCTATTCATCTTTCCAGTGTCCTTCTGAGATAAACTTAGAAGTCTCAGCTTTCAGAATTTAAAAAAAGCTCCTGTGCCTGCATGTGCACTATTTGCATTTGAGCCAGCAGCCGTTCTCGGGGCTGCGGCGGAGGGGAGAGGCTGGCGAGGAGGGCATGGAATGGAGCCCAGGGAAGGGAGCAGGAAAAGCCCTCCAGTGCTCCTGGAAGGATCAGAGAGAGCCTGGGAATCACAGAACAGAATCATTGAATTGTTCAGGGTGGAAAAGCCCCCTCAGATGGAACCCAGCCGCTCTCTCAGCACTGCCAAGGCCACCACTGACCCGTGTCCCCAGGTACCACATCCACATGGCTGTTAAATCCTTCCAGGGATGGGGACTCCTCCACAGCCCAGCTGTGCCAGGGCTGGACAACCCCTTTGGGCAAAGAAATTTCTCCTAAAATCCAATCTAAACCTCAACAAAAGGTTGTGGCTTTGAGTAACCCGATCTAGTGAAAGATGCTCACACAGCTGGGGCTTTGGTTGGGATGATTTTTAGGAGGTTCCCTCCAGGGATATTTTGGAGCTGCCACTTTCAGGGATGTGTTTTGGTTCTCATGCCCTGTGTGTGCTGCTCTCAGGGAATTCATTGCAGCCTGGCAGGGAAGCACAAGTGACTGCAGCATCTTTCCCCTGCTCCAGTCAGTTTATCTCTATAAACTTGCTGTTGACATGATGCAATTTCTCCTGGCTGCAGTGTAGCTGTAGAGCAGCAAAGTTGTGATAAAAGACAACTTGTTGAAGGGATTCTTTGTCATACTCACGGTTCATCTACAATTCCTTTTTTTCCCTGGCCAGGAGTGTGGTGGTGCTTTGCAATTATCCCTCCATTTGATGCCTGTTCCTTCTTTCCCCCCCTACCTCTTTCTTCCTGATTCAAGTTCCCCATTCATTCTCTCTTCCTTTTAGTTTCTTCTCCTTTTTTTTTATTTTATCCACCACCTTCTCAAGGCACTGAAGCTGTGAGTGCTTTACTGTGGTCTGAGGAAAAGCTACTGTTCTACTTCCCAAAGAAAGCTCATTGTGTAGTGCCATGAAAAGCAGTTTAAACAACACAGGGGAATAAAGGCACCACATTTCTCTGAAAGTTTTTTCTTTTCTTTTCCTTTTTTATTTTTTATTTTTTAAGGAATAATACATAAGCTGCTAGGAGAGGGCAGAAATGTCTCCTGCTTCTCTCTGGTCGTGCCTGTCAGGCTGTGAAATTCTAAGGAAACCTGCGTTTTACATGGGAGCTTGAAAGCTGGACACCCCACCTCCAAACCTTTGCTGTTCTCAGCATTATCCTCATAAGCCTAACAAAAAAAAATATCCTCAGATTGTTCCCAAATAGCACAGAATCAAAGCTTCCAAGGCAGTAGTGTAATTACTTGCTTTCTTTTTTGGTGCCAGTTTATTGCCATCTTATGTAAGACACTCCAGCACGTTCAAAGGGGCCTTTTGAGCAGTGAGAGCTCAGTGATTCCAGTCTCAGCAGAGTTACTGGGGGCTGGCAGCAGGACAGGGGTGGGTTTGGATCCTGGCTCCAGTTCTGCAAATGGGCAGAGGCCCTGGATGTGCCAGAGCCATCCCTGCTGGACCCAGCCCTGCTGGATCCCTCTCAGCCCCCCAGCCTGTGGTACACACTGGACCCATCTGCAGCACCTCACCCCTGGGTACATCCATCATTCCTTGGCCAAAAAGGCTTTGAGGCATCATTTCAAATTTATTTAGTTAGTTAGGCAGTTATGTGCATGGGGCTTTTAAAATTATTTAAAATATTATATTATACATATATTTATTTATTTTATATATAGCACAACTATATACCTATTACATAATTATTTATATTATGTGTAATATATTATATATATATACACATACATTTATTTTATGTATTTTGAAGTAATGTAAAATTAATGACACCTTAAGGAAATTAATGGGGTAATTATTATGACTGTTATTACTGCCATTATCCTCATCATCCATATTCTTTTCCCTCCTCATCATTGTCATTATCATCACCCTTCCTGGTGTTTCCCTGTTGGCAGAACCTCACCCAGATGTGTTGCTGAGCCCTGGGGTGGTGAGGAGTGATGCCTGTGTGTCTCAGGGTCAGGGAGTGCAGGGCACTGCTACCTCCTGGTTTGACATCAGGATCTTTATCCACAGGGATTGCTCCAGTGACCTCCTTTGCCCAGAACATGGTGGAAAGAGGGAATTTTGGGGGGGGAATTCTATCAACTCTTCCCATCTCTGCTCAGCATGCCCACTGTGCCATCACACTGTTTCAATAAAAGGAACTTTAAATTCAGTTCTCTTTTCACCACTGATGGATGTGGACACTGAATACCCACTGGTCCCACTTCCAAGTCTGGTTACTCTTCCAGTGGTTTCCTTCCCACTCACACAGCTGAGGGAGCTGGGAAAGGGGCTGAGCCTGGAGAGAAGGAGGCTCAGGGGGGACCTTGTGGCTCTGCACAACTCCCTGACAGGAGGGGACAGCCCGGGGGGGAATTTGGGCTCTGCTCCCAGGGAACAGGGACAGGAGGAGAGGGAACGGCCTCAGGCTGGGCCAGGGGAGGTTTAAATTGGATATTAAGGACAATTCCTTCATGGAAAGGGCTGTCCAACCCTGGCATGAGCTGTCCAGGGCAGTGCTGGAATCACTGTCCCTGAAGGGATGTAAAATCCATGGGGATGTGGCACTTGGGGACATGGGGTAGTGGTGGCCTTGGCAGTGTTGTGGGAATAGTTGGACTCCAATATCTTTGAGGGCTTTTCCTTCCTAAGTGATTCCATGATTGTCTGATTTTATGGCTTCAAACAGTGATGCAAATTTGGTGCAGCTTAAACACAGAAGAGGCAAGTTCAAACAAAATAGCTCTTTAATTGAAGCTAATAAAGAGGAAATGTTTATTTTGCTCATATCTGTGTTGTGCTTTTCTTAAGCGTGAAGCTGCACCTAAATCTACTTGTGTTTCCATGTGAACATTTATTCCTATTTCTATTTGTGCTCTGCTTCCCTAAAACAAAGGCAGGGTGCAAGGGTAGGGATGTTCCTGCCTAGCAAAACCACTTTTGTGGAGTGAAATGCAAATGTTGTTTTGTTTCCAGTAGTGCTGCAGCCAGAGGTGATTATTTTCGTGATAACACCCAGAAGGAAAGTCACCCTTGGTCTGTACGGTGTGTAAGTGTCAGCTTTAAAGACAGCAGAAAATTGGGAAGTGATGGAGAGTTTGTGGCTTGGTAGGGAGGAAATTCAAGGTGGATTTACCGCAGTCTCAGCCATCTCTGTCACCACCCCATGGAACAGGTGACAGACAATGCCCAGGAGCCACAGAGTTGTTGTTACGATCCGAACTGAGATACCATGAGCTGAATTTCTGTGATTTCTCCTGCTTTTCATCACAGATTCTCCAGCAGGACTCTGGGCATGCCTTTGTGGAGCTGAGACAGGCTCTTCCTGGTGAAAAATAATTTTAGGAAAACAGGCCCAAGGAGTTGGAAGTTGGGACTTGTGTTCCCAGCCACAGCACCCGTGGACTCATCCCCTGGGGGGTTTGGAGACCCCGAGGGGAGGCTCCAGCTTTGGCAGAGGAGGTGATGGGGACATGGGCACTGTGTCCAGGCTGGTGACACACGTGTGGCTCACGTACTCGAGCTGCTCTGGCCAGGCTTGCCCAGAACTGCCAATCTGGAGTCCACAGAGTACTTTGGAAGCTGCATCTTGGCAAGCAAGGGCTGGTGACAGATGCTCACTCTTTGTTTTTCCCGGGATAAATACGGTCAGGCTTTTGGAGGTTGTTATTATTAGCATCAGCATTCCAGGCTTTTCAGGACAGAGCGCCTCTGCCACGGCTCCTCTCCTCAGGACAAGACATGGAGGGGCTGGAGAGATGGGAATGGAGCTGGGGAGGGGGCTGGAGCACCAGGAGGGGCTGAGGGAGCTGGGAAAGGGGCTCAGCCTGGAGAAAAGGAGGCTCAGAGGGGATCCTGTGGCTCTGCACAACTCCCTGACAGGAGGGGTTGAGCTCCCAGGGTACAGGGACAGGAGGAGAGGGAACAGCCTCAGGCTGGGCCAGGTTGGATATTGGGAAGAATTTCTTCACTGGAAGAGTGGTTAATCATTGGAGCAGGCTGCCCAGGGCAGTGCTGGAGTCCCCATCCCTGAAAGTGTCCAAAAACCAAGTGTTTGTGGCACTTCATGATATTCTTTATTTGTCATGGTGGTGTCCATGCGAGGGCTGGACTTGGTGGTCTTGGAGATCATTTTCCAAGCCTGATGATCCTGTGGTTCTCCTCTGGTTTCTTCACTGGTTCAACCCCAGATTCCAGACTGCCAGCTCTCAGGCTGCCTTCTTCCCTCTTCCTTCTGCTTTTTCCCAGTGGCACAGATTCCCAGGGGCTTGTAAGGTTTTTAAACATTTTCTGCGACAGCACTGTCACCCACGGGGAGACACGGCATTCCAGCTCTTCCTCCACAGCCTACCTGGCAGAGGGAAAGCCTCTTCCCAACATTCCTGCAGACACAGCCTGCCTGTATCCAGCAGCTCCCTGGCCACGTGGGGCTGTGTGTGTGGCAGGAATAGTATTGCACGTTGTGCTTTCATTATCTGAACTTGCACGACCTATTTCTGCATCTGGCGGTCGGTGGGAGGCAGGAGCACCGTGTTTGTTTCCTCACCTTGTTTTGCCTCCCTTGGAACTGACACAGGATTTAAATAGAGTGTCTCCCTTCCCTATCCAGGCGTTTCTTCCTGTTGGTTTTACTCTCCTCCTCCTCACATTTCCCTGCCTGTGTTGTAGCACTTGTTGTGCTGTGACACAAATTAGAGTGTGACATTTTCCCAGCAGGGGTGAAAAGGCTCCCGTGGGGCTCTGAGCACTGCAGGGCTGGATCCTGCCCCAGGCACAAGGGTACAACAGTGACAAGGGTGACAACAGGGCAGGGATGGCAGGGGTCTGGCAAGCTGAGGTGGTTACAGGTGGCTGTTCTTTTAAACCTGGGTTAACACGTGAGGTTGAGTAATTAACAACATCAGCAGCATCAAAAGGTTGTTACTTTGGTTCCTGGGATGCTGCTGAGGTGGGTCATTCCTGCTGGGATGCTCCTGCCTGTGGGCCTGGTGGAGTTGCTGGTGCCTGGTGTAACAGGGCACAGGAATCCCACCTGGTCAGCCAGCACCTGGCTTTGGAAATCACCAGGTCAGTGAATGTTAATGAATATTTGGCATCTCCTTTGCCCAGGGCAGCCCTTTCTCCCAACTGCAGTTGTGGGGCAGGGATGGCAGGAGGGGAAGGACAAGAGGCAACGTTTGTCCCCTTGGCTTCCTGCTGGCTTTGGGGCACAGAGGGATAGCCTGGAGTTGTGGGAACACTGAGCCTGCCACACACAGTCCCTCTGCTCTGGAGCCAGGCTGGGAGAGCTGGGGGTGTCCAGCCTGGAGAGGAGAAGGCTCCAGGGAAGCCTTACAGCTCTTTCCAGTGCCTAAAGGGGCTCCAGGAGAGCTGGAGAGGGACTGGGGACAAGGGATGGAGGGACAGAACACAGGGAATGGCTTCCCACTGCCAGAGGGATATTAGGACAGATGGGATATTAGGGAGAAATCCTTCCCTGTGTGGGTGGGTGAGGCCAGAGAAGCTGTGGCTGCCCCTGGATCCCTGGAAGTGTCCAAGGCCAGGCTGGACAGGGTTGGAGCAACCTGGGATAGTGGGAGATGTGCCTGCCCATTGGTGGGGTGCAACAAAATGATCTTTAAGGTCCCTTCCATCCCAGACCATTCTGTGGTTTGCCATAGAGGGAATTTCTCTTTTCCAGCTGCATCATGTGGAATGTGGACACTGATATTTAGGATATGCCAAAGGCAGGCAGACCAGAATTCCTTTTTTTGTCACAATACTCTTTGATTAAGATCATTACAGCGACTGGGAGCAGCACTGCTGGTACGAGCAAGTTGGTATTTCTGTCTCACAGGCTGCAGCTCAGTGTTCAAGCTGTCAGCCCAGATGCAATTTAAAAAAAAAAAACAAAAAAACAAAAAAACCCAGAAAACCAAAAATGGTTTTCATCCATTGAGCCATTTTAGGGCTGTGGTTTTAAAAAGTAGATTCTAACTTGCTGGGGAGTATTTTTATGGATATGCATTTTCATGTTGTAAGATTTTCAAGAAAAATCTCTAGAACATCTTCTGTTTTTCTTTACTTTGTCACGTGAGAAGGTGCTCGTGCCTGTTAAAGGGACCTTTGATGGGGAATTGGTGCCAAACACATGCTCTTTGCATGTTATTTTAAGTCCAGTTTAATTTGCCATTCAGAACTAGGGTTTTGCTTTTTTTGAACCTCTGTAAAAAGAGGGGAACAATGCAGTTCCAAGCAAATCAACACCATTTAATTCAATGGTGACATCATGCAGGTAAATCAGAGCAGGAATTGCAGCAACTGTGAATGTGTAATGCTGGACTCAGGAAAAAAGTAAGAACAGACTGGATAAATGATAAAAGATAAGGAACACGGTGAATCCTTAAATGCTCAGAAATTGTGAGACTGGCTTAAACCACCCGATTTAAAAAGTAAATCCTGATGTCTTTTATGTGTGTGCCAGGTTTTTGAGCTTCCAAGTCACACTTGGTTCATATTTTCAGGCATTCCTTTACAGTTTGATGGGCCAGGCATAGGCTTTGGTTCAGGTGAGACTGTCAGGTCTCAACTCCAGGAGCTCAAGCATTGGGAAAGACACCAAACAGTCAGAGCTGATCACACAGGGCGAGCTGGAAGCACTAAATTTAGATCATTTAAAACCCTTCCCCTCTGCAGTGCTGCTGGATTGTTAACCGAGGTGAAAAAACCCTGGAAGTGCTTTGAGTTCCAAATTGATCACATCCTTTTAAACCCCAGCATAAATTCTGTGGTGCTTCCCACAATCAGGCCTAAAGAGTGAGAGGAACGCTGTCATTTTCCTCCCCATCCATCCAAAGAACAGATATCAGGGATCTGCTAATGAAATATTGGCAGATCCATGCCAGGAGAAGCAAGAGTAAGAGAAATCTGTGCTGGTAGACAGGGGAGTTGCAGCAGTGACTTGACACGACTGAGCCAATTCAACCCAGAGATCTGGTTGCTATTGAGAGAAAACATTCCTGGCTCCAAGAAAGGAGGGCAAAAACCCTTTAGTGGGATGGAGTTGCACCATCTGTGACACTTGCATTCAGTGCTGGGCATGGGGGATAATAGGGAAGGAGATTGTGCAGCAAAACATGCGTCATTTACCTCGGAATAAAGAGGTTTAATTTCTGAAAGGCTCTCGGCACATCTTGAAGTAAATGGGAGCCAAGGACGTTTGTCATCTGGCAGACTGAGGCACAGAACAGGACTGGGTGAGCCTTGGAGGGCTTGCACATGGAAATTTCCTGCCTGTCCCTGGGCTGACGGGGTGGGGAGGATTCCTGAGGGAGCCCGGCTGCACCTGGAGGGACAGTGGGGAGCTGAAAGGTGGCTGGGGGGCCAAAATCACCACTGGGAGATGTTTCTGCCCAATTCTTGCCCACCCTGGTTGGTTGTTGTTCAGGTGTTTGAGTGGCAGTTCCATTCTCAGGGATGGGGAGCATCCTCTGCACCCCCAGCCTGGCCCCTTTTCTCTGGGTCAGGTACCAGAGCAGTTTTGGATGCGTTATCTCCTTGATTCAGGCCTCTCTACTAAAGAAAAAAGGCCAGGAAATGTTTAATATTTTCAGATTTTAAAGATATCATCAGTTAATGTGAGCCTTGGAAGTCTCCACCTTGAGCTGTGCTCTTCAATTGCTCCCTTGCTTCCTTGTGTCTGGATTTTTTCACAGAATCACCATTAGGGTGGGAAAGATCAGCAAGGAGGATCCAGGGCCTTGGCTGGGGCTGGGTGCAGAATGCCTGGGTGCCTTGTCCCAGGGGATTCCTACCTCTTCCAAAACCCATTACACATAAGTGGGGTCTGTCATTTCTAGCAAGTTATTCCCAGACAAATAGGAGTGAAAATGTTTTATGGACTGAATCACTGTGAGTGGTTTAATTGCTTCTTTTCTACAGCACTTAATTCTTGCTGGGATAAGACACTCCTCTGGCAAGACCTTTATGTTTTTCAGGTGAGGATGAACCTGAAGCAGAAACCTTAAATCCATCCCATAAATGGTTTTAAACCAGGGGTCGTAGCTCTCAGGTTGCTGCTTGTCCCTGGAAGAGCTCTGGTTTTCCTACACAGGCTCATTCAGGCTGGAAAATCCCTCTGAGACTGTCAGGTCCAACCACCCCCCCAGCACTGCCAAGGCTTCCATTCACCCCTGTCCCAGCTGCCAGATCCACATGGATTTTCCATCCTTCCAGGGATGGGGACTTCACCACTGGACATCCTGTGCTAGGGCTGGACAAAGCTTTGGGTGAAGGAATTTTCCCAATATCTAACCTGAGCCTCCCCTGAGCCAGCCTGAGGCTGTTCCCTCTCCTCCTGTCCCTGTTCCCTGGGAGCAGAGCCCAAATTCCCCCCCAGCTGTCCCCTCCTGTCAGGGACTTGTGCAGAGCCACAAGGTCCCCCCTGAGCCAATTCAAGAGCTATTTTGTTTGACCTTGCCTCTTCTGTGTTTAAGCTGCACCAAATTTGCATCGTTGTTTGAAGCCATAAAATCAGACAATCATGGAATCACTTAGGAAGGAAAAGCTCTTGAAGATCTTTGAGTCCAACCCTCCCACAGCACTGCCAAGGCCACCACTACCCCGTGTCCCCAAGTGCCACATCCCCATGGATTTTACATCCCTTCAGGGACAATGATTCCAGCACTGCCCTGGACAGCTCATGCCAGGGTTGGACAGCCCTTTCCATGAAGGAATTGTCCTTAATATCCAATTTAAACCTCTCCTGGCCCAGCCTGAGGCCGTTCCCTCTCCTCCTGTCCCTGTTCCCTGGGAGCAGAGCCCAAATTCCCCCCCCGGGCTGTCCCCTCCTGTCAGGGAGTTGTGCAGAGCCACAAGGTCCCCCCTGAGCCTCCTTTTCTCCAGGCTGAGCCCCTTTCCCAGCTCCCTTCTCTTCTCTGGACTCACTCCAACCCCAAAATGTTTTTAAATATCAACAAAGTTGCAAATAAACCTTTGAGAGCTGAGCCCAAGCCCTTGGAATCGGCGCCAGGGCCTGGCTGAGCTGACAGCTCCCGTTCTCACTCAGCCACTGACAGCTTCCACCTCGCCGTGCCCGGGCTAAATTGGCTCTTTTTGAAACCACTCACATTTCTTGGGGTGCAGCGTGAGCCGTGCAGCCCTGAGCTCAGCACAGCCCATTTATCAGCTCCTGCTCAGAGGTTTTTAGCAGGGATATCATGTGGGTTTAGCAAACAGGCCGGGAGACGCCATCCGGCACCTTCCCCATTAACCTCCCCAGCGTGGCGAGCCAAAAGCCGTGCCTTTGGATTGCTGCAGGCCCTGTCCTGCTGGGAGAGCAGCCTGTCCCCTGTGCTTTAAATATACTTGGATATGCCAAGCCCCGTTTTTAAGATCCAGGCTAGGAAAACAGACTCTGCCTGCAGCACCATTCGCGGCGTCACCTCGCCAGGGTAATATCCAGGAATCCTCCAAGTGACTTTAAGATGCTGTGCTAATGCCTTTTACTTAAACAGGAGCCATGGGCACAGCTAGAGGACTGCTTTAGGACTTAATTTATGCATTGCTCTGGAGTTTATTCAGTGAGTTGGTGCTCTCATCTCTCTTGCTAAGACAAAGGGTGGATATTTCACAGTGGTGGCTCATGTAAGACCCCACCTGCAGAGAGCTGCCTCCAGCTCTGGAAGGCCATGGAGCTGCTGGAGCAAGTCCAGAGGAGGCCAAAAAGGTGATGGAAGTGATGTAATATCATTCCTGTCCTGTGAGGAAAGGCTCAGGGAGACCTCAGAGCCCCTTCCAGGGCCTAAAGGGGCACCAGGAAAGCTGGAGAGGGACTGGGGACATGGGTGTGCAGTGATAGGACATGGGGGAATGGCTTCCCACTGTCAGAGGGCAGGATTACAGGGGATATTGGGAAGGAATTGTTCCCTGGGAGGAGGTGAGGTGCTGGCACAGGGTGCCCAGAGAAGCTGTGGCTGCCCCTGGATCCCTGGCAGTGTCCAAGGCCAGACTGGACAGGGCTTGGAGCAGCCTGGGACAGTGGAAGGTGTCCCTGCCCATGGCAGGGGGTGGAATGGGATGATCTGTAAGGTCCCTTCCAACCCAAACCATTTTATTCTCTGAGTCTGTGTCAGTGTCTCCAGACCACTTGCCCATTCTTCAGTCAGGGAAAGATCTCCATGGCATCAGCAGAAAGGCTGCAGTGATGGTGACTTCTTGCATGTGACCTCATCTCTGCCCACTGCCCACCATTCTTCATCCCACCATGGTCACCCTCCATGCTGGAGTTCACAAACTCCCATGTTTCAGCTGTAGTTTTTTTCAGCAAAGACATGATTTGATCAATTCTGCTTTGGGATTTTGCAGGTAGAGTTCACTAGAGGTTCAGGACCAGAACAAAGACTTTGGTTCCTTTCTGTCCCTCCTGGCAGAGGCTCAGCCTCTCTTTCCCTGCAGCCTCCATGCCCACCAGCTGCTGCTCCTGCCACTGCTCCCAGAGGCAGAATTGCTGATTTTCTGCAAATCAAATGCCTGCACATCATTTGCTTTAACTGAGATACCTTTGAAAGAGCTTCTACAGGCTGAATTTGTAATGCACATTTGGGAAGGGTTTTTTTCCCACCGTTATCAGCTCTAATGAAATCCCAGGTCAGTTTTAGGCAGCCTGTTATCTCTGTGATCTGGAGCTCTGCACTAATCTCCAGGAGTCTAAATCTTCCAAATCAACTTCCTCATTTTGGGGTGGACGTGGCATTTCCCTGGCACACATCCCTGGGGCTCAGGAGGAGCAAACCCCAGGCTCTTCTCCCTGGGCAGCAGTTACCCCATGCACTTTTTACCCTGACTTTGATTTTAAAAGGCTCTTGTGTGATTTGAATGTCTTCACTTTCAGCTCTGTACCCACACTGGCTTTATGGTCAGAGGGATTTTGTTATTATTTCCTTTTTTATGCACATTTGTCACTCTTGCAGTGATACTCAGTCTTTCCATCAGCAAATCATGGAATCACAGAGTGATTTGGGTTGGGAGGGACTGTAGAACTTACCTGGATCCAAGCTCCAAGCTCATCTGGTTCAGGTTGGACATCAAGAAAAAATTATTCACAGTCAGGGTGATCAGAAATTGGAAGGGGTTACTCAGGAAAGTGGTGGAGTCTCCATCCCTGGAGGTGTTTAAGGAAAGACTGGATGTGGCACTCAGTGATACATTTGGTTCACTTATGTGCAGGGCTCTGCTTTGTCCCTAGACACCATCCCTGTTGGTTAATTTGATTTAAATGAGGTTAAATAAAAACCTGCACAACGTGTTTTGCTGGACTTTCATCAAATTGCTCAACAATAGCACCACTTACAGTGTGTACAAATATGACTTTTCCACTCTTGGAGTGAAAGTAATTTATCAGCAAGTGGTCCTTGTCCCTGTACCATGACAAGTCTTTGTGAAATCTACTTTTTAGAGCAGGCTGAGGTTTATACAATGTGTGTCTTCATTACAAATATGCTGTATTTTTTAAATGTGAAGATGCAGAAGAATGAAAAGCAGGCGTGCATTTTGGAATAATTTTTGAAGGGGAAAGCTTTCCATTGTGCAGACACTCCTTTAAATGAATAGATCTGCATTAAATGTGTTCTTGAACTCGGCGACAGACTTTGATTCCATCCATTGTGGAGGATATTTCACCAGTGTAAGGGAAGTGGTGGAAGGGGGACCTGGGTGATTTATCCTTCCATCTCCACCTTTGTGTTTGCCAACCAGCAGAGAGGGCATTGTTCCCTTTCCCTCTTTATTGTTTTTTTGGGACAGTCAGTGGTGGGAACACCCTTCAGCACACAGGTTTTTCTGCTAGGAGGTTTTTAATCCACACCTGCTGAGGAGCTGTTTCCCCCACTCTGGCTGGTGTCTGTCCCATGTGGATGCAGCACAGCCCCTTCCCAAGCAGGATCCTGCCCTGTGCACCACACACTGAACCCAAACAGCCATGGCTTGGCTGACCCATGGCAGTGATCAGGACCAGTCCTGGGTGTGTGTCTCTGCTTGGAGTTTGAAGGATGATTTTTGGTCTATCTGACTGAAAGTTTTAATTCTATCTCATTAGAAATCTGAAGTGATGAGCTGGAAAATAAGACAACACAGTCACAGTGTCGTTGTGTCTCCATGATGGGAGATTCCTTCTCTTGGAGTGGGAGTTGATGCCCCAGGTTCTCCAGACCCTGGTGGGAGGTGCTGGGATCTCACCTGTGGTGCAGAAGGGAGGGATTCATCCATCTTCATCTCAGAGGATGGAGGGATACACTCTCCTTGCAGGCTGTTAGAACACAGAGGATGCTTTGTAAAGCTCTGTTGGTTCAGGGCTGGGGGAAGGCAGAGCTGAGCAGGGTTTGGGGTCAGACAGTGGCACCCACGTGCTCCAGGCAGACCCTTCCCCCCCTTGTCACAAAGCCCTGTCTCTCCTGTCTCCACTAAAAGGATTTAGAGACAACTTGGCAATAAGAGGAATTTTAAATCTTTTTTTGTGTCTGTCGATATTTCCTTGGAGAGATACCTTATTTTTCAGCTGGATGAATGGCCTTTCCCAGGTGTGGCTGACACTCAGCATGTCAGAGCATGTCAGTGAGCCGTGTGTGCCAGTGTGGGTGGCATTGGGAAGGCACCTGCAGCCTGGGAAAGGCCATGGCCACCACAAAACCACTTGCTTTTCTGAAAATACTGAAACCTGAGTGTTGCTATTGTTGAATTGATGCGAGCAGCCATCTGGAATCACTGCAGAGCAGGGAAAAACTGGGGAGGCTGCAGCATTCCAGGCAGGCAGGATGATGGCTCCAGAGCGGGCAACCTCAGCTCAGCATTCCCTGGCTGATCTCAGCTTTGTGTCTCAGCACTGATGTTATTTTAATACAGTTCCATGGCTGGAGTTGCTGTGATTAGCAGAGCAATTTGCAGCACGTTCTTCAAAATTGCCAATCAATTGGAGCCCAAAATAGATGGGAGCTGCTGCGGGATCCACACGGCTGCTGCCCAAAAAAGCCTGGAATGGTTTGTGAAATCTGAGCAGGATTCGAGGTGCCTCTGTGACACACAGGATCCCCAAGCTCCTGCCTGGCCCCCCTTCTAATTGCAGAGTGGAGAACAAGACTGTTGAGGCTAAAAGGGAAGGAGGTGTTGGAGGGATTTTGTTAAATCCCTTGGAGGTGGCTGTGTCTCCTTGTGCTGCCACGGGATGAGGTCACATCCTTCCCACCTCCTTTTATCCCAGCAGCAGGGCTGGATTTAGGAGGTTTAGAGGTGAGGTTTAGAAGAGGAGTGACTTTCTCCTCTTTGAGATGGTAATTGTGCACCCTGATCATCCACTAGCACTGACTTTGAGGGTGGAATTTGCTGGATTTTGCCCAGCTCAGGCCAACAGCATTTGCAGCAGCTGCTGGAGCTGGAGCACCACAGGGTACAGATGGCACCATTCAGCCACATCCATGACACTCTTCCTCCCTGATGGTGTTTCTACTGCCAAGCCAGAGCCCGTGGGTTCCATTTTCCTTTGTATTTCCCCTCTCCTTGCTGTTTGCAGGGGTCTGGGAGGAATATCAGCCAATGATCTGTTAGGGGGAGTGGAGATTTTGGGTTGGGGAGCTCTGAGTGCCCATCCATCACATCCCTCTTTCCCTTGGAAAATGAGGTTTGCTGCCCCTTGGGCAAATTTGGGCAAACAGGGCCTCCACAAGGGTGGTCATCCCTTAAATGTTGGCATGTGTTTGAGGGACAGGTTGACAGAGGTGGGTGACAGAGGGGACATGAGCAAAGCCCACCGAAGGGGAAAACCTCAAGGTGCATTCTGTGTGTTGTCTGGCCTTGGTTTTCCAGGGGAGTTGATACAAAACCATGAATTCATCCTTCAGCTGGTATTTATTAATCTGTTCTCGGTTGGCTTTTGACTTTGTTGAGGTCTTACTCTTTACAGTGGAAGGCTCAGAAGTACAGCCAGAAATAAGATGGGATTTGAAGTGATTTAAAATGTTTTTTTAGCTTTGCTAAAGAGAAGTTGGGTTTTTTTGTTTGGTTTTACTTTTTCTTAGCAGTTCCATCACTGCTCTCAATTTATCTGGGGTACTTTGGAACTGACAATGAAGTGTCCTTGAGAGGCTGGGAACTCATCACTGCTGACTCCTGAGAAAGTTTTTTAAAAGCCAGATTGTTTATTTTGAGGAAAAATGACAAAGCCCTCATTTTGTGGAAAGCAAAGCCCTCAGCAGGGCTTGGCATGAGGAGGAGACAAAGAGAGGCCTGGAGCACCCAGCCAAGCTGAAGTTTCCCTCCCGTCACATTGTTCCTTGCCTTGCTCTCATTGTGAGAGCAGATTTGGATATGAGTTTTTTATTTTTACTGAAGAATTGATTTCATGGCTGCCCTAAGTGAGCAGAGCTGTGATGCATTAACTGATGTCAGGCAGGGGATGTTTACCTATTTATCTTGGCTGCGGCGGCGCCTGTAGTATTTTCTTCCTCTGTTCTCCAAGACTCATTAAATGTTACAAACACCAGTGAAGTCCTAATGAAACAATTGCATCCTCATGGCTTGATATGCAAAGTAACACCTCCAGCAAAGGCTGATAAATGCCTGTCTTTATGATTTTTTCTTCCCACTACGTTCACATGGAGGGGAAACATATTGACTTCCTCTACTCTGGAGCCAGCTTGGGAGAGCTGGGAATGTTCACCTGGAGAAGAGGAGGCACTAGGGAGACCTCAGAGCCCCTTGCAGTGCCTAAAGGGGCTCCAGGCGAGGTGGGGAGGGACTGGGGACAAGGCATGGAGGGACAGGACACAGGGAATGGCTTCCCACTGCCAGAGGGCAGGGCTGGATGGGAGACTGGGAAGGAATTGTTCCCTGGGAGGGAGGGCAGGCCCTGGCACAGGGTGCCCAGAGGAGCTGTGGCTGCCCCTGGATCCCTGGGAGTGTCCAGAGCCAGGCTGGACAGGGCTTGGAGCAGCCTAGGACAGTGGGAGGTGTCCCTGCCCATGGCAGGGGGTGGAATGAGCTGATCTTTATGATCCTTTCCAACCCAAACCATGCCTTGATCTGTGCTCTCCTGGGCCGTGCCCGATGCTGCGGGCGGGATGTTGGGGCAGATCCCCGGCAGCCCCAGGTTGTTCTGTGTCCTCTCCAAGCTCCAAGGGCTTCATCCCTCTTGGCCTGGGCAGCTGGCTGCTGCCTTTGTCCCTCTCTGTGCCCTGTGAGGCCGTGCCAGGAGCAGTGGGATCCTCCAGCACGGCCGAGAGCCGCGGTGTTAACGCCGGGGGAGTCCCGGCCTGACTGATTGGTGTAGCAGGGTTTGAATTCTGCACTGAATATGACTAATAATCCATGACCTGGCTGTGATTATAGATGAAAGAAAGCTGATGAAGAGACCCTGCAGTGGCACAGAAAGGAATTAGCCATTGTCTAAAGCCGGGGCAGTACCGGAGCATTTGGATTTCACATCTGAGATTCACGGGTGAATAATTCAGCACTTGAAAAAATGCTTCAGCCTCAGTGTGACATCCCCACATCTTCTTTCAGTGATATCCAAGACTTTAACTAAACATTGCTTCCCAGGGAGCTGGGGCAGCTGTCCAGATATTTTTCCTCTTAAATATCAGCATTCCAGATTGTTACCTGGATACGGAAGGAGATTTGGACTGATATCTTAGGAGATGCAGTCGCTCTTAATGCAGGATTTTGCCTTCAGAAATCGCCTCCAACATTCAGCAGAACCCCAAAATCTTTCCAAGTAAAATTAAGAGACGTGGCTTTAGATTTAAGTGTTGTTTCCATCTAATTGTGTCATCTGCTAAGGCCTGTGGGGTAGGGATGGGGTTGTTTGGGAATTCTGAATAAATCAACCAGTTCTCAAAGGCAAAATGTTGGTGGATTTCTTAAACGTGAATAGGAAAGTGGAAGAAAAGTGGGTTGTGTATAAAACAGCCTTGGAAAATGGCTTGATGTTTTCTATAGAGGCCCTGTAACCCTAAAACTAAATCCAGTGCTATTAAATCTCTGCATTTGAGTGGAAAGGAAGAGCCATCTAGGAGTGTGTTAAAAGTGTTCCTACAACCTCAGCTCTGCTTCCTCCAGCGTATACATTAGTATAAGTCTTTAAATAAATGATCACATATTATTCCTCAAATAATTCATCCATTTTCTGAATTATTAGCTAAAAATGGATGGTATCTTATAATTGTCATCAATTCCAGCTCCTTATCGGGCCTAATAAGTTCTTTTCTCGGTGTGATAAGTGTTTTGATCATTTCCTTTTCCTACCTCCCCTGATTTCCCTTTATAGTCAGGAGCATTCACTCCTTTGGATGCACATCACGGGATGAGACTGGGAAGCTGTTTTACCTGTAAAATCTGTGGACCAGCTGTGTGAGCTCAAGGAAACTACTCAGGAAAATAAACCCAAGTCAGTAGGTGCTGCATGTTTTCCCTGAGTGTAGGTCACTTCTAGGCTCACCTTGCCAGGGTGGTCTCAGGGAAAAATGATGGTGACGATGGTGACAAGGGTTGCTACCTGCTTGTGTAATTAAAGGTTTTAAAAGCAAAACAAAACGAGCAGAAGTAACCCCAGCTTTGTGCTCTGGAGCTGAGAGGCATTCCTTTCTAAGCACAAGGAATGTGCAGGAATTGCATGAAGTTGGAAGTTTAAAAAGGAAATTGTATGGAAGGGCCCATCTGCTATCAATGCAGTCATTTATATGTACATAGAGAAGAAAAATCCTTAGGAAACTTGGGAGTTGTTCAGGAATATTCAAAGGATCTGGCCAGAAACTTGGATATAATGTGTATAATCCCTGTGGAACATCACCCTTTTTGGGGGGGATTTCTCACGGTTGCCTCTTCTCTGGCAATCTTTATATCTTGAAGCTGATGGCCCTGGATTTAGCACATGGCATGGCCCTGCTCATGGGAACAAGATGAGCTTTGAAGTCCCTTCCAACCCAAACAATTCTGGGATTCTGGGATTCCATGTCCCGTAGTAAGGGAACAGCAGCTCCCTGAACCAGTTCTTCCTGTAAAACATGTGAGGAATGAGCCCTTCCTCCCCTTGCTCCAGCTTAATTCCTTCCTGTGCCTAAGCCAAGCACTCCATTGTTTGGTTTCCTATCTGTGCTTTTATGAAAATCATGTGTACTTTAGAAATTAACACTTTTTATCTGGAGTCCACGTCGGCTAATTGCTAATAAGAGACAAACGAGATTTGTTAAAATTTCTTTTTCTCCTATAAAATTTCTAATTTGAAGATATTAGAAAAGAGAAATGTTTACCCCACTAGGGTTACTGCAAATATCCTGATGAGCTTTCACATCCTCCTCCGGCACCAGCCTAATTACCCTCCTTAGTCCAAACTTTAATATATTACAAATCTGTACAGGAAAAAAAAAATCCTCTTTTCCTTCTTTTTTTAAACCTGGTGTTCTTTTTTTAACAGGGAAAAGAAGAGAAGAATATTTCTCGCAGGGAAAGAGGCAATGGCAAAATTTGGGACTTAGACTTTTCTTCAGCATATCCCTGTGAAATCCAACTCTTTGTGCTGTTTTGGCTCTGCATTAATCCATATCTCTAAATAAAATTTTACACGCCCTTCTTCAGCTGAGTTATTTCATAATACCCAGTGTGTGAGGGACTCTGAAACATCCCCTTTCTTCATCAGCTTCTGTAATCTTAATGCACTTGACCTTGGCCTCTCCTATTTCCTGAGGAGGTTCACAGGAAGAGTTTGTTAAGCTTTTCAGACCCTGGTTTGTCAATGGATCCATAAATACAGCAGCAGAAAGAGAATCTGGGTAGCAAGTTCATTTAAATAAAGCAATTCTGCCCATCAAGAAATCTCCATCCTAAACTATTCTTTATTAGCTTTTGTTATTTTAGAGCAGACTGATGTATAATTAGCTCTGGAGAGTCCTCATGTTTTTGTGAGGTTAATACCCCGCGATCCTGCTGAATTTTCAACCTTTGCAGATTCATGAGAGTTGGAGTTTTTAATCATTCCACTCTGCTTTTCTCAGAAATCCAGGCCCTTAACATTTCTGATTTAGCTAAACTTTATATCCAGAGATGGAGTGAAAATGACATGTTTGGAATACAGTTGCTTTTAAGGAGGAAAGGCAAAAAGCAACGTCACGGGCTGTCTTTGGCCATCTTTGCTACTTAAAGGGAGCTTTGAAAAAAGATGGAGAGAGGCTTTCCAGAAAGACAGACAGGACAAAGGGAGGTGAAACTGCCAGAGGGGGGATTCAGATTAGGAATGAAGGGGGAAAACTGCCCTGGGAGGGTGAGGAGACCCTGGCACAGGGTGCCCAGAGAAGCTGTGGCTGCCCCTGGAAGTGTCCAAGGCCAGGCTGGACAGGGCTTGGAGCAGCCTGGGATAGTGGAAGGTGTCCCTGCCCATGGCAGGTGGTGGGATGGCTTTGAGGTCTTCTCCAATCCAAGCCATTCTGTGATTCTGTTAATTAGAAATGTTTTTACTTCTGGCCATCACAGCTAAACCAAAGTTTGTGTTCTTACTCATTTTCAGGACGTGAAAATCTCCCCCTCACTTGCCAGTGCTTTTCAAAACTATGCAGCTGCTGACACTAATTATTGCTTCATTTCCTTCCACTTCTATTAAATATGAGAGGATGACCAAAAAAAACCCCAGCTACTCTTCTTAATCATCCTCCCTTGCTCTTGGTAGGCAGGAATTCTCTTTATGCTTCTTGTCCTCAAAATTGGGTGCACTCATTGAAACCCTCATGTGGCCCATCTGGGTTCCTGCATTTCCTCACCCTCATTGTTCCCAGGGGAATATTTACCCGGCCTCATGTGCAAATTCACCCCACATTTGGTACAAAAGGATATTTAATTCTTCCTTACTTGAATCATCAAGGTTTTCTCAGGTTCTTGATCACTGTCTGTGGGGACATGGAGTGGAGCTGTGCTCATCTGAGGCCAACAACCTTTGTTTGTGGCCCTGGCCCATCCTTTTCCCTTCCATTTTCTCAGTCTCTCTGGTCTCCATTTCCCCACGAGCTTCCCCTTCTCTCCAGTGATTCCTCCCTGACTCTTCCCTTTCTTGCTTTGCATTTTGGAGCTCTCCTCTGTGGGCTTTGGCAGCTCTGCCTTCCCTAACCCGGGACAGGATTATGCTGAAACCCTCCACATTTCAGACGTTCCCTCATGCGTTTCAGCTCCTCCAGGATTTTAATTGCCACCTTTTTCCCTTTGTGATACTCTGCTGCTCTTGATGGCTGAGAATACATTTACAGAGAAAAAGCTCCTTTGGTATTTAACATGTGCTTTGTCAGGAAGGCTGTAATTTTGTTCACTTCCTTCCTTTTGCCTTAAAGTTGTTTGTGACAGGTCTTGAAACACTCACACCTTATGTCCTCCCAGAGTAAGGTCAGAAACTGTCATTTATTTGAGAGCTGGCTTTTAAATAGCCTGTTCTTAATATCATATCTGGGGGTCTGCTGGAGTTGGGGCTTGGGCTCTGCAGTAATTGTTGCATCTGCTTTCAGCTGAGGAAAAGTGGAGGCTTGCTATGAATATTAACAACTCATCCATCCTTTACACCTTCTGGGAACACACCAGTTCTGAAATTGTTTCCTCCTTTCATGGTTTTTTGTGTTCTCCATTTTCTCTGCAAGCTCCTTCTTTTAATATCACCTTTATTTCCCCCACAGATTTATTCCTAATTGGAGGCTTTTTATCTGTATTTATACCTGAACCTATTCTCAGCTAATGTTGGCTCTATTAGGCCTCACCTTCTTGTAGGGTTTTAGATGTCTCACTGCTGGGATTGACCCACAAAACCCTTCTTTGTTTCCTATTTCTCCTTCACGTGGACTTTTCTCTGGTGTACTCACCATCATTAATAGGAAGAGCCCAGGGAACTGCTGGGAGATGCAATTTCCTTGTGAGATTTTCCTGGAAAAACAGCTTTGAAACCAGAACCCTCAAGTCCAACATCCCTTTGTGGACTGGAGCAGCACTTCATGGTGGGAGGATGGTTTCAGGCTGTACCTTTCCTTAGGAACTTCACCTTTCTGACCCTGTCAGATCTGGAAACCTCAAGTACTCTGCATTTTTTTCCTTATCCTGGGCAAAAATCAGAGCCCCTTGGCCTAGGTAGAAATGTAAATTCATGGAAACAGCTTTTCTCAGGGAGGTGCTGCTGGTATTAAAATACAATTTTCTCACCCTCATTTGCTGGCAGGTGAAAATTTTGAGCACTTCATCCCCCAGTTATGAAATTATAGTGAAAAAACAAGGATCAAATGACACCCCTGGAATAAAAAGATCAGGGGATTTCAGAATCTGGGAGGAAAACAGCATCCTTCAGGTCAGTGAACGACCAGCCTGGCATTGCTGTGGCTTCTGGTGCTGCCTCACCACAGTCTCTCCATGGGAAGTTCTGTCCTGTGTGGGACTAAAGAGGAAAAGAAAAGGAGGGGAAAGAACCCAAGAAAAAACCAAGCAAGCAGAAAACCACCTGGCTGTTGTCCTCTGCAGAGGATGATGCAGAGGTGTGTCAGCACAGGAGGGGTGTGTGATGTCCCCCTGAGAGGAGCTCCAGGGATATGGAGCCTGGAGGGGAGAGAGAGGTGGCTCAGCATTTTGGGGAGAGCATTTTGGGGTTCTGTTCCCAGCTAATTCCTGGCCCTAAACTCTGCTCTGAGCTTCTGCAGCAGTTGCTGAGGTCTCCATGTCCTCACCTGAGACGTGGTGAGGAGGAGCATGGTGTGCTCAGCCTCCCCCATCCAGGGGAGAGCTGAATCCTCTCCTACTATTACTCC
Organism: Trochalopteron elliotii; assembly: GCA_024734555.1. NCBI lineage: Eukaryota > Metazoa > Chordata > Aves > Passeriformes > Leiothrichidae > Trochalopteron > Trochalopteron elliotii. The sequence continues at coordinate 1,336,362 of JANPWX010000544.1, forward strand.
ACTGACTGTAAATATCTCGGAGACATTTACATGGTATTTCTTTTTAAGTATATAATGTTTTCATTCAAAAGTATCACAATTCTTAAAAGACCTGTCAGAGGCTCTGACATGTAATTAATTTCTCTAAAGCTCTTTTTTTTGAAAGATACAACTGCATATATAGAACACCTGCACTTATTCACAATTCTGCAGGAAAAAAAGCCACAGCTCCTTCTTCTTCTTCTTCTTCTTTGCTTTCTTCCCCCACTTCTCCATAAAAAGATTCTCCTGCTTTTTGGATACTCCCTCTCCATCTACCCTCATGAGCTACACCACTCAGGATGTGGAAGCTGTGTGTCAATAGGAACTGGCATGTTGGGTTTTGTCGGGGTGTGAGTGACCTTTTGTTCATTCAGCTTGATGATGAAACCCTCTTGCAACTTTCATTCCAGAGCAATCTTGTCCACCTCATAGAATTCCCACGTGTGCAGCTGGGCTTTCAGTCAGGCTCATGGGCTGTTTCTTATTTTTACCTGGTAGATTTTTTTCCCCCCTCCTCTGCCTGGGCAGAGAGTATTGAGCTCTATGGTGTGATGGTGGTACCCAGGAAATATGAATGAAGTGATGTTCAACCAGCAGTGGATAAGTATTTTTATTTATAGATTATATAGAGATACAGATACATAGATTTAGGTGGCCAAGCACTGGATTCTGTGGCAATCAACTTGTTTGCTTTATCCCCTGTAAGTGCATCCAGGGCATCACTGTGACCATCCCTGATTCTGTTGGGAAATGCCATGAGCCAAATCACTGCAGCTTCCCAAAGCAGAGTCTGCAGGGAGTGCTCAGGGGGAGGAAACCTCTCCAGCAGCTCCCTTGGCACAATTCCTCCTTGGGTTTGGCATCTGGGGATCTGTGGAGCTGGAGAGGCTGAAGGGGATGTCATCTCCCAGTGGCACCTCTGACAGAGTGAATTAATCCATTCACAAAAGCTGCACCAGTCTGGGGGAAAATGGCATTTTCTGGCTGACACAGAAGCAAAGCAACTTGTTGCTGTCTTTGGACAGGGCAGCCATTGAGCAGATGCATTTTTTTTGGTTGTATAAAAGGATGGCATTTCCCCTTTTGTCTTTGTAAAATTGGTGTTAACAGGAACATGCTTAAATCCTGAAGTTTGGATGGGCTGAAGTGAACAGCAGGTCCATCATTTATGTGGCTGGAGGTGAGTGAGGGAACGAGTTCAGGGATTTTAGCTGTGCAATTTGGGTGTTCCCTTCTCTGTTCATGCATTCCTTCCAACCCTGATCGTTCTGGGATTCTGCAATTCTAGGAATTTCTAGAACAAGAAATAGTCTGGTTTCACTCCAAGGAATTGGTGAAGGGACATTCCACCAGGATCTTGCTCTGTGTTGGGAGCAGAGGGAGCTGGTGGGGGCTCAGCTGGGACATCATTTTCCAACCACATTTGCCTCCACTCCAGCAACACCAACACCCATAAAACCTCTTGAGAGTCTCAGGAGGTTTTTTAAGAGAGAACAAAGGGGTTTTTCAGGTTTCTTGGCCACCTGGGCAGAAGGACCTGCTTGAGGCAGCAGGAGGTTTGTGGCAGAGGGTCCATTGTGGGGCTGTGTATATGTTCTCCCAGATGTGTGCACGTGGGCTGGTCACTAACAGGTTTTGTGTGACCCTGTTAGCACTAGAAACAGGAAAATTGACAGGAATTGTGAGGAATGGGGAATTTCCTCAGCTGTGATGCTGAGAGTTTTAGAGGCACTTGCAGTCTTTTACCTGACCTGAGCCATAGGGCTGAAAGGGGTTTCTCCAGGTCACTGAGCCCTGTGTATTGCTACCACAGCTCTGCATCCTGTCCTTCTGCCCATTAATTTGTCCATCTTGTGCTTAAAACTGCTTGGATTATTGTTCAGCTCCACTGCTTGCTTCCTATTGCTTCTTCCCCTCCATCTCCTTGCTGGCCAGTGACTTTCTGTGGTGCCAGCTGTGATCTTAGCAGGCTGATGCCCTCAAGTCCATGGTGCAATCAGCAAAAGTGCTTCTGAATTCTTCCCTGTGACTGAACGTGCTGTGCCTGTCCTTGAAGCACAGCCAGCCCTGCTGTGCTCCCTCCTCTTCCTCCAGAGGCCTGGAGTTCATCCCACCCCACGTCTTTGCCCGTCCGCCATCCTCTTCCTCCATTGACTCTGGCTCCAGTCAAGTTCATAAACTTCAGGCTGGTGCCTGATTTTCTTCCTGCCAGCTCTTCATAACAGCATGACCCCAGCCATGCCTCTCTTCAGTGGCCTGACACCATCTGAAATCTGTATTCTCTCCCTTTTGTACCTCAGTCTGCAGATGACTCTTGTGTTCCGTGCTCTCCTGTTACCCAGTGCATTCTCTGGGCACTGCCTTTATCTCCCAGATCTCTCCTGGTGTAGTTTTTCTGGCCTGGGACCCAGCTGTTCTTCTCCTCTTTGTTATCCCCAGCCTTCTGTTCCTTCCTGTTCTGCATCACATCCAGCCCCTTTGTCAGCTTTTCTTTCCCAGTTGCTGCTGTTTCTCCCCGTCCCTTTTGGGGTCTCACCTTTCCTGGTCACACAGTTCCCAAAGGTCCCCTTGTTCAGCAGGTCTCAGCAAACCTAAATTGTCTGTCCCATTTGTACTTCATCTCTCTCTGACCCTGTGAGAAGATCCCCCATCTGGACCCTTCTCAGTTCTTTGCAGCTGCTTTCTGGAGCTCAGCTCTGCTCTCCGGGTCACTGCAGTCAAGGAAAAGAGTTGTCCCCATGCACATCCCCTTTGTTGTTGCATTTCATTGTCCTCATTGTCTTCTCCAGCCTTTGGATCTCATCCAGTGGGAACATCCCTGGTGGTCTTCCCTCCCCCTTGTGCACACACATCCCAAAAAATCGTAATACTACAAGATTAAAGGTCTGCAGACTCTCCCTTTGTGCCTGTTTGCTTGGCAGTCTGCGTGCTCATTGCTTGTCCCCCATCCATTGCCTGCTCTCTCCATGAAGGTTGGCCCTTGAGTATCCAGCAGAATCAAGGAAAGATGGACTCCTTCCTCATGGACCAGGCTTGGAGCAACCTGGGGTAGTGGAAGGTGTCCCTGCCCATGGCACTGGATGGGTTTTTACATCTCTTCCCACCCAAACCATTCTGTGACACCTCAGCCCCCTCCCCAGCAGCCACACCAGCCCATGTGTGGTTCTCTGGTCTCCTGAGACCCCTCCGGCTCTCCCGAGGGCTGACGATATTTTATTAATATTTTCATTAATAGCTGTTCTAAAAAACTTAATTTATTAATACTTCTGTTAATTAAGGCAGATTTAACAGGCAGGAGATACCAAGGAGGCATGAAGCCGTAGCCTGTCAGTGGCAGATGCAGAGCACCTTCCACACTCAGACATTAATCTCCTTCATGGAAAAATAACTCTGATCTCTGCTCTGGCTTTTGGAGCCTCCCCTGCTCCAACATGTCAGTGATGAAAGGCCACAGAGGGAGCTCAGGGTATGGGGAGGGTGCTGGCAGGAGAGGGGCATTACCACAGCAAACTGGCTGGCATTGGAGAGCTTTGAGAGGGGGATTTGCATCAAAGGAAAACTCTCGGGGTTAGTTAAATATTCCTCTAAATATGCAAAGGAATGGAGTTACTGATGCTTGTTATTCTTATCTTCCTCTCGGTGTCACAACATCTTTAAGTTGGGTGAAGGTTTCACTTACTAAGGCGGTTGTAAAGATTTCACGTTAATTAAGAGGACTCCACTGCAAATCTGAATATGAATGAAGTTTGGCTGCTGAACCCCAGGGCAGTGAGCGCTGTGGGAACAGCAGACACTGACAAATGTTGATGTGAAAAGTAAAAAAGCCAAACAAAAAAAACCCCACCAAACCCAGAAAAACACCTAAACCAATGCTGCAATCTAGTACCTGTTCTGTGAGAGAGAAAAAATTGAGTTTGAATTGCCAGAAGGGGATAAAATAGATTTTCACTTGAATTTGCAGTCAAAGAAGTGAAATTCTGTCAATCAGGAGCACTGATGAGGGTTCTCCAGTGCCACCCATGCCTGGGTTACAGCCACATCACTCTGTTGCTCCTGTTCCCTCTCCATAGGCAGGTGCTGGCTTTGAAGGGTGGGGGGACCTCAGTGGAGGAAGGGAGAAGATCTGGGCTGGATCCTCATCTCAGGTTCTGTGCTCTGGTGAAGCCTCAGTCAGCCTTGACTGCTCATCACTCACTGGAGGTGGAGCTTCACCCAGTGGGGACAGTGGGGGCAGTCTTAGGGGTCTGGGGCTTCCAAGGATGGAGCTCTCATGGTGAACAGTGAGACTGGAGATACTTTTCCACGAAAAAACCCTGCTTTTTGGAGAAGTTTTTCATACTTGCCACTGCTTGGAAGGGCAGTGGCTGATAGTGAGGGTGAGCAGCTGTCACTCCAGTATCTGTATTTTTTTCCAGCCCCATCGTGGAGTTGCTGTTGATGATCTGGGGTGAATCCTCTCCTTCATCTCTGCACTAATCCGTTTGGAGATGGATGGGCTTTCCTGGCTGGACATGACTAATTTGCCTTTGCACTGCAATTTTGGGTGATGGGGAGGGTCCAGCAGAGGTGCTGAGTACCTCTCCACCTCCCAAAGCAGGGTTTGGGGAAGGAAATGCTGATAGACAGCATTTTCACCTTGCTGAAAAAACATGGGACTTGGCTTCTGGAGTGGAAAAGTGACAAGCCGAGAGCCTAAATAAATTGGATTTGTCCTCTTAAGGAGGATGCAGGCAGCGTGTGAGGCTGTGTGGGGGTGTTTTATTGTTGTTATTTTTTATTCACGGTTCCTTGAGCTGATCCTGGGGATTGCACTGACTGTGGTTGTGTTTCTGGAAATGTGCAGGTTGGCCAGATGCAGTGGGGCATGGAGTGAACAGAAAGAGGTTAAATTGATGGATGACCAACAAGAGCAGGATTGTGCCTCAGAAGACCAACAAACTATCCTGATTAATGGGGTGAAAGAAAATGGTAAGGAACTTAATTATGGTACATGAGGGAGCAACGACAACTTGGAAGCCAACTTATTTTCCTAATCCCTTTTGTGCATTTAATATTAGCAGTTTGTGGGTATCTCTGCAATGTGGAGCAGGGGAGTAAATGGGTGTTTTCTGCACAGGAATCATTCCAGCCATAAATCTACACCTTTTTAGGCCTTAACAAGGACTGCTTTTACCTGTGCATGGGCATGGCTGGAAATGTTTATGTGCACATGCAGTTTGAATTAGAGATTTCAGTTTGGTTTCTTGGGGGGAAAAAGTCATCCAGGACTTTGTAGCCCCTCTATCTGTTGGGAATCTTTCCCTCTCTTAGCATTATGATCCCATTAGCCAGTATTAGCAAAATTTGGCTGAAGGATACTTAGTCCCTACAAACTGGGGGAAAATTAGAGATTGGGAAGGAGAAAGAAACCAGGATTAGTGGGAAGGGAAGGTTGGATTTATGAGCTCATTCTTGCCTGTGTCCCATCACCCAGCACATGGGATTCCTTATCCTGTAATCCCTTTTCTGCACAGACAGTTCATGTTCCTGGGAGCCACCAACATGGTTGGGGAAGGATCAGCCCCTTGCAGCAGCCTCCCAAAATGCAGAACTTTGTCTGTATCTATTTCATCGATTCTATATTTGCTTTCAGAATAACTAATTAGGAGTAACAGTGCTCAGCTGTCTGAAACCCTGATTGAAATAAATAGGCCTCTGAGCATTTTCTGGGGTCATTTGGACTGCAGTCTCTGGCTACAGTAAATGCAGAGGGGAGGCACAGCCTGATGCTTTCATTCTTCAATGTGTTTTGTGTTTAATTTCATGGCTTTTTACATTTTGTATTGGCCTATAAATCTTCAGATAGCTAGATAGATTTTATTTATATATAAATTTGATCCTGTTAGATAGCAAGGACTTGGTCCTCTGACATATGTTCAGATCTTTCTGTCAGCTCTAAACAAGGTGATAGAGACAAATGTTCTTGTTCTTTACCAAAACCTTGGAGCACCTCCAGCCCTGTGGGTACCCATGAGCCCTCAGCTGGTGCTGGTGGCAGGTGAGGCACGTGGTCACACTTGCCCCTGGGATGTAATGTGGGAGGTATCTGTCCCTGTCAGCCCATCTCCTTCCTGACTACACAGGGCAAAGCTGCAGCTCCAGAGCTGCAAAGGGATTTTGTAGCCACAGTCCCTTTGTCTGATCCAGTGGACAACAAAATCAGTGCTGCCCTGAGCAGTAAGGAGGGGATTTTTAGGACCTCATACCACTTCCATGGAATTCAGTTAAACAGGGCTTAAAAAGGGCTTTAATTAGACACAACACTATAGATTGCTTCAGGTTAGAAGAGACCTTAAAGCCCATCCAGTGCCACCCCCTGCCATGGGCAGGGACACCTTCCACTATCCCAGGCTGCTCCAAGCTCCATCCGACCTTGGACACTTCCAGGGGCAGCCACAGCTTCTCTGGGCACCTGTGCCAAGGCCTCTCCACTCTCAGAGCCAAGAATTCCTTCCCCACATCCCATCCCAGCCTCCCCTCTGTCAGTTTAAACTTCCAGTTTGAACACTGCTGTGTGGGAGTTGCTGCTGAATCCAAGGCCAGGAGCCAGCAAAGCTCTGGAGCTGCCACCTCCCCTTGCCCATGTGCTGTTGGGTGGATGCTGAGGGAAACTGGGAAAAGTGGTTTTGCTTCTCCAGCATTTTCTGTGTGAACTGTATTCCCTTGGAGCATCAGTTGAACGCTGGCCTGATTTTAGGCTGATACGGAGCCACAGAAAATCAGGTTTTGGCATTTGTATTTCACAAGAGTTAAGTTCACTCACACAAGTATAAACCTAAAGAAACGCCCAGAGACAGTTTATTTTATATAATAGCAGCTTTGCCTATTGAATGCAGCTTTTGAGATTGAATTTCAGTTTTCTGCCTCCCCCTTCTTTGAGTCTTACAGCATTCACAGACATTCTTCTTTTATCCTGAAATTTTCCATGCTTCCTGTCAGCTCCAAGCTGATTTTTATTTTATTTTACTTCTGAAGTGGAACTGCACTGGTTAATTTGTTTTGGTGCTTAAGGAAAAAGATACCACCTCTGCATTTCTGATCTGAAGACTGGTGGGAGGGACTCAAAAATCAGCTTTTTTATTTATTTCCTTTTTTTAACCATTTTCAAGCAAGCCAGTCTGGCCTTTTCCAAGTTGTTCATGTTGAAGATGATGACAGGCATTGCATTGCACTTCTGCTTGGAGTTAGGGAGTCTTTGGGAAAAGGTTTAAATAAGTCCTGGGAGCGCTGCAAGGCTCCAGCTACAGTGTGTGCTTTGTTCAGACTTCCCTGATGGCTCCATCCCTAAGGCCCCTGTAACACAAAACTTATGGGAGTGTTTGGGATGAAATTAGGGAGCCTTTAGACCTCCTGCTTGGCACAGGAGGTGCCACTCCTTCCATGGCATCCTGTTCCTTTCCATCCTCCCCCCCTCAGGGGTTTTCCATCGTGCTGGTGGTACCCAGCACACACCTCCCCTCCCCAGCTGCCAAGGATGCAGGAGACTCCCTCTCCTCTCAATTTGGTATAAGAGCACTTGCAGAAGGTTGCAGCAGCCAAATAAATCCCTTTGCATGCCCCATTTAATGCCACATCCTGGTGCTCCAGTTGTGTTTTAAAGCTTGTCCCTCCTTGGAAAGCTTCACTCTCACCCCTCTGCCTTCAGTGGAGCCACCAAAAAGGAAAGACCTGAGCCATGACAAAAGCACCGGGCTCCGAGTCGGCAGAGCTCTCTGGCTGGGATGAATGCACTCACTGGAATATATTTTTTTTTAATACAGAGATATCAGAGCGTGTTCATGGATGAAAAGACATCGTATTTAAATTTCAAGGGTCATACCGTCCGTTGAGCCAGGAGTCAGATAAAAGTACATTCATAACTTTATTCTGCCATAAAAGAAGCGCAACGAGGTAAAACTAAAAAAAAAAATCCTCAAGTTAAAAAAATCCTTACATGACTAAAAAGGCATTTTTAGCGATTAAGAAAGAATGGCAAACCCCACAATAATTCTAACAATAATTGCTTTAAACTCTGTGTTATCTTCTGCCTTCCCTTGGCATGGACAGTGACAAAAAAGACTGCTGGGTTTTTTAAATCGGCCATCACTTCCTGACTCAGGAGCAGTAAAGCAGCTCAGGTGTGTGCAAGCCCAGACCCTGCAGTGGGAGGGTGCTTTATTTCTTTAAGAATCTTATTTTCCTGTTAATTTTTTCCATGTTAATGAGAACATTTTTATTAGGCTTGTTTTGGTTTTTTTAATAACATTGTGAGGTTTGAGAGGCAGTTTCCAGGTAACCGTATGAATATGAGGAGGGAAGAGCGGATGGGGCTGCGTGTTCTAAACGTACTCTTGTACCTCTTCCAGCTGGCTGCAGGGAGCAGCGTGTTTACCTCTGCCTTCCACACACATCACCACCTCAACTGGATCCAGGAGGGAAGGATTGCTGGGAAGGGCTTCCCAAAGGAGCACTTGGGAAAAGTCCAAGACGTGGTGTTGGAGTCCAGGGCATCCCTTTGGATGAGCTGGGACCCGAGGAAGGGAATTTGAACCCTGCACAGGGGGGTGTGGAGCCAGTCCAGGGGGGTTGGAGACCTTGGCACACAGCCCAGGAAGGCACCACGTTTGATTTTAGTCCATGGGAGAGGCTTCCAACACTGAGAGAAGAATTACAAACCTCAAAGGTGTGAAAATAGTAGCTTAGCACAGCACGGGGTGAAAAATTTTGTAGTTTTGGGGTTCTTAGAATAGAGGTAAGTGGGGGACAAAATGGAGGATTTAGGGTGTCGCCCTGAGTTCCTCTCCTTCTTCCTCGTCCTCCATCTTCTGAGGTGGTGATGACACAAAGTAGTTTGAGGGGATTGGGTCAAGGTAGAAATGACCCTTCTAGTATAGGTACAAGACATTGGCACGAAATTGTAAATAATGGACATGTAGTTATCTGTATTAGAGCAAAGCAAGGCCCCATGGGCGGGCAGTGGCCTCATGTCCCAGCTGCTGTCCACACCTCGGCTGGGTGCAGAGAGAATTCTGAGATATCAAATAATAAACAACACCAGAAACCTGAAAACAAGGTCTTGGAGACTCTGCTTCTTTCTTGCGACACGGCTCAGGGCTTTTAGAGGGCCAAGGAAACTTTTAACAACCTGAATCTCGGGTGAGAAACCAAACCCGAGAACGTGGGAGAAAGGGGAGCGGGGTGGCGAGCCGGAGACCTCCAAGGGTGTTAAAAAAAAAAAAAAAAAAGAGGTAATCCCTTGTCTCTTTTTCTCCCTGTCCTTCCATCCCTGCAGAGTCGCACGGGCTGGACGGCGATGAGAGGCCCTGCAGCACTGCCGAGGCTGCGGCGCCGTTCCCGGCGCTGAGCGCGGCCGCCAGGGAGGGCCCCGCGTGCCACCGTGCCCTGACGGCCAAGAAGCCCTGCCTGCTGAGCCCCCCGTCCCCGCTGCGCCTCACAGATGTCCCCGAGCACGCCTCGGACGACTCCTCCGCCCACGCCATCTCCCTGACGTCCTGCGTGACCAAGGGCATGAGCTCCTGGTCGCTGCCGGGCGACTGCGAGAAGGCTCCTTTCAGCATGATGGAGCCCGGGGGGATGTCGGCGCTGACGGGAGACTGCCTGATGCAGCCCAGCCGGACCTGTCTGGGCTGCTTTATCGAATCCAAGGACGGCATTGATGCGGAGCCGGGAATAAGCTTGAAAGTGGGGGATATAAATAGGGATTATGACACCTGTTCGGTCTCTGATATAGGGATTCACTGCATGAGCACAGGAGAAACCATGAGATATGGGGATCAACTGCTTTCAGACCAGCTTTTAAGCTTCCCTATGCATAAATCGAGGGCAGCGGACAAAAGAGATGCAGAAAAATCTGACAGTGATTCAGAGGACCCCACTCAGAAAAATTATTACGAGGGATTACTATTAGACAAATGCAATGGTGAGGAACCTTTACTAACAAATCCCAACCAGGAATGGGGCTATTTTGAATCTTTCATTAGTGAAAGTAAAATTGAGCTGCTTGACCTCTGCTCCAAAAATGAGCTTTCTGTAAATCTGTTTTCTGAGGAAGACGTGGACAATTACATGTTCGACGATGACGATTCCACCTTGGGAAGTGATGTCTGCTCCCTAAAGATTAGATATGAATCTTTCCAGGACAACGTGCGGGAGAAGACCACCACCCTACAAGAGGACGCCCAGTTCAACTTCTTCCCCAGCGTGTTCAGCAACTGCACCAAAAGGGACAACAGGAGCACCCTGAAAAGGGGGCCCAGCGGTGCCACCGACCCCTCTCAATTCAAATCTGAGGAAGGCATCATCTGGGGGGAGGAGGAGGAGGATGGCGAGGAAGAGGACGGTGAGGAGGAGGAGAAAGCTGCCTTAAATAAATCTTGCAACAGCACAGAGATGGTGCAGTACGTGGGCTCCAAGAGGAGCCACTTCTTGGACTCGGTGAATTCCACAGAGGACTCCGGGGAGTTCAGCGACGACAGCACTTGCACGGAGTCCTCCTACGACGTGCTGCGGGATATCAAGGACTGCAGCCGGTACCTGGCCCGGGACCACTCCGGCTCCTTCATCCAGCAGAACTACGGGTTGAGGGCGAAGAGGAAAGTGCGATACAGCGACGACTACCTGTACGATGTGGACTCCATCGAGAACGAGAAGATCCTGGACAAGAAGGAGTGGCTCCCGGATGGGCCCAAGGAGGAGGATGACGATGAATGGTGCCCCAAGAAACGGCGAAAAGTCTCTCGCAAGGAGCCCCCCGTGATCATCAAGTACATCATCATTAACAGGTTTAAAGGGGAGAAGCATATGCTGGTGAAGCTCAGCAAAGTGGATGCCAACGAGACAACTGTTACTCTGAATGAGGAGCTGCTCAGCAAATACAAGAAGCTGGCCCCACTGAAGGGCTTCTGGCAGGAGAGGCAGCAGAGCCGGCTGGATTTGCTCAGATCGTCTCTCTACCACAAGCAGAATTTCTATCTTAACGGCTCAGATGCTTCGTTCCTCCCTCACCCACGGAAGCGAAAATGCAAGCTAGCAAACAGGCACCGGATTCAAAGAATTAAAGCCATCGAGCAATCAGTGAACAAGCTGGGCTCTTGCTCCTCTGATCACAAGCAGCCTTGCAGCAGTAAGGAGGACGTGGGCCTGAAAGGGCTGCCGGCGTTAGCCATCGCCACCCCCAGCTGTGCCAACGGATTACACGTCCACGACATCGCGGGCATCGCCGTGAAATGCAAACCGCAGGAGCGGGAGCACAAGGGGACAGAGCGGAAAGTGCTCCGCAGAATCAAATTCAAAAGTGAAGCCAGGTTGAAGTGCAAGAAGATCAAAGCTGCCACCAGTACGGCAGAGGACTCCCCAGCACTGGAAAACCAGGACTCCGCAGCGCGTCTGAAGGACGAAAACAGTCCCTGTGCTTCAGACAGCTCCCATCTCCCAGAGTGCCACGAGGATAAGGTTGCTAAAAATTCTCCTTTCCTACCATCCACCTCCTCTTCAGACAAGCCTCTGCCATCTGCTAATATCACCACCAATGTACCCCTGATCCCCGGAGGGTATCTGCAGACGTTGTTAGATGCTTCGGATCTGTCGAGCAACCCCGGTATCCCGTACTTCGCCCAGCACCCCTCTGAGCAGCAGCAGCAGCAGCAGCAGCACCCTCTCCCCAGCATCGTCCCGCCAGAAAAGCCCTTCCCGTCCCTGCAGCCGGCACAGAGCTGCGTGCTCTCCCCGCCCTCCGAGTCGGAGCTGCAGCAGTCGCCTGGCCACTTGGAGATGGAGCAGGGCAGCTTTGGCAGCATGTGGCCGGCCAGCAAGGGCAGCGAGCGCCAGGACTTCCCCAGGGACATGCCGGAGGCGGCCGGAATGCCGAGCGAGTTTGCCCCGGGCACAGATGGCCTCCCCACCTCTGGATACACTCAAGTCAATCTGAATAGCGGCAAATTGCTATACCAAAAAAATTACATGCCGGATAGCCAACAAGTGCAGTCTGATGATTCTTATCAGTCATGTCATTTCAATAATGGAGAGGGGCGCTTTCATTTCCAACGAGGTACACTCAATACGGATGATGGCAGGCTCATTAGTTTTGATTCAGTGGGTTCATTGTCAGTTAGTTCTAGCAATTACAGTTCTTTAAGTTTAAAGTCTTGTGAAAAGGACGGCGAGGATGATATTAATGATGATTTCTTGGCCCACTGCAGTCCCAAGCTAGTGATCCAGCAGAGCATAGATGAAATCACCCCTTTGAAGGAGTCCACGGACCTTTTAGACATTTCCAACTTCACGCCTGATAGGTTCCGCCAGTCGTCGCTTTCGGAGATGTCCCCTCCAGACACTCCCAACCTGTCCCCGCAGATAGCTGGCTCCGATGCCAAGCCTCTGGGCACCCTGAAGGGCTTTCAGGAGAGCCCCCAGGCCTCCCTCAACAGCTCCGAGAAGGTCAAGTGGAACTGTGGGGTCCTGCAGACCGAGGATCAGGCAGATAATGGGTTTGCTTTAAATAATCACCAGTTCCAGTTCCATATGTTCAACGATGAAGATTCTGTCAGCCTTCTCGAAAAGAGTCCATGCTTGTCAACATTTAATGAGCCATCTGGTCAAATTAGCACCAATAGCAAAGTGTCAAAATCGAAGAGGAAAAGTTCATCCAGCAAGAATGTGGGTACAAACCAAAGCTCTTCCCAGAAAGCCACCCGGAAAAAATCACCCAAAACCAACAAAGGAACCGATAAGCCACAAGGGAAAAACTCCAGGCAGGCACCCAAATCCACCAGGAAAGGGAAAAATGCAGCAGGAGTCAATGGCGAGAAGGCTCCGGCCGTTGGTGGCAGGGCAGTCACTCAGCTGGGCACCGTGGCCACAGCCACCAAAGGTGTGGCGGAGGGCACTCAGCACTGCAGCCCAGCAGGGGTGAAGCTGGGCAAGCACAACGGGCTCTCTGGAGAGTGGGCACTGGGAAAAGAGGGGGGCACAGGCTGGTCGGAAGCCAGCCTGGGCAATGCCACCAGCCTCCTGGACGACGACCAGAGGGAGTTCGAGGAGCCTTCCAACATCCTGTCCAACATCGCGTCGGGAATGGCCGACGTCCAGAGGTTCATGATGGCCTCCATCGAGCCCTTGTGGGGGCCCGTCGGCCACAACAGCGTTCCAGACATATTCCGGTCGCCGGAGTCCAACAGCCTGAAATTGAAAACTCTTAAAATTTTGGCAGGGACGTCCCAAGAGTCGAAGAAGAAGGCGAACGGTGGCTCGCCGGGGGCGGCGAAGAACCACAAGTCAAACAACAAGGGCTCGAGCAAAAACAGCAAAGCCGTGACCTGCGACTCCGGTCGCCCCAACTGCTCCACCGGCTTCACCACGGACATTCACGCTCCCTTTTTTGATAAAAACTATAGTAACCTGAGCACTTTAGGCAATAATGGACCTACCCATAAAAAACTCTACCGTCATAAATCCAGTTCGAAATCACTGAGGGATGAGAACTGTAAAATCAAGCGGACGGACCGCGAACAGCCCCACAAGGACCCACCCGTGACAGCTGCTTTTGAGAAACTGAGGTAATGCTGCACCAAACTGGCTGGAATGCCCCTAACCTCCCTCCCACCTGCTAGGCCTGCTGTTCCTCAGTTTTTCCTTCCTGAAAGCAAAAGTTTGCATGAAAAAAAAAAAAAAGACATTCCCCTTTTACAGTTTCAGTTGGTTTTGGTTTTGGGGTTGGTTTCTTTTTTTTTTGTTTGTTTGTTTGTTTGGGTTTTTTTAATGATTATTTTTAAAAATGCATGAAAATACTTCTGACTTGCAAGCTACCTAAAAGAATGACCAATTTTCTGGCTTGGCTGGGGTTAAAAAAACTAACAAGGCTACTCTTTTCTGCTGTTTAGCTTCTTCAGTTTTTAATTACTTATTTATTGGGGGAAAAACAAAAACAAAAAAACTAAAAAAAAAAAACAAACAAACCATGATTACACGCTCTTTTTAATGATTTTGACGAGGAAAGACTTTTTTTTTTTTTTGGAACATTTTGTAAAAAATAAACCACAAAAAAAAAAAAAAAGAGGTTCTGCATCCAAAAGCCAAGATCTCAAAACTTAAAAAGGCTCTTTACTTTGCAAATGAGAACTCGTTCCTAATTGAGCTTCACGTGGCAATTTTTGAGTGCTTTCTGGCCCCCTCTGCTGTTGTGTCTCCTAACCTGCATCATCTAAAGCTGCATCTTCTCTACCCGCCCGCCTTTAGCGCGTTCGCTCCGTCGTGGTGACTCCAGACGAGCTAACTAAGATGGCATCAAATGTTTGATTTTTTCCTGCAGGGAATCAGACTCCATTCTTCTTAAAGCAGAAACAGCATTTTTGGGTTTTCCTGTATTTGAAGAAGAGACTCCCTTTTCTAGAAAGACGGTTGATGTTTGGTTCTTTTCTCACCTTTTTTTTTTTTCGGTTGTTTTTTTCTTTTTTTTTCCCCCATCGGTTCCTTTTCAAAATCTGCCTTGTGGTCTGTTGAAATGTAAGTGCTGAATTGAAGAGTTTGAAATTGTGGGAATTTTATTATTTGAAAGCAAACCTAATCTGGTATTCTCTGTGAAAGACTGTTTTAAAAGTCATACTGTTGTACAGTAGTTTATGCACTATTACCCACAACAACAAAAAATTGTGCCAAACTATGAACAAGTGACTGTATTGTATATATTTTTACTTCTCTATCAACATTGGGTTGTGAGTGTTTTCTGCAGCTATGCCTTTTGGTTTTACTAGAAACATTCCAGTTGTTAAGTACTAACCACCCCCCTTCGAAAGCACCTGTAACTCACGATGAAAAATGATATTGTTCACTGATACAACTTACCAAAAGTTTTATGGACATGACTAAAAAATGTGCCAAATTTACTTACCTCATTTCATGGATTCACCCTGTGGTTTAAAGCTCATAAAGGGAAAAAAGAAAAAAAAAAGAGAAAAAAGAAAAAAAAAAGGGGGAAAAAAAAAAGAAAAAAAGGAACTTTGAAACTGATGCTGGGAAATGGTAACGTCCTCTCTTTGAAACCACGAGCAGAAAAACTTAATGGTGAAATGTTGAGTTTCATTATAGGAGAGAGTTGCAATGGTGGAGGAGTTCAGAAAACCACTGACGGTAAGTTTGCCAGGAACTCAAGTGTCTGCATCTAGAGACTACAGAACAGCTGCTTTTCAAGTGTCTGTTTTCTTAAAGCAAAACCTGTAGCTGAAGATCATTTGAAATGCAAAGTTACATTGCTAATTCTTTGTATCTCAGTTTTATATATTTTATAAGAACCTGGGATAAATTCTGAAATAGGTATAAAAACAGAACTAATACATTTCATACATTGAGTGCTATTTACTTTTCCTTTGGATAATTTCTTAAACATTTTCGATGCAGAGCCTGTCGGAAGCGCTCTCCCATCATAGCTTTGGTGTCTCCTCCATGTCTAACCTTGCGATGCCAATTTAGTTTGAACTTTCAAAAGCAGAGTCATTCATTTAAAACACAACTCCGAACCTTTCCTTTGATTCAGTTCATGAAACAAATACAACCAACGGAGCTATTTGTGATCTCACCGATCAGGGCCGGATCATGACTGGACTTTATTAAGACAGCGTTAAGTATTGAATGCTAAATGTATTCTCAAAAAGGCCTTATTTGTAACCCTCCTCACCACACCCTCGCCCTCCACAAGAATAACGAACCCAACAATGATCTATTTTCCTTGTGCAACTGAGAGCCTGTGCGTTTTGCTGCTGATTTCTCATGAAAAACCTTGATATGCAAGAGCCCTGGGAGCGATTGGGAGTGGAGGGATGCAAGGCTTGGACCCCTTATGCAATAGCAGGAGGTGAGGAAGAGGAGCTGTTCTAGCAGTGGGCAGATCACGTTGCTGATACGGCCACAGGCATAGATGTGGTGTCACACAGAGGGCAGGACTGGGCTCAGGTTTCCTCCCAAGTCAGTTTTTTTCCACCCACGCACCAGGCAAAGCAGCAGAATTGGTTTAAATTAATTTAGCAGAAAAGCAGAGCGATCACTTAAAAATCAAAGTGGAGATGCAGAGTGTTAGTTTAGAATCATGTTTTCAGCTCTTACAAATTATTGGGGTGCAGCTTGGCTCAGCTCTGCAATCCCAGAGAGAACAGCTCAGTAGTTGCATCGTGTTCTATTTAACAAATGAAAGGATGAACTCTGGAAAAAAAAATAGTAATTAAAAAAAAAAAATCCTGTAAGTTCATTTTTTCGTGGAATAAATGCTGGCCTTGCCCAGAGTGATTTGCTCTGGATGAGTGGTCCCTGGTGCCCCATGGCATGCAGCGTCCCACCCCAGCTCTGGCTCCAGGAGGGAGATCCAAAAGATACTCAGGATTTACTCCGGAGGCAAGAGCCGTGGTGGGGCTCCATCCCTGGGCTCTGGGCTGGCCTGCAGCCACCACGCTTTCCCCACTTCTCCAGCAGCTCTCTTTTCTATTCACAGGCTCATCAGGTACTACAAGCTCCAACCACTGCTGTGGTGTTGGCATATCCCAGTTTTTCAGCATTCCCTCCACGTGCTGCAGGAGAGGGGCTGGCAGCTCCTTTCTTTTGGATGTTCTGCCTGCTGCTCTTACAGAGACAGGTCAGGCCAGGGCTGAGGTGTGGCACAGACCTTCTTTCTGACCCAGAACCATCATTTGAAAGCACATTTCACCTGGCCTGCACTGTGCTCCTTATGCTTACTGTTATAAATATGGGACTAATAATAAAACCCCTTGTACTGGATGGGATAGCAATACTTATTGCATTTGAGGAATGTGCAATAGGGCATGAAGATCAGGCATGAAACATATCGACTGTTTTATCCATGAATACCCAGCTGGGTGTTTCAGAATGGTGTTAAATCACAAATTCCAGCTGCCTTGTTGCTCTCCTTCAGTCCTTCTACCATTCCAGTTGCTGACAGCTCTGGTGGTCATCCCACGTCCTACAAAAATCTCTGACTGGGGAGATGTTCAAGAGCCTGGGTCCCTCATGGTGTGGCACTGGCCCTTCCTTGTGTTGGGAAAGGTCATCGCTCTGCTGCTTGACCCCAGAATTCAGAAATTGCCTTGAGCCAGCCATTTCCCCTCCTCCCTTTTGATCTTTATAGAGTATTTCGGTGGGAAGGGACCTTTGAAGGCCATCTAGTCCAACTCCCCTTCAAAAAGCAGGGACATCTTCTACTAGACCAAGTTGCTCAGAACCCTGTCTGACCCGACCTTGGATGTTTCCAGGGATGAGTCAGCCACCACTTCTCTGGGCAACCAGTACCAGCGTTGCATCACCCTCATAAAAAATTTCTTTCTCAAGTCCTTCTCGGCAGGGCCGCTCTAAATCCCTTCATTCCCCAGCCTGTGGATCCCAGGGATTGCCCCATCCCAGGTGCAGCACATTGCATTTGGCCTTGTTGAACCTTATGAGGTTCCCCTGGACCCACTTCTCAAGCTTGTCCATGTCCCTGTGGATGTCACTCTGTCCCTCAGGCGTGTTAACCTCACCACTGAGTTTGGTTTCATCTGCAAACCTGCTGAGGGGGCTCAATCCCAGTGTCTGCATCATTGGTGAAGGTACTCCACACTGCTGGTCCCAGTACAGACCCCTGAGGGACAGCACTCACCACTGATGTCCTCCTGGACAGTGACCACTACCCACTGGATGTGATTGTCCAACCAGTTCCTCATCTGCTGAACAGTCCATCCTTCAAAGCTGTCTCCCTTCAGTTTAGAAAGGTGTTGTGGGGGACTGTGTCAAAGGCTTTACAGAAGTCCAGACAAAGGACAACTGGAACCTTTCTCTTGTCCACAGATGCAGTCACTTCAACCTAGAAGGTCACTGGACTGGCCAGGCAGGGCCTGCCCTTGGTGAAGCTGTGCTGGCTGTCCTGAGTCACCTCCCTGTCCTCCAGGAGCCCCAGCAGAGCTTCTAGGAGGGTGTGATCCGTGGTGTTCCCAGGCACAGAGGGGATGCTGACAGGGGAGTGGTTCAATGTTTTTGTTTTCCCAGTCATCCAAGACTTCACCTGACTGCCAGGACTTTTCAGATACTGTGGAGAGTGGCTTGGCAACTCCATCAGCCAATTCCCTCTGGGCTCTGGGACGCATCTCATCAGGTTCCATAGTCTTAGGTATGTTCAGGTCCCTCAGATGGAGGACTGGTGGTGGAAAAATCACAAACTTGATTTTCTCTTATAGTGGGAGGGACTTTGCTCCTCCAATCCCTGTCCTGTGGTTCCACCACTAAAGGGAGATGGAAAGAGAGGTTGTCTCAACCTTCTCATCCATTGTGACCAGTCTGCCAATTGTGTCACACCTGCTTTGACCCTTTTCATGCTGACACACCTGTAGAGGCCCTTGTTATTCTTTCTGTCTCTTGCCACGTCCAGCTCCATCTGCACCTTGGCCTTCCTTGTCCCACCCCTGAAGAACCTGACAGTATCCCAGGTTACCTGTCCCTGCTCCTGCTGCCTCTACAGCCTGACCAGCAGGTCACGACTCAGCCATGCCAATCTCTTGCCTTCCTTGCCTGGTTTCTTACACCTGGGGATCGAGAGCTCTTGCTCCCTATGAAAAGCAACCTGAAAGATCTGCCAGCTCTCTTCTGCTCCTGGTCCCTGAGGGCAGTTCCCAGGGGATCCTGTTGATTAACTCATTGAAGAGCCGGCACTTTACTTTCCTAGGATTCATCTCCACCTGCCTATCACTACCTCAAGGTTTTCACTTCCCACCTTTGCCTCATCCCTCACCATACAAGCTCTTGTTCCCCATTTGCATTTTTGCTTTTCATGGCACTGCTCACAGCTGAGGGAGGACTGGGGTGTGGGTCCCACCCATCCTCTTGCCCACTCCCAGTGCAACTTCATCCTCCTCTTGCATCTTCTCGTTGGGCTCTGGGAGCTTGTTTGACTTTTGGGAGCAATGAAGCCAAGCCACACAAAAGGTGTTTATTCTGCAGCAACCCTTTAAATGTCTTTTCTGCTTCATCTCTTTTCACTCCTACTCCAGTGCAGGATGGGAGGACGTTGCCAGCAGTGCTGCTGAGCCATGGTATCACCTCAGTCTGGGTGACTTAGAATTGGCACTGGCATTAGAAAACAGGGACTGGCCACTTCCAAAGGTCATAAAATCCATTTGAGAGGAGAATTTCACAGGGCAAGGTGGTACTTGCTGCTCTGCCACAGGAACACAGGTCTCCCATGGCACGGGAACAGGACAGACGTCCTGCAGAAAGGAATCCTGTAGCAACCCAGCAGGAGCCAACCCAGCCCATGGCCACAGATTGCATTTAGAGGTTTTGTAAATAGAAAAATATCAGTGATGGGGATCCAATAAAAACCTTTTGGGTTTTTATTACAAAATAAATCTTACCAGGTTTGCATCTTGCTTTTCTTTTTTTGTTTTGTTTTGGTTTTGTTTTTGTTTTTTTGAGCATAGGAGGGCGGATGTTTTTGAAAAACATCTTGAGAATAACAACTTGTGGACCAGAGGTAGCCAGGCGTTTTGGGAGGAGGAGGAAGAGGAGGGCAGTGGCAGCCACAGGACTGTCCTTGCCATGCTGTGCTGTCCTGCTGAGGCTGGGTTGGCTCAGAGAGGAAAAGCCAAGGCTGACTGGTGATTGCTTGGAGAAACCATTGCTGCACCGTTTGCTCTTTTAAAAAATCAGGATCGCTGTTAATTTTTTCAGCATTATGGCCCAAACAAGCCAGGAACCAAAATAAAGATGTTTTGAGCATTGTCATCCTTTAGCTGCTGGACCATGTTCTTTCCCTAAGCTGCCGATCTAGCAAAGCACTTAGGTGGGAGCTCACTCCTGGGGGCTCCTGTGCCCCAAGTGCTTTCCCAGCCAGTGATGTCAAGTCTCAAGAAAAGTTGGGACTTGAAGTCAGTGTAAGTGGGAGGAGGATCAGGTGCGTGGACTTGGGTTGGTGCAGGATCAGGCCCTCAGTCTTTACTTTCTCAACTCGGTGTGTTGGACTTTGCCTGTGCAGCTCCCAGGGGGTCCAGTGGAGGTTGCATGGTTCAAACCGCTGACATCTATTGGAGAATGTGCCTCTTTATCTCTTCAGCGTGTGAAATAATGCAAAAAAAAAAAAATAAAAAGAAAAAAAAGAAAAATATATATATAAAATAAACCAAGTACAATGTCTGTGGTAGAAGCAAGGCTTTTCAAATCTGTTTCTCAGGTAAACAAGTGACACTAATGACAGTGGAGTAACAGCCATCTAAGGGAATTGGGATCTGAAGCAGGAGGATTCCCTCCATCTCGCAGGACGCTTGGGTTGCCAGACACGTTTACTGAGCCTTTAAACACTTGGTGCAAAAGGAAACGAGAAATAAAATTGGTCTTTTCACTACCCTTCGCTAGCTAGACAGACAGACAGACAGACAGACAGACAGACAGACGTCCATTTCTAAAGCACAAAGGGAAGACTTAAACCTAGACTAAACCACACATACACACACACACAAAACCAAGGTACCAGTGAAACTCCTTTTGTCTCTTACTCCCGGTGGGAAGCAGGGTAGAAATCCAAGGAGCTGCTCTGTTCCGCTGCCCCGGCCCCGGCCGGGCACTTCGACTGCTGCCTCCAGAGATGTGAATGTACTGCTCCTTGAGTTCCCTTCCATAGAACTAGAGGCACCTCGTTAGGAAGTTGCTCCTGTTTTATGGTGCTAAAGAAAACTTTTATTCCCCCCCTTGAGCATTTAAGAACTATTAAATGGCCCTTTTTATGAATGTAACATATCCATTTCTGTTCCACATTTTACACTGCAATTTTAACATGTTTGGAAATGATTTGCCTTTTTTCTTTTAGAATAAGCTTTATAAATATTCTGTAGAGTCAATTGAAGTATAATTCTTAAGGATCACTCTAAGACGCCTACAAAATCTTGTATATTTTTAAGTGTGCCAATTTGTAAAATATTTTGTAAGTGTATATTTTTCTTAGAAAAGTGCTGTGAAGTGTTTGTATGTGTGAGGTTTCCCTTTTTTTGCACCTTCGGGTGTTAATAAAAGGATGTATACTTAAGAGTTTCTGGTTTTAAAAACCAAAATACAAAGAAAAAAATTAAACTTTTGTTGGGAATTTTGTAATAAAAAGAAATGTTGTGAAAGAGTGTAGTGATATTGTGTAAAGGAAACTGGAAAATTTGTGAGCGCTTTGCTGTTTTATAGATCCTCTTGTAAATTATTCTTGTAATATTTTGGGTTTTGTTGTTCTTGTTGCAAAGGTTTTAAATATTTGTGACTGACTCTGTATGGTGAAAACGTCATATTGTTAACTTGCTGAGTTTTGTTATATTGTTTATGGAATAAATAAAAAAATTAAAAATCTCATTTTAAGATCATGTATGAAGAAGAAATTAAAACTGCCATTTATTGAATATTAGGAATCGTTTCTTTAACCAACTCACTGCTGTAGATGAGGATCTGTCTGGCTGCCCCCTCCCAGGGCACTCCAGGCCCCAGCCTAATTGGGCTGACGCTCGTTATTGTGAGGCACATCAGGGATGGAGCTGTGGCTGTGGATGGGGAAAAGTGGGGAAAAAAGGCTTGGGTCACTTCTCTGCAGTGAGGCTGCTTTTAACTGAGAAATGGGAACTTCACCAAGTCAACCCAGAGTTCAGACTTTGCCTTCCCCGGGTGCAGAGGTGGGGCTGGGTTTGCCCAAGGGGAGCGGAGCCTTTTCCCAGCCCCCTGTCCCTGGGCGGGGTCCCTGGCCCGGTATTGTCCCAGCACTCTCCCACACTGGCCTTTTCCTGAAGGAGCAGACAGTCTCTTCAATTTCTTGTGGAAAAGGAATAAAACTTAGTTGTTTTTAAAATGGCAATTCCTTTTGTTAGCGCTTGATAGGAGCAATGAAGGAGAGGGGCATTAATTCAGGCTGGGGCATTGCCAGCCCTGCCAGCAGAAAGCAGGACATGAACATTGTGTTCAGCAACTGGATCCCTTAGCAGGGGGCTGGGAGATAATCCCCAAAAGCAGAGCTGGTAGCTCTACAAGATGCCTGTGTTCACAGAGGGGTTTCAGATGGGTAAAATTTGGGGCACATGAGGGGTTTCAGTGCTTCCAGTGGATCCTGGTGCTGGGAGCCCAGAGCAGAGCAGGGCTGAAGTGGGGCCATGGTCCAGGGAAGCCCATCATCAGCTCATCTTTGAGAAGGGCTGAGCTTAATCTGGCACTAAAACTCTCCAATAAACAAAACACACAGAGGGCTGGGCCAGGCCCACGGCCACCAAAACCATCAGGTCTGTCCTATGTGGGATCAATCCCATGACCCACGGGCTGGAAATAGTTTCAGCTCCTTAGTGCAAGTCTTGGGGAGAGACTTTTTAGCAGATCCTGCCGCCACAGGAGCTGGGGCAATGGTTTTAACTGAAAGAAGGTAGATTGAGACTAAATGTAGGGAAAAAAGTTTTTACACTGAGGGTGGCAAGGCCCTGGCACAGGCTGCCCAGAGAAGCTGTGGATGCCTCATCCCTGGAAGTGTTCAAGGCCAGGTTGCATGGGGTTTGGAACAAACTGGAAGGCTGCTGTTTCTCTGAGCTATTGCACATTTTCTCCATAATCAGGGTTATGCTGCTCAAAAACTCATTTTGGGGACCCTGTTCAATCTTATGCTAACTCAAGTGCTAACACAACCCCACGCTGGCCAGTCCACATTTGGTTCAAAAACACAATTAAACAAGCAGAGCCTTCATCTATCAGAGTAATGCTACAGAAAGGATCTGTTAAATGGGATTGTGTTTATCTACTGTATTTAGATTATATAAAAGCACATATAATTAAAACACTTGTAACTTCTGGACGAACCGTCATCCATGTCTGTGCACTGCCCAGTGGTTTCTCTTTGTGAGTAAAGGCAGAGTCAGATTTTAATTGGGATGGAATTTAATATCACCAGCTTCTCTGTCCTGCCAGTGGGGAGCTGCTGTCTCTGGGGAGAGTTTGGCTGGGGACAAACCTGCCCTGGGGACAAACCTGCCCTGGGTGACACCAACCTTCCCTCAGTGTCTCTGGGATTGGTTAGTGGCCTTCACCATGTCCCAAAGTAACCACAGAATTTTGCAGACAATTCCACAGGATAGTTTAGAATACCTGCAGCACTGGCAGCCTGGAGGCCTCTAGAAGGTGTCAGGTAATGACTTAAATTGTGGATGTATTTGTGTCTCTTCATGCAAGGAAGTCAACAGGGGGGAAAATGGGAATTTCTTTGTCTAGGGTACTCATAAGTGCTTCTCTTAAATATATTTCAAACTTAGAAATATATTTAACTTCCTTGAAGTCAACACAGAGCCCAAGCCTGCCCAAAATCTCAGCCATGCAGACCCCAGCAGCCATCCAAGCTGGGCCAGTCCTTTGTCCAGCACAGTCCAGCTCCTGCACAGCTGATCCACTGTCAACATCCCATCCCAGAGGTTTTTTACATCTCCCAACATTCCAGGTGTGATCTGTCAGGACAGGTGTCATGTGGTTTATGTTGATAAATGCCCACAGGCTCCCCCATCCCCCAGTTTTTATGGAATTATACCTATAGGAGAGTAGCTTTTGCTTGGCAAATGTACTTTCTGTTGCAGCACAAGCACTGGTTCAATAAAGCACTTAAACATACACTTTATCTTGAGCATGTTGGAGATTATATCCCTCTTTAGCAAAGCATTTAAGTATGTGCTTAATTTAAGGAATTAATTAAGGATTTTAATTGTAGACTTCAGTATGTGCTTACCTGCTTGGCTGAATGTGGGTGAGATTACTACAAGCTGAAGATTTCGACATAAAGTCGGTGACTAATTCTGTCTGAATGAAGGTGTTACATTATTCTCACACAATGCAGTTAAAAAAGGCAAGAGGCAGTTAACTCGATTCTTTCAGCTGAAAGCAGCATCCACTACCAAATCTGAGTTGATGAAAATCTAATATTATTAGTTGGAATTGCTAAAAAGTGGCATTACAGATCAATAGAAAGGAGCACCTTGGAAATGAGTCTCCAGCTCACGAGCTTTAATTATGAGAAAGGAAAGATTCAGCCATCCTTTCCCTCTCATCAGTGACAGCGACCTTGGAATGTAAGTGGCCACCAACTAATGGGCTGTGGCATCATTTCTCCAGTCATTAGGGGATTTAAGTTGATTTGCCAAGAAAATAGAGCTGCTGCAATTGCATCACCAGCCTGTCTTTTGGACCATTTCCATAACTTTTGAACTCTGTGACAAATTTCATCTGATTGAGGAAAAAAAAAAAAAAGATTCCAAAAATATCAAGCTCCAACAAGTTGAATCCAAAACAAGTGTCTGGGCTTCTGTTCCTCCAGTAGCATTTGCTGTCACTGAAGAGCCTTCCCCATCCCAGGACTGGGACATTGTGCTGGTTTGGGGTGGGATGGAGTTCATTTTCTTGACAGTGCTAAAATGGAATGGTTTTCATCTTTTTGTGTGATACCACAAGGTATCACAACTCCTAACTGGATTTTTCTTTTAAAATTTATATATTGAGCCATCTTAAAATGGAGAAAGGGAAGTGATTGTTATCCAGAGAGACCAGCCAGCTGATACACCTACAGGGCACCCATCTGAGAGCATTTCCTGCAGATGAGTCACCCAGGGAGATAACCCAGGCAGCCAAAATGTCAGTGCAGGCACTTATTGATCCCTTAAACAAAAACACAAGTGAGTTTTGTGGAATTTTTCATCTTGCATCTCTTTGTTTTCCACAAGAAACATAAGAGACGCTTCTACTTCTTGTCTACACCTGCACCTCTTTTTTTCTTTACCCTCAGATTTCATTTTGAGATCTCAGACTACATGATTATGCAGTATTAGGCTTCCAGCCTTTTAATGGAAATAACAATAGGGGTGAGTGGCGATAAAGGCAGTTCCAGACAGCAAATCCACTCGTTGAGAGAAAAGTACTTAACGCTCTCAGGAGCAGGAGGCGTTTTACAGCTGAGGTGTGTGGCAGATGTGCCTCAAGAAGGGTGGCTGGAAGCTGGGATGTGGATATCAAGGAAAACAGGGAACACAGAGCCTGTTCAGCCTGGCAGTAACTGTTTGTGTGAGCTGAGTTTGCCTCTCAGCATCACCACTTCAGGGAGGTGCCCAGCATCAGGATCTCTTTGTGTGTCACACATCTCCTCTTCTCTGAGAGCAGGGGAAAGAGAAACCTGTGGCATTTAAAGAGTGGGAATGGGGAAAATGTCCTGAGCTGTGGTGACCTGGATCCTTGGTGGCTTGTACTGTGCAGTGTGGTGTGAGCACAGACTCCTGTCTCAGCACAGAGAAGCAAAGCTCTGCCAGTTCTGAACTGTAGAAGGTACATGACCTGCAGATGAGTCAATCTAATTTTATCCTGTAGTGAGCACTGGTGCACCTGTATAATGAATAGCACATTATCACATCTTTGCTTGACTATCTCAATATATTAATATAGTCTTCATAGCCTTCAGTTATCCTGTTATTTAATCTTTAATCTAATGCATTTGGAGCAACTGGCTAGTGAGACGTGGCCTTCTTTATCCTTCTAAGGACAACAATAGCAGGAATAAATGTTAAACTAAAGGAAGGAATGAAAGAAAAAAATAGCAGCTCTATTTGTGCCATGTTGAGATGCAATTCTTGGCAGCCCCAGAGATTCAACAGTCTGGTATTTATCACGACAAAACGCAGCAATGTCTGATGATTACATGAAGGGAAATAAAGACACTGAGCATAAACTGCAGTCTGAGAGATAAGGGTACATTTTTACAGCAGGCAGCTGCTAAAACAGGGCTGTGTGACAGCAGCCCCTGCTGCAGCAGAGGAGGGGACACAGGCCAGGGCAGGGACAGGGGCAGAGCTGCAGCCAGGGATAAACAGCACAGTTTAATACTGAGGGGGAGAATTAGGCAGCCTGCTTAATCACATAATTTGCCACCAGCAGGATTATTTTTAAGGAATGTATCCCTCCTTCATCTCCCATTGGATAACACTGCAAAATGCTGGCATTGGCTGTGGAGACTATTTAGGTTCTTTCCTGCTGAAATGAGCCCCTGGTGTGGTGTTCAGTGAGGGGAACCTGTCCAGCAGTGCCTGGAGCTGTCCCTGTGCCCAGAGGGATTTAGCATCACCCCAAGTCCCTTGAGGACATTGGTCAGGATCCTGGGCTTGAGGCACCTGCTCTGCCCTGGTTCTATTCCAAGGTGGGTGCCTGGCAGGACTCCTCTGCAATGCTTCCAGTCTCTGCTGGGGTTATGACACCAAAATGATGGAAACCAACAGCTGAAAAGTCATTCTTACTGAATCCAAGAGCTCCTGGAGCTCCTGGTGTGAGGGAGACAGTCACTGCACAGCTCTGGCCAAGGTTGTTTGATGTTAGGGTTTGGATTTGAGAACAGAAAGGTGCAGATCTCTCAATTATTGCCAAGTGTGTGAAGTTTGCAATCCTGCAGGGAACATGCTGAGGTGGAGACTCGTGTTGGTTAAGGAGAACAGTGGCTGCGTGGCCAAGCTGGGAGCAATCACCAGTTTAATTTTAGGGCTACAGTTATGAATTAGGCTATGATTCCAGCACAAAAAATGAAATGTGCCATTGCCTGAACTGCCCTGGACGTCACACAGGCCACGTTCTTGGCTGAAGGATGATGCTGAAATTCATTATTCTGTACAGAGGGACAGAAGCTCCTGGGTTTTAGCAGTTGAATCCCAGTGGTGGACATCCTTCCTTTCCCTGGCATGAGCACAGAGCAAAGCAGCACATGAGCCCTGTGGTTTGGCTTCATTTCATCTTTTTGCAGCATGGCATATTTGATGCAGGACTCGAGGGAATGATGAATTGCACTCTAAGAACAATTCAATCAAAACATTTGGACATGCTGTCTATGATACAGATCTTATGGTCTTTGTAGGGTTAAGAAACTGTGAATCTCTGTGTGGATACTTTCCTCATCCTTTCTGCCCCAAATAAAACCACCAGTTTTTTAGGATCAGTTATCTCCTCTTGTGGAGATGAGGACATTGCCAAGTTTCCCCAGCAGCCTCCAAGGATGGAGAGCAGACCCTGTCACCCAACAGTGCCAAAGGTATCAGAAGCAAAAGAAGAATAAGAAATAAGAATAAGAAAAATAAGAGTTGATTTGAAGAATGTAATGATCATTCATCTAGCTGGGGAAAAAATAGGATTTTATCACTGAAATATTAGAAAGACTAGCATTTATACTCTGATAAGTATTATGGCACCACAAATGATTTAAGTTTAGATCAAGAAAACAATAAAGTAGCAAATCAATGCAAGAGGCTAAGGCTGCTCCAAGTGGGCAGGGAGAGACTTTCTAACTCCAGTCTTGGCCCAAAGGAAGAAGCCAGGTATCTCCCTGGCCCCCATGCCTGTTTTTCCATAAGAATTCTGCCTCCCNGAAGCCAGGTATCTCCCTGGCCCCCATGCCTGTTTTTCCATAAGAATTCTGCCTCCCAGCATATCATGTCCAGCTCCTTTTGTAACCATTCCTCCAGCTCCTGTTGGATGTTCACCCTTCATAGTTCTCATGCGTCCTGTCCTGTTGAGGCAGATGAGCTCATTGCAGGGTAAACTTAAACAAGGATGGTGATCTCCAGGTCCAGGAGATAGAAAATCAAAGATGTGTAGCAAAACAAGGTGTTTTTGAGGGAGAAGCTGAAAATTGCCACAGCCTGTTATTGTCTCTGCTCATGCTTTGGTGGCTGCTCTTGGACAGGCAGTTTTGTCACTCTGCTCAGTTTCTCATTGCTCTAACAAGGGACAAGGAGCTCCACTGATCTTTGAAAAGCCTTCAGTAAGTGCCACGTTTTTCTTTCATCTTTCTGGATGTCCCTGCTACAGCACACACACATTAAACCCTGTCCATAAAGGAGTAATTAAATGGCACTGCTAAAAGGATGTCATAGGATGGGTCTGATTACAGCTCACCCAGAAATGTCTTCCCAAGTCCCAGGCACTTTGACATGATTCTCCCCCCTTTCTCTGAATTTCTTCCAGCATTAATTTCAGCCAGTCCTGGGATTATTTGAAAAAGGGCCTTGGGGGACTTGTTCAAAGGCACTGCCACCACAGACAACTTTGCTTTCTGAACTGAAGCATATCACTCCTATCTGTCTGGACATATGAGCTGCTCAGCACTGCTTCATTAGGCAAGTTATTTTTAAATTCCCAGAAAGAGCAAAACATTGAGAGAGGAATTAGCATTTGCTGTTGAAACAGCTGCCAAACAGAAGAGGCAGAAGGCACTCCAGGTCCCTCCCTGCTGATATCCCTGGGATTAACCAGGCACCAGAACCCAGTCACCGACACACACTGCACATGAGAGTCAGAAATCACACCCCAAGGTAAGGATTGGTAAGTGACCATCACAGCTCTGTCCTGGATGTAAGTAAGAAGGTGACCATTAACACTGAATAAGAAAAAAAAATCTTGGAAATCTCTCTCTTCCTCCAGCCCCATTCTGTGTTTCTCACTTTTTCTTTCCTGAATTTTTTTACTTAAGGATTTTAACTCCATTCTGGTGTCTCCACACAAATGAATGAAGCAATAAAGCCTGCCCAGAGTCTTTGCTTCCCCTAAATAAGAAGACCCAGTGGGCAGCTGACATTTCTGAATGCCAAGGGACTGCAATAAAGCTGATGCTGCTTGATTGTATCCTCACTCTGTAATGGGTTTAAGTTTCCCAGTGGCTGAGGGTGCTCTTACAGGCCAGAGTTAAAGCAAAAGTCTTGGCAGTGAATTGTCTGAGGCACTTTTTGGTGGCTGTTTGCAAACGCTGACTGCCCTGCTGGTGGTGCTGCTGAGGGCAGCCAGGATTCACACTGATAATGTTAATAATGCAAAAAAAAAAAAAAAAAAAGTGTTGAATATGGGAATGGGGGATAGGTTAGGTAAAAATAGCCTTTTCACTTCTCTGGGAGCACACAGGCAGCTCAGCCAAGGCAGTATGCAGGTTGTGCTGCCTGGTTCATCCCTCCCTTCTCCCCTACCTGCAGCCACAGGGTTTCTGTATTTATCCAGAACAAATCTAGCAGGAGCTGTTCTCATAACCTGCTCCCAATTCCTGTCTAATGAAGGCCACCAGATTCCTCTGAATTAATACTTGTTCCAACCAGAGTGTTTCCTTTGGAAAAAAAAAAAGATCTCATTAAGTATTTCCAGTGATTCTTCAGGGACAGGCACTCTGCCACAGTCTGCAAACTGTGCGTGGATTCTTCCAGTGGACAGCTTTCCCCAGTCCTAAAAACACACAATGACCTGTGCTGATGTCCAGCTACCAAACACCCCTCTGCCAGATAAATCATGGAATCACAGAATGGTTTGGGTTGGAAGGGACCTTAAAGATCATCCCATTCCACCCCCTGCCAGGGCAGGGACACCTTCCACCATCCCAGGCTGCTTCAAGCCCCATCCAACCTGGCCCTGAACAATTCCTGTGATGGAGCAGCCACAGCCTCCCAGGCTGTGCCAGGGCATCACCACCCTTTAGGTTTAAATCTGTGCCAGGGCATCACCACCCTTTAGGTTTAAATCTGTCATGTGTCTTCTCAGAGACTGCATTTAAAATGTCCCTTCACCTTTTATTTCTTAGTAAACTGTGTTCCTTGGGTGTTTTCTCACCTAGCTGTGTTTTCCAGTCCTCAAGGAAGAATTCCTGGAGCCTTCACAGAGGTAATAAAACCTCACTTGTGTTCCTCGGTGCCTAGCTTTGTGGTTCCTTGGAAGCATTATCTCCCCTTGGCAGAGCATCTCATTAGGAGCTCATCTTCAGCTGATTATTCCTCTTCTGAGTCACTGCTTTCCATGACTTTGTCACCCAACCCTTAGTCCAGCTGCTGCTCTATTCTTAGGCTAACGACTTTACATTTGGTGGCACGAAGAAAAACATGTTGTTTATTTAAACTCAGCTCATTAAGTGATCCAGATTAGGTTTGGTATTGGCGACCTGCCCCAGCTTCTGTGCAGCTGCAGATCACCAGTAATGATTTGGCATTTTTTTGCAGGTCAGCGATCACACATTAAGTGTTGTGGGGTCAAGATCCGGTAGGAAGGGAGGTCTGCTGTGCTCAGTGTTCTGCTTACAATTACACTTGGAGACCTATCAGTTAGTTTTCAGTCCAATTAATATTTGTCATACTGACACACCGTTCATTCCTCTTTCTCAATCAAAATATAGTGAAAGACAAGATCTGTTCTCTTACTGGCTGAAGGTTTTTTCTAACAGCTCTACAACTGTAAACTATGATATTAAGGAAAATATCTGGTTAACAGGACAAAGCCTACTTTTCATAATGTTACAGTAGCTCCTTGAAATTATTTATTGCCTTATTGTTTATTTTAAGTTGTTATTTTTTCTTAGGTATCCTTGATAACAGAATGTCCAGGAATATCTCCATTAACCTTTAAGGAGACAAATGGCTGGAACAGCTCTCCCGTGGCTCTTCCCTGGGAGCTGCTCCCTGTGAGGGGCCAGGTGCCCTCCCCAGTTTCCCCCTTGTGCCCAGAGCCAGGGCCCCAGCCCAGCCACGCTCTGTGGGGGCAGAGTCCCTGGCACTGCCCAGTGCTGGGCAAGCCTTTGGATCTGAGCTGTCAAACCCAGGGGCCTCACACTCTGCCCTACCCTGTGTCACCGGGATGTCCCCAAACCCCACCTGCCCCTGCTGGGTGGGAACACCAAACCCAGGGGCTCAGCAACACTCAGGAGACTCAGCTTGCTGCAAACAGGGGAAAAAGGGGAAGGGCTTCAAGTGTTCTAATGCTTAGAACTGTTCAGCAGCACAAGGGTGGGCCTGTCCTTTTGGGGACTGTCCCTTTGGGACTGTCTACTGGGCACCATCCATTTGGAACTGTCCCTTTGGGGCCTGTCCCTTTGGGAACTGTCCCTTTGGGAACTGTCCCTTTGGGGCCTGTCCATTTGGGGCCTGTCCATTTGGGGACTGTCCATTTGGGAACTGTCCATTGAGGCCTGTCTCTTTGGGAACTGTCCATTTGGGGCCTGTCCCTTTGGGAACTGTCCATTTGGGAACTGTCCATTCGGGGACTGTCCCTTTGGGAACTGTCCCTTTGGGCGTGTCCCTCTGGGCCTGTCCCTGTGTGCTGTCCCTGTGTGCTGTCCCTGTCCCTGCAGCCCCGTGGCCCCAGCCCTCTCTCAGTGTCCAGCTCTGCTCTCTCCTGCCAGGGGAGGCCATGGAGCAGGGCCTGCGGGACTGCTGCCGCTCCATCCGCATCGGGAAAATCCTGATCCAGAGCGACGAGGAGACGCAGCGAGCCAAGGTCTACTACGCCAAGTTCCCCCCAGACATCTACAGGAGGAAAGTGCTGCTCATGTACCCGATCCTGAGTGAGTGTCTGCCCCAGCATGGACAGCCAGGCTCCTCTGAGTGCTGAGTGAGAGAAAACCTCCCCATTTCAGGGGCTTTGCTTGCCTTTTCTGCTTGGTTCAGGTGACAGAGGAGAGGATTTATCAGGCTGTGCCAGGACACAGGGGACAGAGGAGGGAATTGGTCAGGCTGTGCCAGGACACAGGGGACAGAGGAGGGAACTGGTCAGGCTGTGCCAGGACACAGGGGACAGAGCAGGGAATTGGTCAGGCTGTGCCAGGACACACATTACTCAGCTGCACCACTGTGAATGCAGAGCAAATCGTTTGGGCATGGCTGCTCTGGGGAGAATGGCTGAGATTAAGACTTGATAGAAATTAATTCTTTTAAGTTTTGCCATGAGAAAAGACTCAAACAGTGGTTTTCTCACACTACTAAAAGATGTTTGTGGAGTAATGTCATAATCCTAGAAGCAAACTACCTTAAAATTAAATAAGGTTAATACTAGCCAAAAAAAAAAATATCTGGTAAGCATGGTAAGGAGTTCATCAAGATGAGGTAACTTTTCAAATCTACGATTTTATTCTGTCCTACCTATGGAGCTTTTAATTTCCATTTGACTATTTTAGATGAGCTTTCTTGCCTCAGGGTTTTAATAAAATCCACCAACTTCTGTTCTTAAAACCTGGCAGAGTTGGCTTTTTCCGAATAGAGATGAAGTTCCTTCATCGGGAGACAAGTCTTCTCGAATTAATACCTGCAGAGGTGAAAGGACAAAATCATAATTCAATTGCACGTGGATAGTCATGGATGGCCTGGGACAAGTTTGTCAACCAGAAGGAAAAATAAAACCTCACTTTTTCCCAGTTGACTCTGGTTAGTTCTGGCCTGAACAGGGCGCAGGTGCAGTGACAAAGCACTCTGGTGATGTGAACAAGTACCTCCATGTTGGGGTTGTATAAATTGCCACGCTCTGCTTTAACTACTTCATCTTCTGTAGCCTGAATTTTTTAGGTGCAACTGGATTTATAGCACCTAGCTAGGTACTGACAGAAAACACCAGAGAAATCATTTGGGATTAAGCGTATTCAGCAGAAGTTCACACATCCTGCATTTATCACAGACTTTGTATGTAACTTTCTGTAAGAAGCTACAGAAAGACAGTCAATTTAAAAAGTAAACAGCCACCCAGCTTTAAGCCCAGTAGCTGGGGAAAATCAGAATTCCTGCATTTACACTACCCAGCTGGCTTTATCTGCCCACTCAGCTCCTGGCTCTGCCTCAACTTTGGGTATACAAGGATCTGAGTTTGGTGGGTCTTTTATTTTTAATTTTTTTGCTCAGGTTTAGAAGCTCCTAAGAGATTCCCATTTCCTCACCTCACTGCATTTGGCTTATTACTTGGCTATATTGTGAATAAGTTATTTTAATATCTTTGTAGAAAAAAAAATAAACCAACATTTTTTTCATCTATCACTGCATACCTAATAAGCAGTTCTTAAAACCCTGGGGAATTTAAAGGAAATTTATTTACCCTCATTGCAGGGAATGACATTAAACTTACCATGGAAAAGTGTTGCAATTCTCTTTTGCTATACATACAGTAGCAAATTGAAAACACTTTAGTAGGAATTACACCATGCTTTTGCTGTTGATTTTGGATTTTTCCCTACACTGCAAAGTTCTCTATGCAAATATATTTCCCCCTACAAGCTTTTAGAAATATGCTGCTACACCGATCCTAATTTTGTCAAAGCTGTTAAGGAGATGTGTGTGCACAGGTCATTAATTGTTATTAATGTCAAGTGGATGCTGAAATCCATTAAGTGGTTTTGAAAAATCAGAGCTTATCCGGTACCTGATCGACTCTGTGAGGGCGTTTGCAAATAAATCCACCAAATCACACCAAGGGAGAGACTTTTCCTCAGCTGTGTGGGAGAGACCTTTCCTCAGCTGTGTGTCCTGGACCTCAGCTCCAGGCTTTTCCTGCTAAGGAAGGTGTGAATCAGCAGGATCCAGCTGCCATCTCTGCTCCTCACAGGTGCTCATCTCCCAGCAGACTGGCAAATGTCTGCCTCAAGAGCTACAGCTCACCCACAGACCTGAAGAAGAATGTTTTATTCCTGTGTTGCTCTGCCATTTGATGATTTTAAAGACTTTTGGTAAGGTTAATCGAGTGAATGTATTTTGTTGAGGGGGGAAAGAGTCAAACAAAATGACGTGTCAGATGTCAGGAGGCTTTTCCAAGAGCACAAACCATCATCTCATCCCTCCATCCAAACAGAATATGCTCCACCTCCCATTTGCTCAATAATCCCTAATGTTTTGCTGCTTAGGTTACTGGTGTCTAAACAAAGCCACTTTTATCCTGCTCTGACCTTGCCTGGTATCAAGAAAAGGTGGGGAGAAAAGGCAGGATTCACTTTCCTCCACGATCAGCCTGTGGCAGTCCCCTCAGCTCTGATTTCCTTCGAGGGGACACTGAGGAACATCCTGCTGCTGTGCTAATTGCCAGTACTCACACTGGTGGCTGCCTGAGCAATCGTGGGCACAAGGCTTCCCATGATAAACTGGATCACTTGTGTGCCCCCCACCTGCTCCCTGAACTACCCACTTTGGACTGTGGAATGGATTTTTTGCCAGCTTTAAAGGTGGCTGTCAAATATAAAGGTGTGCCCACACACTCAGCCCCAGGGTCTCTGTTTGGGGGATACACTTTCTCCAGACACTAGAATTTTTAGGGGTTGGAGCACTGCCTATGTAAAACATCCATTTGTTGTGGGTCAGGAGCAAGACAACTTTTCCCAATGACAAATATTTTGGTGCATTAAAACCACAAAATTGCTCTGTGACATTAAATTTACTCTTCTTAGTTTTGGGTTTGGTTGCATTTTTTTTTTTTTTTTAATTTTACTCACATTTAGTAGTAAAAGCAGAGCTGTTAGTTTGTGGTTTGACCCTGCAGTAAATCTAACTGTAATTTCAGCAATGAAATCTGGTCTGATCTAAACTCACTCTCCCAACCCGAATTTACTTTTAAAAACATAAAAGGTGAACATTCTGCAAGCAGGTTTTGTGCTGTATTAGGTATCACCTCTCCATCACTCCAGCTATGTGGTGTATCAAGTATCACCTGTTCTGCAGCTGTAATGAACTCAATTGCTTCATGTACTGGTTATTTGAATAAAAATATAGTTGGGAACCTACACCTGTTCCAGATGAAAGTGGGGCTCCTTCCTGCTCCCCATTACTAAGGATTTTGGCATCTTCCTTTCTTAGTCACAGGCTGTGGCAAGTAAAACTGATGAGAAACTCATGAGAAATTGAGAAATATGTCCTGTACTTTCCCTTCCCTATTCTCTCACCTGAACACTGTGGCTGCCTTTGAGTTCTCAAGTCTGATGGGGGAAATGCAAAGTGTGAATATATAAAACCACTTCATTTACATTAGAAATTGGGCATGTATTGTTGAGTAGAAACTCAGCAGTTTACACAACCTTTAAATGCAGCACCCCCCTCAACTTGACAGTGCTATTTCTATAATGAACCACCAAAAAGAAAAACAAAGGTGTCTCTTGGGCTTCCTGAAATGGTGTAAATCCTCAGGAATATGGTTTTTTCTCTATGTATCAGATATTATGAAGATAATTTCCTTGCAAGACCTTCACAAGATATGACTTTTTGGGCATTAAAATGGGATCTTCCAAAACTCAGCTGCCCTTAATAATTTCAGCGGTGAGGGGGAAAGCTGCAGAAATGCTTAACCCTACATAACACAGCAAATCTGGCACTCAATTAAGGCTCACATTGGAAAATAGAAGTATCTTAATTTTCAAAGGGCATGCCAACTGTATGTAGTACACAATACCATGTGAGAGGGGAAACACTGACATAGTTAGAGGGGAAGGAATGGCCATGGTTAGAGGTGGAGGATTGTCAATGGTTAGAGGTGGAGGAATTCCAAAGCCTGGAGGGAAAGGAATGCCCATGGTTAGAGGGGAAGGCATGCCCATGGTTAGAGGTAGAAGAATGCCAATGGTTAGAAGGGAGAGGAGAGTGAATATCCCCACCGACAGACGCCCAGTACTGCCAATATTTATGTGGATTTTTAGCACTGTTGCCCACCGTCGGCCTTGCACGGAGTCACCTCTGCCTAGCGCACACACACCTGAAGTGACATGAAACGGCCCCACACTTAGGGGACCGCGGGGACACGGACCCTCCAGCTGCGCCGCACCACGGGCGGGGACCTCTCACCCTCCACATTCCCTGGGAGCCGGGAGCTGAGGAGCAACCATGCCATCCCCGCCCCACCCTGCCCCACCCTCAGCCTTTGCCCCGCACCCAAAATGGCGGCGGCCCCCTGAGGGCCGGGGCCGCGCGCGCTGGGCGGGGCGGGGCTGCCCTGCTG
>JANPWX010000544.1:1372549-1420442 GCA_024734555.1 Trochalopteron elliotii
AGGGAGCGGGGGGCGGTGATGGCGGTCCGAGCGCGGGTGTGCCCGGATGGGCCGCGCTCCGTCACCCCGGGGATTCTCCCGGCGGGGCCTCTCCATCCTCCCCTGGGGGCTGCAGCGGGGTTTGCGCTGCCCCCGGGGAGGGCGGGCGAGCCCTGCACCCGCCGGGTGTCCGGCTGGGCTGGGGGAGGAATTGGAACGAGCTCCTTTTGGGAGGAGTGGAGGAGGGAGGGGGTGGTTATCGCTGCTCTCCTGGGCCTCCACAGTTCGGTGCCTGAAGCCAGCGCAGCTTCTCAGGGCCGTGTTTTCAGGCCGTGGGTTGAGGGAAGAAGCCTTGCTGTGGAAGACAGGCAAGAACAACTCTTCCTATCCCGCTGTGTGAGGCTTTGGCTCGGCCTGTGACCTGTCCAGACCTGTAGCGTTTGCTGTTCCTGTGCTGAGTTTCTCCCCAGTTAATCACGTCAGCTTTGCTCTGTCACCTTAGGTTTTTGTCCCCAAGTTTTTCCCTGCCCCTTTTAATGCTGTTTGTTGGCGTTTAAGGTTTCTGTTTCTCTGTTTCAAAACCCCTGTCACGTCCAGCTGGGTGTATGGGTTTTTCTTGAGTGATCTGCTTTGATTGAGGAGTAATATCAGGTTGTGTGTAATAGATTGTGTGTATGTATATATATAATAGAGTGATGGTTAAGGTTTTTTTATAGGATTTGTTATGTGTCTTTATTTTAGTGTGCAGTAGAAGCCTGAGGTTTCAGGGCAAAAAAAACAAAAAACAAAAACCTCAAATTTTAAAATAATAGTAGTATTATTTTGCTGTTTCTCAGGAAGGTGGGGCCTCCATACAGAGATGCTCCTAAACAAAAATACAAACTTGATAATACCCAATAGTATAATCACACATCACGTTTATTTTCCTGTCCACGTTGGCAGTATCAGGTTGTTGGGAAAGGTGGGACAGGAGAAGCTGACAAATATGATTGCCTGGCAAGAGATACTGAGAATATAAAACCTATGAATGAAATAGAAATGAAAGCAGCTTTGAGATGTGATCATGGCAGGCAGGGAGATGATGGTTGTAACAAACAATGGGACACTAAGGGACCCAAGGGTGTAGCCCCACCAAGGTATCAGGGAGCAGGTAGATAAGAAAGTATCCTTTAGAGTTTAGAATACAGAGGGATATGGTAATAGAGCAGTTCTCATAGGCTGTGTGCAGAGTCTGTAGGTTTTGGATCTCACACGGGTTGGCCACTGTAAATTAGAATATTCAACACAAAAGGAGATACAATGTATTGTAACAAGGACCTCACTCTCTTACTTGGCTCACCTCTCTTATCCCACTCACTCTCTCCCTCTCTCTTTGAGACTCCCCCTCAGCCCAGGCTGGTGGCTGAAGGCCCTTTTTACCCACCACCCTTGCAGTAAAACCACGTGTTCTCTAGAATGTCTCAGGTTTGCAGAGTTCCCTCTCCCTGCCATCCACAGATGTTTCTGTGTTGGGTAATTTCAACTTGAAAATAGTTGTCAAATGTTCAGAAGAACTTCTGACACTGGTTTGTCCCTGAATTTTAATTGCAACGACTTGTCAGGTCTTTCTCAAACAGATAAACAGTTGGCTGCTTCTTGGGCAGTTCATTATCTTAATTGAGGGTCAGATAGTTAGTTTTGTTATAGTGGTCACCTAGCACTTCAACTGACTCTGTTCCCTCTACAGGTTTAACATTTTGGAATTAAAATAATGATAGCTTGGAATTATGTCCTGGGAAGGGAAAGCACACCACACATTATAAAATTAAGGGTTTCTTGTTATGTTAGACCACTAAAGCACAACAACTGCAGTGTTCCCTTCAGCAGCAGCTCTGACTGGGTAAATGTTTGTCACTGGAATAACCACACACCAGTATTTTTCAAGCCTGTAGCTGTAGTGGTTGCCATCTGTATCATGTTTATTTTCCATATTACTGAATTCCTGGACGAGAGTGTTGCAAGTGTCTTCTCTCCAGTGTGTATTTGGGGTTTTTTAGAGAAGTGGATATTGTGATTCTTAGATGGAAATGTTTTCAAAACATCTCTGTGTAATATACCTGCCTTGCTTGTTCCTTTATTCCTCTTCCCTGTGGGAATGTATCAAAATAAATCCCTTGATCCAAGTAAAATGATTCCAGTTGCAGTGGAGGTGTTGTACTTTGTTTTAAACAATCATTGCATAATATATGTTATGACTCCATATACTTCAGTCTAAAGATTGCATTTAAGTGCAGCCTCATGTAGCTTAACACATTATTGGAGTGTCCTAAGTACCTTTTTCTTTTTAAGAGCTTCAGTTTCCATGTGTTGAAACACTTGAATCCAGACATGATTATTAGGTGTTTATCCAAGGTTTTGTGGTTTAATCTCAGTCTTGGTGAAAATTTATCAGCTGCTGTGCTTGCAAAAGTTATTAGTGAAGGGATAAAACCAAATGTGAACATTTCTGTCCTCAAGATACTTTCATGAGACTCTTGTGCTTCTCAAAACCAAAACTTGTAAAGAGCTCAGGAGTGTCATCACTTAGTCAGGAGCTCTGTGTGCTGAGCAGGGATAGCCAGGAGCATCCCAGGGGCTGGTTTGCCTTTGCACAGGTTCTGGCTGCAGGTAAGATCACAAACACAAGCCTGTGTCTCCTCCAGACTGCTCAGGTTGGTATTAATGAGGTTCTTGTTAGGAGCTCTTGGCTGCTGTGCAGGGTTGAGGCTCAGTTTTGACTCAGGGAGGTCTGCAGGGTTGGATTCTCATAAAACCACCTGATGATTATGGAATGTAGGAAAAGCCAGCACACATTTTATCTTAGTTCAGTAATTCAAAACCATCTTGTGCTCAGAGCACCCTGGGTCTCCATGTGCAAGGTGTGTGTGCACGTAGTCCTGTTAAAATGCAGGAGCTTCCCTGCCTTGGGATGGCATCAGAAATGGAATTCTCATGGTACAGATGCCTATTTAAATTCAAATAAATTTGCTTTCATTTTATTTCCCACTTCTGTGTTTGTTGGACACTGGGCATCAACAAGAAGAGGAACAGAGGTGTTGGAATTCCTCTGTGGATTGTGGTTCAGTGGTTCTCTGCTTGTTGCCCTTTTGCTGTTAGCAGTGCCTGCATTAGCTGCAGTTGTGTGGAGACAGCAAGATTCAGCAGTGAATTTAAAGATTGGTTTTTCTTTTTGAGTTGAAAGTTGGTGAGTGTTGATTGGCTTAGTGCTTTCACTCACCACAGCTTGTGTTTCCTGAGGAATCAAAACTCTACTTGTCCTTGGATATCAGTCCTGTTCTGGTGCTGTCTCTCAGGATCAACACTGCTGACCCAGCAAGCAGGAAGCTCATTTCTGGGCAAAAAGCATCATTTCATGAGCCTGCAGTGCTGGAAACTTGCTGCAGCTCATATACACCAAGCTTTCTCTTCTGTGCTATCTGAATTTGATGGCAAAGGCAGTGTTATCTTAATTTTATTTTCCACTTGTATGTGAAAAGTGTTATTTTAGTAAGTGCAGATGATAAAAGGCAAAGCCCAGCATTTTGGCAGTTGTTACCACGTTTTATTTTCAGAGCTCCATCTTGGTTCCACATGCTCTCAGTGTTCTGGAATTGCTAAGCTCTGCCCTGATTTCCTCACTTTCTGACTTATCAGAAGTTGTTAGTGTTTCTCTTCTTTATCTCAACAGTTGGTTCAGCTGAAGTGTTTTTCCTCTCTGGTTTGTTGGGCCTTTTTTTTTTTATTCTGTGGAACTTTCTGCCACTCTTCTGCAAGACTATTCATTTGCTTTCTGTTGTTTGAAATGTATGTTCAGAATGGCATCTTGTTTGGGGGCCTTTGCTTTGAAACACACTGGGGTAGTGAAAAAGCTGAGTCGATGTTTAACACTCCTTGTTAAAGTGGCATTTAAATTTTACAGCACTTTTCATAGAACACAAAACTTTCTTCCAGCTTTCCAAGGGTAGTGCATGTTTCATGATAATTTTTGAGTTAAAGAGGACATGCAGAGTTTTTGATTTTAAAACTTGTGGTAGGTTTATTAAAAATCTGATAAGAACCTAAATCTGCTGTTCGTCCCAGTGGAAATAAAAAGGCAGAAGAGCGGGGGAAAAAAATCCCAAAATTCATGATGCCACTTTGAAAACTAGTAAAGTTTGTTCCTTTTTATTGTTTCTGAGATGGAGATGAGTGTATTGGAGCTGTGGTGTCAAAGCCTTCAGTGTGATCACAACAGGAAACTTGTGCACCTGCACAAAAAGAGAAAGCCAAACAAACTTGACATAATGAAGCTCCATGTATAATGCAAATAGATGACTTTCATTTCACTGTCTTAGGGTGTCTTTTTCCTTTAACGATGGGATTCACTGAAAGATTTTGCTTCTGCTTTTGAGCTTGCAGACTTGAGTGATGAAATATTTAAGATGAAAATGTAGTTTCTGTTATGTCTTATTTCCAGCTAGTTTTGAGTACTGAGAAATTGGATACTGACTGGCATGGAAACTGTTTTTAAACTTCGAATTCTTCTAGGAAAATGAGGTGAGGTGCTTTGGATGAGTGCTGTGTGTGAAGTGGGTTGTGTTTGTGCTCGAAGGAGCCCAGGCTAAGAGCACTGCCTGTTCCAGCTGCTATTGCTGTGTCATTTGAGCCAGGGAATTGCAGCGAGGGCTGGCCCTGCTGCCACGGCACGTCAGAGCTGCTGAAGTCACAGTGTGCTGTGCTCTGCTGCTCCTGAGCTGGAGTGTCTGTGGGGCATGTTCACTGCAAGCTGGGCAGGGAAAAGAGCCTCAAGGACCCAAAGCAAACAAATCAGTGTTTCTGGCTTCCATCCAGAGTCACTCCTTTAGTCCAAGGGTTTGATCAGTTCTGCAGACTGCAAGTAAAGCAAGGTGCTCTACCGGTTGAAGTAGCTAATTAAAGTGAGGGTATGAATCATAAATGAGAAGTTGGCCTTCTGCTGAGGACATCTCTGGAACACCCACACTGCCATCCTCTTTTTTGTTTATCCAGAAGTATTAACTGTGTTGCTGGGACGTGAGGTAACTCAGGAAACATTCCTGCCATACAGGGCACGAGAGACTCTCAGGTGAGGTTGAAATACCAGTAACACTGACATGGGGGAGTTCTGCTGCACACCTGACTCATGAGCAGCTGAGTTGTTTCTTCAGTTTAATTAAATTCCATGCCTTGTCCTGTTAAAATTTGAGGCTTGCCTCGTGAATCTAATGAAGATTTTAATTTTAAGGTATCACTTTTTGATTTAACCCTGCCCAATGAGTGATTTCAGGGTTTGTCAGATTTTCTAAGTTCTACCTAGTTGGTTTAATGAGAGTTCTAATGTTGTATGTGATTTCTTTTAAATATAAAAAAAAATCCAGGAATGCTGGCTATGGTAGTGTCTTAGTGTTCAATACAGATAACTAATGTCAGGAGATACTGCACATTATTGAAGGAAGAAGAACTAGAGATTTATTACTGTGAATTATGGTCCATTAGTACCTTTTGTGGGAAGAATCCTGTAGTCTACAAGTGCTACTCAGTATGGAGATAGGCTGTGTTAATGTTGAAGGTGAATGGGTGACACATATGTTATCCCTGCTTGCTGTCCCAGTGGATTTGAGGCAGTAGCACATTCCTGACTGGATCTAGCTTACAGACAACCTGGCATGAAAGAAAACAAAATATTTCTTATGCTGTAAGAATGATAACTTTGCATTATTGAGGGAATATCCAGTACTCTTAAATTGTCCCTGTCCAAAAAAACATGGTATTACTTCCTCTTGAATAAAAGAATGTATCAAACAATAGCTTTTGTGGGCTTACTGCAGTCTGGAGCAGCAGTGAGGAGACAGGCAGTCATTTGTGCTTGGAAATCTCTGAGGTTGTTGAAGCGTAACTGCAGGGAAGATACTCTTCTGATTTGTGGCAGGGTGGGAACACCAATTAAGAATTCACTGTAGTTACTCTGTCAGGATATTCAGCTGCTGAAGAATTTTTTTTTTAAGGAGAAAATTGTTTATCCTATCTCTGATTCTCTTGCTTTGTACAATCTTTAGGTGATCACCCCCTCACTTACCCAGATATGAAAATCTCTTCATGGGTATCTCAGCTGAAGTTTGCAATAACCAGCAGATCTGAACTTCCTGCTCGTCATTGTGACCTTCCCCACCCTCCCACCCTGTGTCAACTCAGTGCTGACAAGGAAGGACACTAAAGGAGGAAATTCTGCATCTTTTAGCTTGGATAAGAACAAAGCCTTACACTAGAAAAAAGAAAAGCAGAGTTGAACCATACCTGCTTATTAGATAACCAAATGTTGGTTATTTTGTTATAAGCTAAGAGTACACCTGTTGGTTTTCCCTCATCCTGTATTACAGGCTTGTTTCAGCCAGTCTTAATTGTCTGCAGGGTGTGAGCTGAGAGCAGCATCCTGAGGGGCAGATTTTCAAGTTATTTCTGCCTCTCTGTGCAGAGCCGTGGTAACTCCCACCACAGAAATCCTGCTGTCCTGCCAGATGGGCTCTGTGGAGCTGTGCTGA
The DNA here is from genome assembly GCA_024734555.1 of Trochalopteron elliotii. NCBI lineage: Eukaryota > Metazoa > Chordata > Aves > Passeriformes > Leiothrichidae > Trochalopteron > Trochalopteron elliotii. The sequence continues at coordinate 1,379,083 of JANPWX010000544.1, forward strand.
GGCAGGAGCAGCCTAAACATTCCAGTAAGTTCAGTGTGGCCATGGAGAGAGAGAGCTCTGCAGCAGGCTGGGAGGTGAGGCTTATGTTGGATAATGTGCACAGGGAGGAGATAGAAAGCAGCAGAAGAAACCCTGGTTTTCATTTGCTGGTTTTAATACCAGAGCTCTGGTTTGAAGAGTTATCATCCCATTTGCTGTCAGCAGTCGGGTAGGGAGAAGGTGTTGTTGCTGTGTTTCTGTGCCATCTGTATTTCCATCAGTGTAAACATCCCAGAGAGATTCACAGCATTTCTGGGATCCTGAAATCAGGATATGGGTGGCTGGTGTAACCTGTTAGTAGCTTGCAATAGGAAAATACAGCAATATGTCACTAGCAGAAATAGTCCTCATTTAAATTAAATTCTTCATTCAAGATCCCACCTCTGAGGCTTTTTTCTTAGCAGTAAATTCTATTCAGCCTTGACCATTAGCTGATCTTATGGTTTAAGAGGGAAGATAAGAGGTGATGGAGAAGAAAAGAGGAGCAAACCCTCCTTTTAATAAGTAGTACTAACTTATTCCTCACATTTCCTAAAGAATCACCTATTGAACATCAGGCTCTTGGTAAAGAAGAGATTTTTAATTTTTTTGCCCCCAATTTGACTTGTTTTGACTCTCCCTTTTTCCCTGGCCAAGAATGGTGCCCCTTCATTTTCTGAAATAGAGTAGGCATGTATCTTTGTATCACATAGGCATTAGACAGCCAAGGTGCCTGCAAGCACTGGAATTTTCAGATAAAAGGAAAGTAGTAAACAAATACTATGTTTTGTATGTGTAATGCATCTTTCTTTTTTAAAAGCTGTTGAAGAATTAGTCCAGTGTTTACAAAGGTGTTAATACTGCCTTCTTTCTGAAGACATTTCACGTGTTTCCAAGTCACTAAATCCCATGGCAGTCATTTGGGGTAAAATATTTTACAAAACTTAGTGCTGCTCCTGTCCCGTAGCATTTTATTACTTTTCTTTATTTTCTTATTCTTGTCGTCGACTTTGTGTCATTATCACAAAAAAGGGAATGCTGGTTAGAGTTTGATGTGTATTCCTAAAGAACTGATGCATCTTTCAAGGTTTTAGTTTGGATGCAAGTCTCTTGTTCTGCTTGAGACTTTAATTCAGATATTACCAGAACCGGTGAGAGCTGCTTTTAAAAGTATCTTCTCCAGGATGTCTTTAAATAATGCTACTTGGAGTAATAATTCTGCTACAGAAGGCTTGTAAGAAGTTGATGGAAGCTGTGTTCTCATTAGAAATACGTGCCTGGCATGTGCAGGGCACAGAGATTTCCTAAGTGAGCCGGGTCAGAGCTGAGCACACCTGCAGAAACTATTGCTCAGCTGTCCTGTGAATGGGGTCATTAACAGCACGTCACAGAGCACAGCACGTCACATGCCAGTCTGCAGTCTGTGGATTGCACCAGGGATTTAGAAATGCAGAGAAGGCTGATAGGCTCCCATCTGACTCAAGAGTGACTCTGGTAATTGCTGCTGCTTCCTGATTCCTGAAAAACGGGTGTAATTGCTTTGGTAAAATGGCAGATCTTTAAAGAACCAAACAGCACCAGTAACCCCGAGTGGCAGCAAGTTAACATAAGTTAACATTAAGTTAAAATCAAGTTCTGCTGCATCAGAACTGAAGACAAAGAGGGTCAGAACAGCAGTTTCATAATTTGCAGGTCTGCAGTAATGGGATGTTCTATCCTGTGGAATTTTTCTGGTGCTCCACACCGAGGTCGTCGGTGCACTTTAATTTTCATCCTGGCAGCTGAAATAAAGTGCCCGTGGAGATCATGCAGTGCTGCTCTTCTGGAGGAGCACTAATGTAAACTGTGGGCAGTCTTGACTTGACAGCTGTGCTGACAAACCAAAAAAAGATGCTTTTTGCACTAGACAGATGTCTAAGTGTTGGAAATTTTCCAGTGAGAAGCAGAAAAGCTTTATTCTTCCAGTATTTCCATGTCACATGAAGTATGGTTTAAATGAAAGGAATGTTTTCTGATGGGGAATGTTATTGCAGAGCTTTTTAGCATGCAGAGGATTAGCTTCTTAATCACCTCTCTGAGTAACTAGATTCTACCAGTTGTACAGGAAAATTCTTGGTGCTGTGAATAGTGAGGCAGAGTGATCAAGGAAACTGGTTATTTTATCTTCATTTGGTGTATTTGAATGGCACAGCCAGTGCCAGAATGTCTCCTGCATTTGCATGTGTTCCTTATAAGATTTATCAGATACAGACACGGCATTCATCGATCATTTTCCTTGAAAGAGAGACATTGTCAAGTAGTTCATCCAAATGAAAAACAATATGAGAAGTTATATTTAAAAATATGCAGCCTAGAACACAGCCCTTTAAAGCTGGCATACCTGGTATATGCTGGAGTTTTGTCTTGGAAATTTGCTCATCAACATCAGTAGTGCAGTAAAAGCTGAAACTTGAAAGCAGATTCCTCTCTTGATGTAAAACTAAAAAGTTGATTTTACAAACTCCTCTTGTTTTTTGAGGGAATGAGAACCTTTCCCTTTTTTTTGGTGCACAGGGTTCCACAGCATCCTCTTTAGGTGAGTTCTTCATAACCACATCATTCTGTTAAAATTTGCTTGTGTGGTGAAGAGGGTGTTTCTGTAGCAGGCAGGAAAAAGCAAGGAACAGATAATCCTGTGCTCAGAGAGCATGATCAAGGATGGCTTATGCCTTCTACACTTCTGTAAGGCTGCTTGGAGAGGCAGTTGTGATATCAGGAATATTTTATGCAAAAAGCAGATAATCAGGGTCACCTAGTATGTGAATGCAAAGATGGGCTAAGGCTTATGGCAGATGATATTCTGTGTTCAACTTGCTGCTCTGTTGAGTATTTGGTAATGATGGGCATCGGTTCTGTTTGTACTTGAGGAGGTTCATGCTTTGTTTTTGATCCCTGTGGTGATGAACCTGATCCTAACTGAACCTTCATTAGCAACCTGCTTGAACCTTCATTAGCAACCTCTCCATTGCAAACATGCCTGAATTCCATGCTGTGTTTCACTGCTCTCGATGAAGGCTTTGTTCTCTCCTTTTTTAGGTACTGTTCTACTCCTCAAGATGGAAAGCTCAGATTCTGGTGATAAAGGAAGTATTGATCAATCAGAAGCCCAACGTCAGAGCCAGCTGGATCGGTTAGATCGAGAAGAGGCTTTCTATCAGTTTGTGAACAACCTGAGTGAAGAGGACTACAGGCTTATGAGAGATAACAATTTGCTAGGAACACCAGGTAGGTAATGCTTGCCTGTGTCCATCCTGCTAGAGCTGCTTGTAGGCAATTTGTGTCATTTTCTGTTCTCCTGAAGCCCTTCCACCCATCTGTGTGCTGTAGCCGTGTTCCGTGGTAGGAAGTAGCTTCTTGCTAATTTGTGCACATTTAAGTTCAAGTGGTCCCTTGACTTGTGGAGACATAGGATGGTGTGGATTCATCAGATACACAAGTCTGGTGTTTGCACAGCTTGGCAGGATCTCCCAGATTTGACCCAGTTCCAGTTTTGAACCCTTAGATGGACAAAAATTCTCCTTTAAGCATCCGTGTGCAGATTTTGTGCTGGTGAGGTTAGGAGTTTGTAACCAGGGTAAGTAGTCTGGTATGAGATTCTGCATGGGCATTTTGATGTCTCAATCAACTTGTTAAATTTCCTCCTTATAGGTTGATACTTAATTCGAACCATGACTCAAGTAATTTAAACCTTTTCCTGCTTATGGAAGTGTTAACTTCAAATATTTCACTCTGGACACTCTTAATGGGTGTAGGATGACAAAAATTGCTGCTCAGTTGTCGAGGTTACAGAACCAGAGAGCACATCTCTTGAAAATAGGATGGAAATGTTGGATATTTCAGCTTCAGGAAAACTTACTTGGGACAACAGTGCTAAAGTGTCTGAACTTTCCCTTAGCAGCGTGCTTGGCAGTGCCATTGTGGCAGGATTGAATTAGACAGAATGCAAGCAGTGGCTTGTACCTTCTTTAGAAGCTTTTGTTAATGCTTGCCATACATATATGATTTGGAAATATTTTTGGAAAATTTTGCTTATTTTCTAAGGTGAAATTACTGAAGAAGAGTTGCTGAGAAGGCTACACCAAGTTAAAGAAGGTCCGCCACAGCAAAACAGTGATGAGAATAGAGGTATATACAGTATTTGTGCAAACTCTTAACTTTAGCACCCCGTACGGACCTTAACTTGAGTGCAGGAGTGGAACAAGTTAAGCCTAGGCAGGTGCAAGGTGAGCTTTGTTTCAAAACTCAGTGAACCTTATGTCTGATATCTGCTGCAGAGGTCAGTTTGGGACAGATTTCATTCATAACACATCTCTTACTTCTATCAAAATAAAGTTTTGTTTAAGTTTATTTCTTTTTTTAATTTCATTTTTTAAGATTGCCTTTCTGTCTGCTCCCTTCTGGGATGCTTTTTGGTGATCCCTCTTTTTTAAATCACCATTGTTCCCTTCCAAAGGTGCTGCATTGCTTTTGTTGTCTCCCTTCTGTAGAGATTGGTGGGGGATGTTCAGAGCTGACCACTGGGGTTCATTCTTCAGTAAGACAGATTTGCTACAAAGCTCTGCAGGTTAAAGCTCAGGACTAACTTAATTCTCTGTTTCACAGTCGATAGATGACTTAATTGTTTGGAAAGGAAAACACAGAATATTGATGTGTTATGGCACCTGCCATGTGACTTCCATTTACTTATGATAGAAAATACGTGTTCTTTTGATTACTTGTTTGCTCTGTGATGGCTGCAGCCATATTAGAGCATATTAGAGCAATGTCCACTCCTGCTCCCTTAGAAGAGCTCTGGTAGTTACAGAATTGTCACACTGCCTGTGAAACCACAGTAACACTTGGTAGGATTCAGCACTTCTAAATTGTCACTTGTTAAGCTAAGCAATTATGTTCTTGGAAAAGATGGCTCCAAAATTAGCTCAGTACTCTAATTTTGGTAGTTCCCTGTCTTTTTCACAGGTGCAGAGTCCGCAGAAGATGTTTCAAATGGAGATTCTATAATAGACTGGCTTAATTCAGTCCGACAGACTGGAAATACAACACGAAGTGGGCAACGAGGAAACCAGTCCTGGAGAGCAGTGAGCCGGACTAACCCAAATAGTGGAGACTTCAGATTCAGTTTGGAAATAAATGTCAACCGTAATAATGGGAACACGAATCCAGAAACTGAGCACGAGCCATCTGTAGAGCCTTCCAGTGGGGAGGATTTGGAAAACAGCCAAAGTGACTCTGAAATTCCAAGGTCTGAATCACCGTCTATAAGGCAGCCTGGATCAGAGAGGAGCAGTGCGGAGGAGCTGGCGGCTGAGGAGGCTTCCCCTCCTAGAGGGCAGAGGAGAGCCAGGAGTAGGAGTCCAGAACAGCGGCGGACGCGGGCTAGGACTGATAGAAGTAGGTCACCTATTAATGCAGTGAGCGAGGCCCCTCGCAGGTCTCATCACAACACATCATCTCAAACGCTCGACCACTCCTCAGCGGGCGAGGCTGAGGGCAGCTCTAGAACCAGGCAGCACGTGACGTTAAGGCAGCACACGGTGGGGACTGAGGTGCCAAGTGAAAACGCAGTCCTGTTTTCTCCCCCTGAAACGAGGCCTGCTCCTCAAGCAGCAGGTTCTTCAGACACCACCGGCGCCAGCGAGTCCACGGCTCCTGGGCAGAGGCCTCCCACCATAGTGCTGGACCTGCAGGTGAGAAGAGTTCGCCCGGGCGAGTACCGGCAGCGGGACAGCATCGCCAACAGGACCCGCTCCCGCTCCCAGACCCCCAACAACACCGTCACCTACGAGAGCGAGCGGGGAGGGTTCCGCCGCACCTTCTCCCGCTCCGAGCGGGCCGGGGTCAGAACTTACGTCAGCACCATCAGGATCCCCATCCGCAGGATCTTAAACACGGGCCTGAGCGAGACCACCTCCGTGGCCATCCAGACCATGCTGAGGCAGATCATGACGGGCTTCGGGGAGCTCAGCTATTTCATGTACAGCGACAGCGATGCGGATCCCAGCGGGCCGGCTCCCAGTCAGAACGTGGAGGCCTCTGAGGCGCAGAGCGGAGGCGGGGGCACCTCGGGCAGTGAGAATGCAGATGTCAGCTCAGGGGAGGTGTACGAGGGTGGGCACGAGGCTAGTTCCACTTCTGGTGCCAGGCGGGAAGGCCGCAATATGAGGGGATCGGTCACTTTTGAAGAAAGCAGTTCTCTACCATTCCTTAGCCTTGCACAGTTTTTCCTGCTCAACGAAGATGACGACGACCAACCGAGAGGACTCACCAAAGAACAAATTGACAACCTAGCCATGAGGAATTTCGGCGAGAGCGACGCCCTGAAAACCTGCAGCGTGTGCATCACCGAGTACACGGAGGGCAACAAGCTGCGCAAGCTGCCGTGCTCGCACGAGTACCACGTGCACTGCATCGACCGCTGGCTCTCGGAGAACTCCACCTGCCCCATCTGCCGCAGGGCAGTCTTGGCTTCTGGCAACAGGGAGAGCGTCGTCTGAAGGAGAGCCCAGCCGACGGCCAGGCAAGCAGCTGGTGTGATAGTGATGGGCAAAGAAGTCACTTCCTTTATGGCCACTTTTTGAGTGGTACCTCAGTGTATAGTAATGACTTGGAGTGAATCTTCCCCCTCATCGAAGCGTTTCTCTCTGGATTCAAGCTTTGGGAATTGGAAAATTTCTTTAATTAGGTTTTTTCGAGTTCTAGTCGGTTTGGGTGTTCAATTTCACTTGTCCAAAGACATCTCCCCACTTCAAAAAAAATTTTTTTTTTTCTTTGTGAAGAGTATTAAGTTCTTTCTCCTGCCCAGCCCTTGCCATCCCGGTCCAATAAACAGTTTGTCCTCAAGATTGTGCTTCTGAGGAGTTCTTTGAGAAGTTATCCCAGCTCAGTGTCCATGAGTCATAGAGGAATTTTTGCAAGAAATCCAACTCTCTGAAAAAAAATAATTTAATTGCACATTTGAACATACTTTTAATTTTTCCTCCTGGGTTAATATTGGACATGTCTGTGTAAATAACACTAATGTTAGCCCTTTCCCCATCACTATGGCACGCTGTAGGATGAGCTGTTAGCGTAATTGGGATATTTATCTTGTTGTGGAAATATAAGAATTGCCTATGCTTGTTTAAATAAAGGAAAAAAAACCAAACCAAAATCTGTTTTAAAATTGTAAAGCTTTTTTGTAGAAGCTCAGTACTTTTCCAATGCACTGTTGTACTAATGCATTAAGAATTAAAATTGTACCATGCTTGGAAGTCAAGAATGCTTTTCATACAGACCCCACCACACAGAGAGAGCAACCTGAACACGAGAGAGCTGCTTTTGTGACTGTGTACCTGTCAGGAGCAGTGCATATCTGTACTATTTATGTGAACAGCTACTGTAACATAAAAACAGTTGGATTAGACATTTAATTGCATTTAAAAAAACCGGAAATTAAATGTTATAATTGCAGTGTTTTGGCTCAGTAATGCCACCAAAAAAAAAAAAAAGATAAAAATTAGAAACTGTTCTAATGGCTGGTTATTTCTTGGTATGGTCGCAGTTATGGAATAATACAAACCCATGTGAACTGGTTTGTTCACTGAGGTTTGTGCCCAGTTTTTCTTACCAGTTTTTGCTCTCAATATTTGAGGCAACGTTGTAACTTCAGCAAACAAGTATGGACAGGTTGGTTTTTAATCCTTCACAGGCTTCAACTGTCTTGGTAACCTCTGGATGTGTTCAGTGGTCTGGTGTTGGTAGCCTGTGATACAGGTGCCACAGGGAGTAACTGGAAAGGACATCATTAGTATTGGGCTACATTTAAAAATGAGTGCACTGAAATGTGGAGCAGATTCTTGAGAATAACAGTAAAAACCCAACAAGCTCTTTATATTCCTATTGGACTGAAATGAAAATTAATTTCCTTTTAAAAGTACGTACGTGACGTGTTGCAGTTGAGAATTGGCACATGTACCTCAACTCTCATCAGAGCGTGTGTGTGGGGAAACATCCTTCACCCTCACTGACCCCTTCTTTGTTTTATTCTCCAAGGTTTTGGGTTTTTCCTGGCTTACAAGTGCAATGGGAAAGTGGTTTTTATTTATTTCCACTCCAGGGCAGTAGTTCTGAAGGATTATGAGCTGCTCTTGCTGGCTGGATGGGGAATGTTGCTTGTTCCTCAGATGACAAAACCAAAGCTGGCCTATCTCTTTTCCTAATTAAAACACATTTTTGGTGTTTTATAGTGGTGGGTACATAAACTGTAATCACTGCTCTAAGCCATTTTAACATCAGCTAGTTCAGGATTCCACACCATCCCAAAATTCCTTTTTTTTTCCCCTCTGTGTGCATTTTGTGCTGTTGTTTCAGTGGGAGACCCCGACTGGCTGCTGAGCTCACTTTCCTCCTGGTGGGACACACCATCATGGCAGAGGGAACACGAGGGTTCTTTGGGAACAGAACAGTCAGTCAGCTCCTGGGTTTGGTTTTTTCCTTGGACACGCATCACTGTAAAATTGGAGTTGGCTGTTGATTCTGGGTGCTGGGTTCTCTGTGCCAAAATTTCCCAGCAAAATAACACTTCTGAATTTCACAGAGCAAATACTTGCTCTCAGCTGTTTCCAGACTTAGAGAGGGTAGAATTAGATGGAAAAAACCTCCTCTCTACATGAGTACCATGTTAGATGGTGGAAGTCAGAGATGTTCATCTCAGGCTAGAGCTGGTGACCACCAGGAAGGGAGCCCATTATCCCAAACCCACAGGGAGCATGGCTGTGGTACCTGTCACCCCACCTTTTCCATGGAATTTCCACCTTGGTAGAACTGCCCTCACAGTTTTGTTATCCCTTATAGCATGTCTTAACATTTTATCTTTCTGTAATAAGAGCAACTAATAAAATCCTGGAGGTTTCCCAAACGGTACCAAGAACAAATAATTTAATCTCAGTTTGGGAGACATTGAGCTTTCTCCCTGCTTTCTCTGCCTTTCGCAGTGCTGAGTGTGCTAAAGGGGCTGGGGGCTCCTTGTCTGCAGCAAAAACTTCTTTATGTAGCTCACTTAATTAGGGTAATTAAATTTCTATTTGTCTAAATTTAGATTGGAGTTAGGAAAAGCCAATATTAACATTTCAGTTGCTTACAAAATGTGAAACACTTTCATAATTAGACTAATTTACATTTCATGAATTATTTTGAGAGTGAACATGTGTATTTAGCTCTTCCCGCGGTTGGTTTGGTTTTTTTTTTTGTTTGTTTTTTTTTTTTTTTTGTATTTCTGGAGGGATGCAGCATCTTCACTCGTGCCTGGAGGGGTATGAAGGGTTAAAAGGGCGAGTTTTGGCACGTTCCTGGGCCTGATGGGCAGGAGTGATGGCTTTGGGGAGGGAGAGCGCTGTGTCCTGGGTCACAGTGCCACCGTGTGGGATCTGCCTTCAGCACCGGCGGCATTCCTTGCGGGAGCAGCAGCTTTTATTTCGGTGTCGAAGGATTCTCCTTGGCATTGCCCGACACAGTGCTTACCAGGGTTTTGTTTTTTTTCCAAATGTCCAAACTCCTGCTGGGAATTCCTGGTGTGTGAGCTTCATTCCTTTCTGCCAGGACAGACCCCTGCCCACAACAATGACAGCAGTCACTGGGCCAAAGCCTTGTGACAAACACAGTTGTCATAATTACATTAGTTACCTGTTGCTGTTAGTGCATATTTTAATTCACCTTGTGAACCAACACAGACTTTGGGTGCTCACTTTAATTTTAATTTTTTTTTTTTTTTTAATTTGGGGCTTTATCTGTGAAAAGACTGAATTCCTGGTGCTGGTTGGATTTCCCTTTCACGTGCATATTTTTAATTTCTGGGAAGAAGTCGAGGTTTTTTTGCAGAGAACTTGGAGGCATTTGAGTTGTTTCAGAAACGATTTCATTATGTAGGTATTTCATGCATAGAAATCAGGGAATTTTAAAGGCCTTTTGTAGGAAGCGCTGCCGTGCGGGCACAGCAGCTGCAGGACACAACATCCTCCGGGTCTGCAGGAGCCGTAATTGTCCATTGTGTCGCCTTGCAGACGAGGGGGTTTCCCACCAGAGCTGGCACAATGGCCCATAATGAGTGGCATCCCAGTTTCCTGTCACTTGTCTGGGTTATGCAAATGTGGGACTCCAAAGGCCCCTTTTCCCGGGTGGATCCGCGGTGGATAAACACAACCCAGTGGTCTCATCCTAACAATGAGGGGATGGATAATGCGGGGGGGGTGAGGAGAGGTGCAAGTGAGCCTCAGGGGGGGTTCTGAACCTTCACACGGCAGTACAAACCTCATCCCTTGTCTCATCCTTCATTTGGGATCGATGTGTCCATGGGAGTGGTGTCCTGGTTTGGGAAAGGGTCTGTGTGAGCAGGAGAGGAGCCCAGGAGGAGCCCAGCTGTCAGAAATGTCTGTCTGCTCCTCTGCCGTCTCCCGGGAGGAGGAGCTTTGGATGAAGGTTGGCTTGGAGCCACACGGAGGGAATTTATAACAACTTCAGAAATATTTCCAGCCCTCATGTACAGTAGGCTTTTTGTTTACCCTCCACTTGGGGGGGGAAGCAGGAGGCTGAAGAGACACAATTAATGGTAACGTACCCAAAGTACAAATAAGTGGTGGTGTGTTAAAAAAAGAGGTTTGCATCTGTTACTCCAGGGCTTCCCAATCTCTCAGATAGACTGTATCTCCTTTTTCTTATGGGGAAACATACCATTGAATTTATTTGATTTATATCTGGTTTTATTCCCTTTAAGCTACAATATTTGAGCTCCTTTCTGAATTTCACTCTGCTGGGAAGCCTGTTGGTTGGGAAGCCCTGAATTCCACTGTGAATGTAACACTTCATTATTTTTCCCTTATTTTTTTTCTTTTTTTTTTTTCTTTTTTTTTTTTTTGGTACAGTGCTTTACATTTGTTTATACTGGACTTGTTTAATACGAAGTGGTATTCAGAGGTTGTTGGGCACAGTTTGACCAGGTTTGCCAGCTAACACTTAGGAGGAGTTTGTTCCCTATGTAAGGTGTTATAATGCAAATTTAAATAGACTCAATAAAATGCATGAAGCGTTCATTTTGTGCTCGATCATCACTCCTTGGGTTTATTCTTATGGTGGGAATGCACTGGAGTACATGGATGTGGTAGGAATCTATTTCCTCCATACACCTTGCCCCTTGAGGGAGAAAGGAAGGAGCTGGAATGGTACCGAATTAACTTCTGGGATGAATTTATTGCATTAGGACATAAACTGAAGAAATGAATCCCTCTATGTCCCAGACTTTGTAAATCTGGCAGTGGCTGATGTAGGATACAAAAGCAGCATCTGCAGGTTATTTTCCAAGGCAAAGCTGTGACTCCAGGTGCCCGTTGGAACCAGGGCCCTGTGCAGGGCTGTCAGGGCTGAGTCTCCCTGCACATCCAGCCACGATTCCAGGAAAATCTCACATGTGACTTAAAGCTCCATCCTAAAATTAGCAGCTGAGGCATGTGCAAGCACTTATTGGAGTGGGAAGGAAGTTTTTTAGGGTGTGGGGAGCTGTATTTATTATCCATGCTTCCCTCCCCTCAGTCCCATTCCTCGGGTAGGAATTGGGAGCAGCTCACTGAAAGCAGCACGATGGCATTGGTGCAAAAGAAGGGACAGGAAGGTGCTGTGTCCCTGAAAAAGGACATTTTGGAGGGCAGGGGCTCAGTGTCACAGCTGATGCTCCTCAGCACTGCCAGGGATGCTCAGCAAGGAGAAGCTGTGGGCAGCTCGGGGGATGTGTGGAGACAAGGATTCTGCTACAGCTTCACTCTCCATAGGGAGAGCTCTTGCATGAAGGGGTTTTTTTACTCATTCCCACGTGCTTCTTGCTCTTGGAGTGTTCAGTTCAATCTGAAACTGGGTGTTTAACACAGGTGTTAGCTTTGATTTCAGTGACTATTCATGAAGTGACTCCCACACTTTGTGTATCAGGAGCCCTTTGCCTGGTAGCTGTCTCCAGCCCCTCATCTCCCTCCAGGATCTCCTTCAGTTTGGGATTTGTTCCTCAAAAACTCTTGATCAACCCCCGAATTGCTTAAAGAGCCTTGGCACTCACGTGTGGCTGACTTCATCCCTCTGTTTATTTTCTTTAATATATTTGAGGTCTTGTCCTGACCTGTAAAACTTTATATAACCTTGTTCCTCCCTCTTGGTGCTTAAACTCTGTAACCTTTTACATTGTCTTACTCCTCCCTTCAGGATATATTTCCAGGGCACATCCAGACCTTCTCTGGGGAACGTTTGGCTGCTTTGCTGGTCCTGCTGGTGGGTGGGAGGAGAAAAGTTGTATTTTGTGACCTTGTGCATCCCAGAGTGATGGAGGGGGGGCAGGAATAGCCATCCTTTTGGGGACCTCTCCCCCTTTTCTGACCCCTTCTCAGTGGGATGGAGTATTTGAAAAGAGAAGGAGGGAGAACAACACAGGCTGGCTGCTCCTCCTTGTCCTTCCCAGCTGTTTCAAGTGTGATTGAACCTGTTCTGGAACTTTTAACATTATAAATCTAAACTCAGCTGTGTTATGTCTCCCTAAACTCTTAAAATAAATTTACACAGGGAAAATTAACCCTACTTGGGTCTTGGACTGGCTGTGCATTGTCTGTGACACTAATGAGATGCTGCTGCCACATGCTCCAACTGTGCCCCTGAATAAATCCCCTGCTAAGCTGAGCATGTGAAAATCCAGGCGTCAGGTCCCCTCAACAATGATTAATTACTTCATCCCACATTTGTGGAGGGTTCCTTGAGCTCTGGCATCCTACACCAGCAGGGCTCTGGGATTCCAAGGAAAAGGGTTGCAAGGAGGTGCTGTTCTTGGGGATGCTGGGCTGCAGCACATTCCCTGTGCCCCTGGCACAGCCAGGAGAGGAGCCAGCCCGGGATGTGTCCAGGAGGGATGTGTTCACACTGGTTTGAGTTCTCAGGATTCATTTGCAGAATGTGATTTCCCCAGGTTGGAAGTTTGAGGCCAGTGGATTTTAGCTCTGGAGTATCAGCTTTGCTGCTTGTTTCCTGTAGAAAATGCCATAAAGGACAAAGTGCCTGGTTTGGTTTCTTGGCTTTAATACTGTCTTTAATCTTTCTTTTCAGAGCAGTGGAACAGCTCTGGCACCTCTCCAGACCCAAACCCCAGGGTTGGCCTGCGTCTGCAGAACCAGACCTTGGCTGGTCAGTGAGTTTGGAGGTACCAGAGTGTTTATAGGAGTAAAAACCTCGAAATAACTTCATTTCAGGAGCCCATAAAGTTCCTCTCCAGAGCAGAGATTTATGGAATGGAGGTGGGACCAGTGTGTGCCTGCCCTGAGCATTGTTTGCTGCTCACCATGCAGGTGAAGGGCTGGAAAAGATGCAGTGGAAGAAACAGGTTAATCTCTCTGGGTACTGCTAAACTAAACTAAATAAATCCTAAATAAACTTGGAAATGACTCAGCCTTTGCTGCTGGCACCTTTGGGATGGTGGTGTTTTAGTTTGTAAAGGCACATCTAAATAAATTGAAATGTTTATGGGATGGAAGAGGCTGGGAAGTGCCCTGAGAGCCGTTCACTGCCAGCTGGCATCCGGCAGAGCTAGTTGTCCATCTTCCCTCAAACTGTGACACGGCCGGGAGGGAAAAGGGTGGAAAAGATGGAAAGGGATGAAGGACAGAGGATGATGGGAAGGGAAAGAGGAGGGGAATTAAAACGAAAGAAAACTGAAGGGTGAAAAAAAACGTTTTGAACTGTGCTCATCTGAGTGGGATTAAACATCAACACAGGTGGAAGAAGAGAACGGGTGGGAGCCAACCCACGGAGATGCCGGCGGTTGTGAGGATGCAGAGCGGGTCCAGGAGGGACTCGGGGGCACAGTCCGGGTCCCGGGGGGCCGAGCAGGAGGGCGGCAGGCGCTGCTGGGGCGATGCGGGGTCGGCCACGTACACCGGGGCCGGGCCGGCCTGAGCAATGCTCCAGATGAGACGAGAACAGATTCACAAGCACCAAATCGCGATGCTGGGCGGAAAAGGAACGTGCCAGAACAATAGCTGGAGCCTGCCAGGAGCGGCGGGGGGGAACACGGGGGCCCGGGAGGGGCTTTCTGCACCACCCTGCCCAAAAATCCCCCGAACGCCGCTCGTGTTTCCAGGGCGGGCTGCAGGTGTCTGGGAGAGGCGCCTTTAGTGCGGCTGCTGTGCCAGAACAGAGAACGGGGCTAAAGGCAGCACAGCCCGAGCCTCGGCCGGCACAGGGCTTGCACTCCAAAGGCAATCCCGCCTCCTGCATCCCCAGGGCAAAGGCAATCCAAAGGCGATCCACGCTCCTGCATCCCCGGGGAAAAGGCAAAGACAATCCAAAGGCGATCCCCGCTCCTGCATCCCCGGGGAAAAGGCAAAGACAATCCTCGCTCCTGCATCCCCAGGGCAAAGGCAAAGACAATCCAAAGGCAATCCTGCCTCCTGCATCCCCGGGTCAAAGGCAAAGGCACTCCAAAAAGGCAATCCCCGCTCCTGCATCCCCAGGGCAAAGGCAATCCTCGCTCCTGCATCTCTAGGGCAAAGGCGATCCATGCTCCTGCATCCCCGGGGCAAGGGCAAAGACAATCCAGAGGCAATCCACGCTCCTGCCTCCCCAGGGCAAAGGGAAAGGCAGTCCAAAGGCAATCCCCGCTCCTGCATCCCCGGGGCAAAGGGAAAGACAGTCCAAAGGCAATCCCCGCTCCTGCATCCCCGGGGCAAAGGGAAAGACAATCCAAAGGCAATCCCCGCTCCTGCATCCCCAGGGCAAAGGCAAAAGCAATCCTCTCTCCTGCTTCCCCGGGGTTTTCTGCTCCTGCATCCCCAGGGATTTCTGCCACCTCGGGCTGCCCCCACCCCGCGGGTGCTGATGTTTTGGGGTCTCTCTCCTCGTTCTCATTTCCCCCTCCTTTCCCCCTGTCTCCTGGGCCGTTTTTCCTAAGATCTCACCCCGGATCTGCCTTTCCTTGCTCTCCCCGCTGCCAGGACGAAGCGGTTTCTAGCTGGCATTTAAAAAGCCCCAGTCCCAAGCCAAAGGGCAGCGGCGCATCCCGAACCCACCCCGGTGTGTTCTCCTTCCCCCGGGCGATGCTTTGGGGGCACAGGGACCCCGACAGCCCAGCCCATCTACCCTGGGTGTGCCTGGAACAGCCCCGGGAAGGGATCTTTCCCAAACTGTTGCTTTGAATAACGACAGAGAAGCGACGGCTCTAGGAAAGAGTTGCATTTCAACGCGGGGATGATTAAAAAAAAAAATAAATAAAAAAATCTCCTGGCACTCCTCAGTGTATCCTTCAAGCCCTTCAAAGGAGCTCGAAAATGGGGGGTTTGTCTTTTTTTTTTTTTTTCCTGAAGGATTATAGTACTTAAATCCTGCAAAAAGAAAACAGATGGAGAAGAAGACAATGAAAGAAAATAAAGCCAGCTCAGAGCCCTCAGGGAGAGGAGCAGTGGATGGGCACAGCAGTGCCCAGCTCGTGTACACACTGCACATCCACAGATAGATATATTTGTCTCTGAATCTATGTGTAAACTTAAAAAAATAGATATATAAATGCCTTTTGAACATATTGGTCTAAATCATATGTAATGAAAGCTATTAAATTAATACCAAACATTGACATGTGGCTCATGTTTGATATATAAAACATACTTGTCATTATGTATATTTAATAAGTAAAACACACGTGTTTTGCAGAACAAACATCAGCTATTATATCTAATTAACTTGGTTTGATCCATGATATTTCAATGTTAATGTACAAATAGATATCTAAATAGTGAACCACTGTGTTATAGTAATGAAAACATCCTTTTATTTTGTTGTGGTTTGGTTTGGTTTGGTTTTTTCTCATCCACAGACTTTTTTTGTGGAAAACCTCAGGGTTTTGTCCAAAGCAAAATGCTTTTCTTCCTATTTTTCCATAAATCAGGGCTAGATCGAGCAGCCTGGCAGAGCAGGAGGGGGTGACTGGTGCTCCCTCAGCCAAGCTGAGAGGGGATTTCCAGTGGGCCCATGCACAAAGACACTTTTGGAGATGCACATATATATATATATATATATATATACATACACATGTGTATGTATATATATTCATTTCTGTGGAATTTGTGGGCATGGGCTGTGCTGAGCTGCTGCTCCTGGGGGTTTTGGAGCAGCAGCAGGGCAGAGTGTCCCCTCCATCACCTCTCTGAGTGTCCCCATGGATGCACAGCCCACTTTTACCCCAGCACCCTCCCAATTCCCCCCCAACTTTCCAGCCATCCCAAGAAGATCATTTTGATATCAAGCTAAAATTGCCACTGAAGGGGATTCAGTGCTTCCCTCTCTCAGGAATGCTTTGCAGCATTCCCTCTCCTTGCTCTGTCCCTGCATGCACAGCACAGAGTCCTCTGGAGGAGCTCACTGCTGTACTCTCATCCCCTTTGAATCTCTGTTTACCATCTCTTATCTCCTGATGGTGTTTTTTTTTTTAACACTATTTGCAGTAAATATCCCCAACTTAAAAAAGGGTTGAGGTGCACATTTAAAAAAAAACAAACCAACAAACCCGAGTTATATAAAATTAATGCACGTGTCAGCTTTCATCTAATGGCAATTAAAGCACCTCATATAAACAAATCATTAATAGAAAACCCTGGATCAAAGCTGTGTTTTCAGTGTCTCACAGCCTCTGTAACCTCACTCATGAATTATCATCCCTGATCTTTCCCAGCCTTCCCATAACTTCTTTTATTGACAAAATTATTAATTCTCCTGTGACCAGGAGGTACCTGGAAGGCCTCATTGTGCCCCTCAACCACTGATAATGGAAGAAATAATATTAATGATGCTTAAAAATAGCCCTGATGCTGTGGCTGTGTTAGAGCCCCATGGAGTGAAGATGCTGCAGCCCCTGGAGATGCTGGGTGGTGAAATCCAGACCCAAAGCTGCCCCCAGGGGAATGGAGAACATCCAGGAGGCTCTGGGCTCATCCTGAGCACCCTCTGGGCACCCAGATGCTCTCAAGGCTGGATTTTAAAATCATTTTTACTTCTAAATGCCTCAGTGGGACAAGGGCCATCCACTTCCAGCTGTCACCCTTCACCAGCTCATGGGAACATCCCCCCATTAGGTTCCAGGACTCAGCCTTTCCTCAAGGTGCATCAAACACTTAATAAAAATAATTCCCAGGATAAATCTTTGCCTCTCCAGCCCCTCTGGAGAGTTGGCAGCATCTGGGAAAGCTGCTGACAACCATGACCAGCCATGAGGAGAGACCTGGCAAAACACAGCAACAAATCCCTTTTCTTTTTAAACTGGTTTATTCTACACAAATCTTTTAAACAACATTCATAAAACATCAATTACAAAAATGTGCTAATATGGGGTAGGTTTCTTTTCTTTTTATTTTTTTTTATTCCAACAATCAGAAATTCACATTTTGAAAGGATAGGCATACTTTTAAGAGACACATTCACTTTACTTCCAGATACAAAATTTTGAGGGGTTATAAATCACTTACAAGGAGCAGATGTAGAAAAGAAAAAAAAAAAAAGGAATAATTTTAAGCTTCAGGATCTGATTTCAGCATTGAATTGAGCAGCTGCTTTTGGACCACTGGCTCTGCTGCTCTGCCCAGGGTGCCCAGCAGGCCTGGGCACCTCCCAGGACCAATTTCAGAGCCACACACACAGCTCCTGCTGCTCCAGAGCCTGGAGCACTGCAGAAAAAAAAATGGGATTGCAAAGCTACCAATGGCACTGCAGCCTTTTATTGAGTCTTTCTAGTGGGTACAGACATGGACAGGGTGCATCCCACCCCAAAAAACCCATGGGCAGGCTGTTTTCCATCAACAACAGAGCAAATGGCAGCTGTGACAGGGTATGGCTTTGGAATCTGCTGAGCAGGGTGATGGCAGCAAGCTTGGAGGTCCTGCTTCAAAAAACAATTACCCGAAACGGCCAAAATTCAAGCCTCCACCCCGGTGCTCTTATGTGGAGCCAGCTCCAAAATCCACCCATCTGAAAGCAAATACTTGGCTTCATCCTGCAGGATTTCAGGGCAGGGGAGGGGGAGCGGGGTAATTTCCTAATTGCCCTCAGCCTCCCCAGAAAAAAAAATCCTGCCTCTGGCTCTAACGGGTTTAAAGGGCTGAAACAGGATCTGCTGGGAAAGTTCAGGCCTGGGGAGGTCATGTTCTTTCCCAAAAGGATTGGGTTGAACAGCCAAATCCCAAGTGGGTTCAGGCAATTTGGCCATGGCCCACCAGGAGGGGAGCATCACCCCGGTGCAGAAACCTGCTCCAGTAAACAACTCATCTTACACACCACGAGTAAAAATCTACAAAAAGGGACAAAGAAAGAGCTGGATTCCTTGGTAAAACAGCCCCTAAGTCATGTCTCTAATGCTACAGGAGGGGCTGCATTGCTGGGCTGGGTGGAGGTGGTGTAGGGTGAGCCTTGGGGAGTGGGGTACAAAAAGAGGAGAAACTTTGGAGGTACAAAGCCTCCCCTAAAGCCATGTTTTGCAGAAAACAGGAGGGATTTTGTGTCTCTCCTCTCAGCTGGGAGGATGGATCCCAGCCCTGCACCTGCAGGGTTTCACCACCGAGGCTCGTGGGAAGAGGGGACATGGGGACACTCACAGGGTCTGGCCTTGAGGGGAGAGCACTGAGGGCAAGGCAAAATATTTGCAAAAATAAATTTACAAAGCTCTCCTGACAGGGGCTGTGTAGGTGGTCCCACCAAACCCAGTGATAACCTCCCTGTCACCAGGGCTTAAGTCCACAGAGGTAAAGGACCTGGAGCAATGGCACAGGGTCACCCCTGCAGACCAAAGCTCTCTCAGAGCTCCATCCATCTCTGTGTTTGCTTTCCTGTCAAGGGCTCTCAAAAAGAAATAAAACAGCTTTATTTTGGTTGGTTACTTGCCCACAGAGCCCCTCTCTGTGCCAGTTCCATGCCTGAGCACCTTGGAGGAGGATTTAAGGAGCACTTGTCAACCACATCATTGTCCCCAAAGGTTACAAGGGTGGTTTGTAAACACCCAAAAGAGCTGCTCAAGTTCACATTTGGTGGCACAAAATGTGGAGGGAGGGGGCTGCTCTGCTTGCCTTGCCTTTCAAAGACATTCCAATTTTCTGCTTCCAGCTGGAAAAGGAGAAGCAGACTCTGCCAGCATGGAAATAATTGAAGCTAAAATAATCAAGGTGACCCCAAACAAAACTGTGGGGTGCAGGAGCACACAAAAGCCAGGAATGGTTTGCAGGGAAGAATGGAGAGACAGCAAAGGTCTCAGCTGGATCTGTCCCCCCTGCATTCAGAGGATTTGATCCGAGTTCACTTTTACAGAGGTGAGGATTAAATGGCCACTTATAGATGCAAGTGTCAGCCAGGGCTCAAATCCAGAGCAGAGCAGGGTTCAAATCCTCAGCACCAAATCAGGCTGCCCAGAGCAAACTGCCCTTGGCACCCACGTACCAAAGAGAGCCTCAGCTGCCATACAGAACATTCCCATGGCACTGCCAGGGAAGGGCAGGAATCTCCTTGCCCTGCTGCTGGCCACCTCCCTGCTGGCTCAGCCCAGGAGGTGATGAAGCTCCTTGAGTGGCAACCCCAAAGCACCACCATGGTGGGAGGCAGAGCCAAAACCTCCTGAAATTGGGGGCCCCCAAACCCCACAGTACCACAGCAGACCTGCAAAAACCCTCTGCTTGGCTGGCAATTAGGATGTGGCCTTCCCACAGCTCCCACAGGAGAGGAATGTTAGGAAACCTCAACCCCAGCCGGAGAGAGGCCAGAATTTGATAAATTTAAGCTCTGGGACTTTGAAACTTGTGTTTGCCTGGCTTCAGGACCTCAGGGCAGGGCAAGCTGCAGTGAAGCAGCTCCTGCATATTGTTTTAAACCTGAAAAAAAGCTCTAAGCCATGAATCATGGAATTTCCTAGGCAGCTCCCAAAGCCTTGCTACCCTTCCCATCACAAACACAACCATCCCTGGAGCCCTTCCAGCTCAGCTGTCCCCCTCCATCCCTCAGCCAGAAAGAGAGGAGTTAAACCTGATGCCTCACTCTGCCATAGAATAATAACATAAAAAAAAAAAAAAAAGAAGACAACAAGTTGGTTTTGAACACCCTTAAGGTAAAGATTTAAGAGGCAGCCTCAGCCCAGCCCCAGCAGGCGCTGCTGGGACACGTCCTGTGCTCACTGCACACTTACATAAGGCTCTGCAGCTCTGCAAACAGCCCGGCCACGGGGTGAAGTGGGCTCCTCCCCACTCCTTTTCACCCTTCTCCCACCCAAGGGGCTCAGCCCACTCCTCTCCCCCTGCTGGCTCCCAAAGCTGGCTGAGCCTGGAGTACTGGGCTCCCCCTTCCAGTCCCAGAGCAAGGGAGCAGGGCAAGAATCACAGCCTGGCACTTGCAGGGGAGGCAGAAGGTTGGGGTTTTAATTAGAAAACTGAGTAAAAGGCAGCCCCAAAGGGGATGTGGATGTGCTGGCCTGGGACCAGATGACCCTGATGGAACAGGAGGGGCTTTGGGATGAATTTTTTGCAGCAGTTAGGGGCACATTTGGTGTCACACCACCAGATCACCACGGGCTGAAGGGATGTTTCCAGAGCAGTGCAACCCCTCCCTGTTCACAGGCGCTCCAACCACACAATCCCACCTCTCATACACAGAAATCCTTGCAAACTGTCTGGTATTCAAAAGGGCCAAACTAGACCCACAGCAGCAGCAGCAGCAACCTGACAAACAAGCCCCAAATATTCCCTGTATGTTGACACTGCTCCAACCTTTGCCCTTCCCGTTCCCATCTGTGTTTGCTGATGGGGAGACCTTTCATGGCTGTTGTCCAAATCTGCCTTCTCTGCTGCAGAATGTCCCCACCAAGGGCAGGATTTCAACCAGAAAAGGACACTGAGTGTGGGTTTGGGAGGCTGGTACCAGGGATGGGTCTGGGATAGGATGAGGGATGGCTTCCTCTGACCAAGCTGGAGTGGCCAAGAAAGCACCATCCTCAGTGGAGGGTCAATAATAAAAGCCATGGGGAAAGATCAAAATTTAGAGAGGACAGACGTGGGTGCCAGCACCCCTCCTGGGCTGACACAACTGCTGGGATAAACACCCCTTGCACTGAATGCAGGCTCCTCCCAGGGCAAGGAGCTTTGCAGGCATATGGAGCAGTTAAGGCAAGTGGAATTCTGCAGAAATTTGGGATTTGAACCATAAATCACCTTAGGAGCCAGGAAGGCTTTGCCACACAAAGTCTGGGTGCAGCCATCAGTGGCCTCTGCTGTGCAGCAGCTCCCTCAGCCCAGATGGGGTTTGGAGACAGCTCTGCTCATGCTCTGCTTGCTCTGAAGAAGCTACTTCTGGAATTTAAATCTCTCATAATCTTTGGGGGGCATTAAGGTCCAAAATACTATTTAATGAACTCCATCAAACTCCAATGTGAATTAATGCCCCAAAACTCGCAGGAGTTACAATGAGGAGTTTTTTATTTCCTCCAGCTGTTAGAGGGCTTTGAAGCTGCCCCACTGCCAAGGCCCCCACCCAAAAAGCACCACATTAATGCCCTGCCCTAGGCTCAGTCTGGCAGATCCCAGCTGGAGCTGGGGTTCTGTGGTTCAAGCCCTGCAGCTTCATCTGCCTCCCGTGGCTCCCAAAACTCCGTGATGAGCCACAGCAGATGGTGCAATGCAGGCCATGAAGGGTAAGAACAGTCATGGAAAAGCATATCCAAGAAAGGGACAAGTAGACATCTCATTTTATATCATAAACAGACACGTCACAACACACCAGGTAATTTTCCAGCTCGTACAGGGACGGAAGGGCCACAAGACCACAAGACCTTACAATGCATCAGCCAACAGGGGTTAAAAACAGGGCCAGAGGGACATGCAGGGTCCTGAGCCTATTATGTACAAAAGTCCCACCACTGCCAGTGGGAGGGGCCTCCACTGAGCCCAAATTTCCACAGCAAAGACATGTCTTGGGGTTACAAACCCCCACACTGGCCAGGAGGCCAAGGGATGATTCCCACCACACACATCCCTCTTCAGACATCTCAGTTTTTTAGTGGCAGGTGAACAAAATGAAAATCTGATGAAAGGATGGGTTTGCAGTCAGGATAAATGTGAGTTTTGTTTCTTGCTCTCTCCCAGAAAAAGGTTCCCCAGTCCCAGTGGGCTCCTTGTTCACACAGGGACCCACCAGGGCAGGAGAACTTCCCTTCTCACTCATTAGCCACGCTAATTAGCAGTCCCTGGGGATGATCATAGAATCATGGAATGGTTTGAGTTGGAATGAATCTTAAAGTTCATCTCATTCCAGCCCCTTGCCATGGGCAGGGACACCTTCACTATCCCAGGTTGCTCCCAGCCCAATCCAACCTGGCCTGTAGCACTTCCAGGAATGGGGCAGTCACAGCTTCCCTGGGCAATTGGAATTTCTACAATTTTCTGTGGACAATGATGGATTCCTGCCCGAGGCTGAGCTCTGCTGCCACTCAGTGTGGTGGGTATCCACTGGCTGTGCAATTTCCTTGCACTCTCTTCCCTCTCCCCCTGGATCACCACTGACCCTGCACCAGCTCAGTGACAACACACGGGCTATGAGTTAAATGCTACTGGGGCTGTCAAACCCTTTGGAAAACTGGGATTCTCCACCAATACTGACTCATGCTTATTGCTGCATAATACACAACTGGCCCCCAAAACCAGCAGTGGCACCCTGTGCCCTGAGCCAGGAGCATCCCCACACCCATGGGTGCCCCAGCAGACAAGCCACCTCCCGGCACGGAGCTGATCCACGGCACAGGGGCTCTGTCCCAACCCTCTGTGCCTCAAAGCCACCAAAGTGCCCATTTTGGTGACAATCCCATGGATTTGCCCCACCCAGAGCCGGGCACTGCGGGCTGTGCAAGGAGCTGCCACTCTCTTTTGCAGCTCCAAAAGCCCAACCATTAATTGCCAGGTGGGAAAACGGAGGTGGAAAGCAGCCAAGGGACCTGCTGGTCTCATCCAGGCGTTTTTAAGGCATATTTTGCAGGAAGGGTGTGCTCCCGCGTGACTCCGATGGCTGGAGCCAGCCGAGCTCCCTGTCATCCCAGCTGCAGCTCCCTGGGGGTGTGGGAGAGCAGCGGGAAAGGAGGAAAGAAGAAGATGAAAGCGGGACTCGCTGACATTTATTTGGTTTGTGCATCAGACTAAAGCAGCGTTTCCTCCTTCGGATCTCTGGCTCCAAAACAGCCCCAGGTGCTGGACGGGGAGGGGGCTGTTTCACTTGGATGTGACACCCGAGTGACACTGGAGGAGGAGGAGGATGGACAGCTGCAAGGTTCAACAAGTTCCATCCGTGGCCTGCTTGGAAAAGGCATTTATTAGCTGTAAACCTCTGTCGTGACGTATAGAAAACCAGGGAGAGGAGTGGGAGCTCGGTCAAGTTTGAATCCTGGTGAGAGGTTCTCCTTAGAAAAATGGTTAGAAGGGGAGAAAAAAAAAAAAAAAGAAAGAAAAAAAAAAAGGTGGCTTTGAAATCAAAACTGCTGTCCCAAAAAAAAAAAAAAAAAAAAAAAGCATTTCTAGTTAAAAGCCTTTAACTAGAAGAACTTTTTTTTGTTTTCTCCTTTACAAACATAGTGCATCTGCGATCACTGGGAATTCCGGTCCGTCTGGGAAAGGGGCTGTGCCTGGGGCTACGGAGAGGCTGCTGGTGTCCCGGGAGGAGCCGGGAGCGGTGTCACCGTGTGTGTCACATGTGCGCCTCGGAGGCTGGGCAGCCCGGCAGCAGCTCCCCGTTCACCACCGCCTCCGACACCAGCATCTTGTCTTTGCCGGAATCCAGGCGCTGCTTCTTCAGCATCCTCTGGTGGACCAGCGGCACCACGGAGAGCACCAGGCCGCCGATGATGGGCGGCACCCCGGCAAAGTAAAAGGCCGCGTCGTAATTCCCAAAATAATCGTTGAGGTATCCTGGAAGAGGTGAGAGATGAAGTTAGAGCCTAGTCAGGCTAATGAGCTCATTAGTCTAATGACCTGCTTGTTCCCTCCTTCCAGCGCGGTTTGCGTCACCTACCCAGATTTGGGGAGATTTGGGTTTTTAAAATAATCTTTTTTTTTTTCCCGTTTGGATTTCTTGGAGTTTTTACGCCCTGGATTAAAGCATGTGTGCAGCCAACACTGTGTACCAAGGGAGGGGAGAAGGAAAGCCTCAGCCATCCCTCCTGTTTCACCAGAACAGGACACAATCGGCCACATCCCAGATAATCCCAAATGCAAGCTGAGACACGTTAAACCCAACACTTCTTCCCAGAGCTTGCCAACAGTGGGAAAAGTGGGCAGGGGCTGTTCCTCTGCTGATTGTCTCCATTTGGAAGCCCTGCCCTCAGGGATATTTTATCTTCAGCTGTGAAATACACGCTGCCAGTTACAAACAATGGCCAAGCCTTTAAAACCCAACAAAGTTCTGCATTTGTCTGGCAAGTTCCAACGCAGCCAGGCATCCTTGGAGAATAACACATGGCCATCGATCAGGGCTGGAAAACCCCTCTGAGTGCTTCCTGTGAGGACACTTCCCTGGGGATTAGGCTGATGCTAAGGGCCCCTTCACCCAGCAAGCCCCACTCAGGGGGTCGTGGTGCAGCCCCCTCCCATTGAAGAGCTCTGTGACCCCCACGTTCCTTTCTGAGGGTGTTGAAGTGAACTTTGCTGCCGGAAGCAGAGAGATCGGAGGTGCTTATCCAGCTTTGGCTTAGCTCTGCTGGTGCAGAGGTCCTGCTGCTCAGGGGCAGCTCTGGCAAAGCCCTTGCTGTTAAGGATGGTGGAGTTATTGCTATGCTGGAACACAGACCCAGGTCTTGTGGAAGCTCAGGTGTCTGCAACTTCAATTCCATCTAAAAGGACTTCTAGAAAATTATTACCTGCCAATTTCTAGCTCAGCTGCAAACAGAAATCACTTAATGTCACCTTGGCTCACTGTTCCCCTAATGATCACCTTCCACCAGCCTTGAGAAAAGCCCTGAGATGCCACAGGACGTGGCATGGAGCGATGCCACCCCCATCCCTCAACCTCCACGTCACCTGATAAACCAGAAAACTCAAACCAAGCACTTCTGGTCTCGCACCAAAACACCACCATGGGTGAAAGCTGCCAGCACCATCTCCCTCCCAACCTCTGGGTGCTGGTGCAGCCCTGTGGGGTTACCAACCTGCTATGGGCGTGCCTGCAGTCATGGGCACGGCCATCAGCCCCATGAGGTACCCTATGGCCTGGGATGCCTGCATGGGCCCCACCAGCTCGAAGGCAATGGGGGCCATGATGGTGGTGAAGAAGCCGTCGCAGAGGCCAAGGAAGAGGCAGATGACAATGACGCCCTCGAAGCCTCTGCACTGGGGGATCATCATGCACAGGAGGCCCAACAGCATGAAGGACGCAACCTGGGGAGACAGAAATGAGCATGAGGGTGGGGATGGGCAGCAGGGAGAGTCATGGAGATGACACTGAACAGGTCAATGTCGCTGCTCCCTCCCCCTGGACCCAGCAAAGCCATCCAGCTGCTGCTCCTGTCTCAGAGAGGCCCTTAAGAATAACCTTTTAAGAAGGGTTAAGGAGGATTAGCTGCTGGATTAGCTGCTAGATTTCAGCAGTTTGTTCTTCAAAAACCACAAGGAGGTGAAAGGGTGTCAGTAGTTTGGGAAGAGTTGCTGCCATGGAGTTTGCTGAACAGACACCAATCCCTCGGGTCAAGAGTGTAACTCCTCTCACACATTTCTGTAGTAAATTTTCTTCCCTCACAGCAGACAATGGTTGGTAAAGGCTTTGTGATTGACAGTTATTAAGCAGAGTGTGGACGCCAATGTAGAGATACCGTCCCTGTCCTTCTGTGGTTGGCCAGCACCTCCACGGAGGGTTGGAAACACCAAGATTTACCTGCAGGTAAATCTTCTTCAGCCCAGGAATGCAGTCACCAATGCGGCCCGAAACCAAACGGCCCAGCCCCGACATGGCCCCAAGGCAAACCAGGAGGATCCAGTCCTTTTTGGTTTCCTGAAATCTCTTCTCCACATATTTGACCTAGGATGGAGAGAAGGACACAAGGAAGTGAAGCTGCAGTACGTTGATCCCTCTCATCTCCCCAAAAGGGATGAGATTTCCTGCAGAGGGCTCCTGGATTTGGGGTAGTTGTGTGACCCTTGTGTCCACACCACACTGACCTGCACCCTCCACCCACCCCGAACCCAACAGGCCCTTCCTCTACTGCTGCTGGTCCTTAGGAGCTCTGGGAAGTGACCCTGGCCTACCCTGGCACAGAGGGCACAGAGAGGACACACAAAACCATCACAACTCCTGTTTACAGGATGTGCGGCAGTTTCTTGGCTTCAAAGCTTTTGGTGCCTCTGCCTCTACTGCCCATCCCCACCTCCCCATCTCCTCCTCCCTCCTCGCTCTGGGCAAAGGGTCCTCCAGCCTCCCCTTCCAGCCTCAGCCACGGCTCTCACCAGGTGCATGTAAGGTACGAGGTATCCCAGGACAGCAGTAGCGATCCCAAAGGCCCAAATCCTGT
Organism: Trochalopteron elliotii; assembly: GCA_024734555.1. Lineage (NCBI taxonomy): Eukaryota > Metazoa > Chordata > Aves > Passeriformes > Leiothrichidae > Trochalopteron > Trochalopteron elliotii. The sequence continues at coordinate 1,405,691 of JANPWX010000544.1, forward strand.
AAGTCTTTCTCCGGAAAACCCTCAGGTTGAAGTACTTGCGCATCTGGGCCCAGCACTGCTGCCTCACGCTCCTGCTGCCCAGCTTGTCATGCCCGTCGTGCTGAGGGTCACAGGAAGGCGTCAGGAGGGGCCGGTAGGTCATGGACAAGAAGATCTGGATGAGCATTAAGGCACTGAGTACTTGGAAAGTGTGTGCCAGGCCGATGGCACCCCCGACCATCTTGAGGAAGAAGGGGAGCGGCACGGAGATGAGGCAGCTGCCCCCGGCCACGATGCCGTTGGCCAGGCCCAAGCGGCGCTTGAAGTAGTGGCCCAGGATCACCAGCGAGGGCTGGAAGGCAAAGGAGCTGCCACAGCCAAAGAGGATCCCATATGTGAAGTAACGGACCTCCAGGGACCTGGTGGGAATAAAACATGTGGGAGTGAGGCAGAGGTGAGGAGGCCTCCTCCCCTGCAGGCCTGCAAAGGCCCGGGTCTTTCAGGGCACAAGATGAACGAGGCAGACGCAGCAGGTCAAGGGAAAGCTTCTCTTCTTTTAATTATCTGACTCTGTTACTTATATACATTTGTATAGAGGTCAAGGGATTGGCTACACAGGTCGCCACCTCTTCGACCGGGATGGTGAACATCACCTTCCATCGCATTTCTCCTGCCAGAGGGGAAAAGTGTAAACACACTGATAAATTCTGAAAACATACATTGTTTTCATGAGGCTGCGTGAGAACAGCACTGCTTGAGTTTAAACACTTGCAAGCAATAGAAAACTGAGGGCAACAGGGTCTCACACAGCACAGGTGCTGCACAGACAGTCTGGCCTCCAGGAGCTTATTCCCTCACCAAAGTAGGGATAATCCTCACCTTGCAGCTGGCACATGAAATCTTCAGCAAAATGAGGCATAGCTGGAAAGTGCTTTCTGCCACCAGGAGAAGGCAGCAGCCAACCTGGCCTCCTTGGGAAGCTGACCTTCCTTCAGTGGTTTTGAAATTACTGCAAACAAGATTTTCTAAGGTAGGGATGGTGGGATATTTTTAGCTAGAAATCCTTTTAATTTTTCCACTGAAAGGACTAATTGGAAACATTCTGCACCCGGTGTTTGGAAGCAGAAGGCACCAACCCTGCTGGTTATTAGGCACGTAGGAAGGAAATGTGGTGTTTCTGCCCAGGCTCCAGGCTGGTTAATTAAGTTCTTCTTCTTTAAGCTCCTCTGAGAGCTTAAATTAGACAGTTAATAGATCTCATTTGTACCTTACATTGGTGGTTGCACTTGAGGAGGGAGTGAAGTGGCTGCTCTACAGAGCAGATTGGAGAGTCTTGAAAGCCCTTGGAAGGGGCTGCATCCCAATTTCCAGCCCAATTTTCCCAACAGAAGCAGCTGACAAAGGAGCCTGGATTTAGGCAGCACAAACAACCTGTTGTGTTTCTCTCCAGATGAAGGAATTTTTTTCTTCAACCCATGCCATACATCCAGCTGCAAAGGTCTGCCATGGGACACTGCCTGGGAGGAAAGTGTGAGAAAAACCTTTGTGCAGCTCAGGGTGTTGTACAAGCAGGGTCTGTGCTCCAACCCTTGGAGCAAGACTGAGTGTTGCTCTCAAAGCAAGTGAGGAGACAGGAGCCCACATCTCCCAGAGCAGCTGGAAGTTGGGAAAACCTTTACAAGCACATCATTCCTTCCATTACACGCTCACCCCTCCAGCCTGCCAAGCAGAAAGCAGAACACGGTCGCTGTGCCTGACGGCTCTGAGACAAATGACTGTCATGAAAGGCAATTTCCATCCACTCCAGAGCAAAACCACATCACAAGCCCCCTCTGTGGGAGCCAGGCAAGCAGCTGGGCCTTGTGGCCGTGTCCGACCTCCCACGCACCAGCCTTGGCCTGGTCACAGGGATGCCTTAAACTTTAGCTTTCATATTTTCACATTCTGTGCTGCCTAGAGATGTAGTTTTGACCCTGATAAGCTCTCTTCACAGAGTAGGTAGACAAAACAAATCCTTTTCCTGCTGAGGACCAAGGACAATTTTCAGGCCCAAAAGCACAAACAATGATAGACTGAAGAGAGAAAACAAGAAGGATGAGACCTCACAACCTGAAGCTGTAATTGGACAATTAAACCCCAATATGCAAATGGACCAAAACTTATAAAAATATAAGATCTTGTGACTGGTTGGCCATTTTGTTACCATTCTTAGCCCACCTTGGGTGTAGCCCTGGTCAGGCTCCTGTCCTGCCCAAGGTGTATCCTAAAGACCTTTCAATAAATATCTACTTTTTATTCTCCAGCTCTGTCCAGTCTCTGTTCCAGGTCAGCCTTCCCAAGGCACCAACAGCAGCCCTGGTGCCACAGCTCAGCTGATGTGTGGGGTAAGAGGAGACAAAAGCCACAGTTCCCATCTGCTCCCTGGTGATGCTCAGACACCTCTGCATGAGCAGGGGCTTCCTTTCAGCCACACTTCCTAAGGAGCCAGGATTTCCCAGCCTGCTCACTGGGAATCAGCCAGTGTCCACTGGGAAGGGCAGCATCATCTCCTTGGATTGAGGGGTTGCCAATGGATAATTGTTTCTCCTGGGACAAGGAGGTCTCCCTCCATCAGCTTCCTCTTGCTTCCAGCTCTCACTGGGAACAGCCCTGGTTCATCCTTGCTGGCAGAAGTTTGGGGGATTCCTCTGTGCAGGAGTAACTGGGCAGAAATTGTGGAGGGGAAGGAGAAGCAGATGCAAAAGGACCCAACCCTCCCTACAGAGCACTCAGAGCAGAGGAGGAGGGCTGGGAGGGCACTGGGGGCATGTGAAGACAGCCCTGTTGAGCTGCCCAATATCTCCCATTCCTCATGCTAAATCAACCCCCTTAAACTGGAGGGAAGCTAAAGCCTTAACTGGGATTTCTCTTTTCTTGAGAGCACACAAGGTCTCCGGTAGCTTGAACTGGTTATGAGTGCAGGAGACACCTCAGGGCAAGGCAGCAGAGAGGAAAAGCCTCACATTGACCCCATCCAGCCTTCCCCACAGCTTTGCTTTTCAGCATATTTGGTTTCTTTAGTGGTTTTCATACAAAATTCCCAATGTTTTGAGACAAGAAGCACTGGGCCGGGCCTTGGGGTCTTGCCACACAGTCTTGGTGGCTCAGAGGGTTTTTGGAGCAGCTCAGTGCAGTGCTGGGAACTGCTGCTCCTCCATTTGGACAAAACAAACCCATTTTAGAGAAACCAGGAGACAAAGGGGGGATGGATGAGCCTTAATCCAGCTCTGCCTGAGCCCACCAAAGCCAGGCTGTGTCCCTTTGCGCCAAGTGCTTGTATGAGTGGGGAACAATCTCCAGCTGTGGTGGAGGGACTTGGCAGCAGGGCCCAAAAGAAAGCTTCTCCATTGTTATGGGAGAGCTGGAGCCACAAGCCCTGAATTTCAGGAGCAGCCTTCACCATCGGGATGGAGCTCTGCCAAATCCCACAGCCTCCCTGCTCTTCCCCTGGCCCCACTCGTCTCCGCCGTCGCAGTTCCCCTCGCTGTGGTCCAGCTGCAAAGGGGCTCCTTTCTCCCTTAAAAGGACCAGAGGAATGTGGTCCGAGAGTGAGAAGCAGGAAATGGGGATTTCAGTCCTGTAGCTCTCCTGGAAATTATATTCCTCTCTGCCTGTACTTCTTGATTTTTTTTTTTTTTTTTGAAGCCCAACACAACAAGCCCCTGGCAGCGGTGTGGTCCCACGAGCCCTTTTTCTTTACATATTTTACAACAGAGGGGGGAGGAAAGTCCAAGCTCTGTTGATTAGAAGGAAAGCAGGATTACATGGGAAGCTCCTATGATCTGCAATGCCAGGGCACAGCTTCCCTCAGGACCCACTGCCCTTTTGCTATTATCTTAGGAAACACAAAAAGTGGCACCTGAGGAGGAAGCTGCAGACAGTGGTTCCTTCCATGCTGCTGCCCAAGATGGTTTTAGCATCCCAAAAATCCCATCTGCAATTGGCCACTGTCCTGGGGCGTTTGCCTGGGGATCAGAACTGATCCCCACTCCCAACATAATGGGGGGATCCCACAAATGAGGACTTGGGGATCCAGGGCAACAGGACTGGGGCAAGCACAAGGGTCTCACTGACCAGGAGGAGCACAGCACGAGTGAGTCGCCCTCTGGAAACTGGTGTGTATTTCTTTTAAAACCCCACTCCTTGAGGCATTTTAATTAAAACAATATTGATTTTAACTGAAATCCAAAACTATGTTTTTATTCAGATAAAGTGGGGCAAATGCTGCTTTAGAGGTTTCTCCATGGAGCCTCTGAGACTGTGCTTTGTGAGTGTCACATAAATTACCCCAGAGGTGACCTCTTTTTGCTCCCACAACGATGCCAACCCCAATTTCTGGGCTGGAAAGACACACAAGGTACACCTGCCACCCAAATGTACATTGGCCAGTGCCTGCCAGCAGAAATTCATGGCATGGGATCAGGCATGGAAAACAAGGAACAGCGCTGGCCCTGCGCTGCTGCAGACACACGAGCCAGGGCAGGAACACCACAGACTGCTCCAAACCCTGTCTGCCTTCCCCTCCCTGTCTGCCCTGCACAGAAACTCCCTCTTAGGCCTAATCCACCAAATATTATTTTAAGCATTAATTTACTTTCAGCACCAAATGTGAAAATGGTTGCAAAGGAGAATGGTTTTCTCTGTGAGTGCCTCTCTGGAGCTGCCCGTGAGAGGCACACCAACCTCTCCTGCTGTTGTAAAGATCAAATGAAGGACCTGAGTGCTGAAATCCCAGAAAATACAGTCCCTTGCTTGGGTAAAACTCACTCTCTTTTTACCTAAGGACACAAGGTTCAGTTTGGAGGGGAACAGGGTGAGCATATGTGGGGCGTAGGGATGCCAGGACACCTCTCACGAGGATGGGAACCACGTGCTTTGCCCCCAAAGGCAGCAGCAGTGTGTTGGCAGGGGGTTTGCAGGGAGCAGGGAGGAAGAGGAGCTCCCCAAGGAGCTGGGTGTCCCCTGCACAGCCTTACTTGGTGAAGGAGCTGGAGAGGAGCCCGATGAAGGCGATGGTGGCTCCCATGGCCGCCGTGGTCCTGCAGCCGATGCGGTCGGTGAAGATGCTGACGATGGGAGAGCAGAAAAAAATCATCCCCATGGCCAGGGAGCCAACCCATGCTGGGGAGAGAGAGGAGAGAGGTGATGGTCAGGGTGGGACATCCAACGGGGGCACTGGGGAATCAACCAGGGACCAAGTGAAGTTTTGAGAGGCAGCCCCATCACACAGTTAATTAACAGTGTTAAGTGCTGTTAATTAACAGTGCAACTTACAAACAACACAGAGACCTGGTGGCAGCACGGATGGGGCACGATGATGGAGCATGGAATACATTTCCTTGTATTCCTCTCTGCTGGGTCACTGTGTCCCAGGGAAGGCAGCAAGTTTCAATGCTCTTTCCAAACAACCTTTGCTGCCCATGGGAAGATGCCCCACTGGTGCCATTTCCATCAGGAATCTCCACAGCCAAAAGCCCCCTGAGCTCCTCCAAGCCCTTTGTATCCCAGTTTTGGCAAGGGAGAGTTTCCTGTCCTGAGTTTCAGTCCTGCATTCCCGGGGAGCACACTCACCCCTCCCTCCCTCCTTCCCTTACCCCTGTCAGCACTCCTCATCTTCCCCTCTCCCCACGGTCAGCCAAGCTGATGGACACACGTTTATCCCAGGTTAAATTCCACCCCTGACCTTGCCAGGCCATGCTCAAGTGGGACCATCATGCCCTGTCTCCTTCCAGCCCACTCAAAAAACCCCCACTGTCTGTCTGTCTGTCTGTCTGTCTGTCTTTTTTTCCAGAAACTTTAATTATTCACAGATTTTTTTTCAGTCTATCATAGAATCGTTAAGGTTAGAAAAACCTTTTAAGATCCTCAAGTCCAACCATTCCCCCAGCAGTGCCAAGCCCAGCACTAACCCATGTTCCCAAGGGCCACATCCACATGGCTTTTAATTCCCTCCAGGGACAACAATTCCATCACTGCCCTGAGCAGCCTGTGCCAGTGCTTGACCAGCCTTTTAGTGAAGAAATTTTTCCTAATATCCGACCTAAACATCTCCTGGCACAACTTGAGGCCATTTCCTCCTGTCCACTGTCTTCTCCCTACCCTCCACCTTCTCCTTTTAATGGTTTATGTGACTATTTTGGGGAGGAAAGGCAGGATTTCAAGAAAAGCACTATGGTAAGGAAGGGAATTTCAGTTCTTACAGCTCTGAGGAGAAGCAAGAGGTCCCCTGGGTGGTGTTTGGGGCAGAGCAGGATGGACAGAGGGACAAGAGGCCCCCAGATCTACATGGCATCAAAGTGGGGGGACCTCCTGGAACATCTCCAAGCTCCAGGTGCTGGCTCTGGGCTGCCAAGCACAGCCTCAGGACATGTGGTCCTTTTACCTTTTTTCTACCTCTTTCAGGGTTGGTTTGGTTTGGTTTTTTTTTGTACTCAAGCCAAGGGCTCTGCAAACCTTTTCATCAATAGCCCTGCATAAAAACACCCTCATGGTCTTTCCAGAGCTGTGAGATCTTCAAAAATAGCCAGGTCCCTATTAAAAGCAAATCCCAGCTATAGAACAGCCTCTCCAACCTCTGCCTTTCACAAAAGGACCACACAAAGAAACCCTCCCCAGGCTGGGAAGAGCTGACCCTTCCAAATTAATTATAAGTTCACAAGGACCCAATTTACTTCAAAAATCTTCCTTAATAAATGCAGAGTGGAGCAATAAAATGAAAAGCAAGGGCTGTGCAGGAACCTCGTGGGACTGGCTGGGCTCTCCTCTCAACTCCAGGCAAAAAAAGACAGGAGAGGGGAAGGGAGAGGGAGAGGACCCCCCTCTCCAGCTGATTTTCTTGGTTATAAACACAAGGCACAGTGTAACGAAAGTCCCTCTAATAGGATTAGGTGGCACGGATCCAAAGAGCCGTCCAAAACAGCTCCGAGAGGGGGTGAGGGGTGGGAGCCACGCCAAGATGGGAAAGGCTCGTTAAATTGGATAATATACTTCCAGAAATGTTCCTTCTACTCCAGCCAAGGCAGTAAAACGTTAGATGGCCCCGTCATGTTTGAAGTTTGTTATTTTTGGAAATTACTTTAAGAAACGCGGAAATAAAAGCATAAAGTGAAGTATTAAATTTAAAGGGCCAGATTCGGATCTTAATAGCCCGGGGATTTACATGCAAATAGGCAGGATCAATCTCTGGCCCCAAAAATGCACACTCACCTGCAGAGATCAAAGCAAACCCAGGGTAGGAGGCTCAGCAACGGGCGCTTAAAAGCTCCTCCAGCTCTGGGTTTGTAAAAAGGAGATATCTCTCAATTAAAATTGGTAAACACACCAAAAAAAAAAAAAAAAAAAAAAAGGAGTCCTGTGGCAAATTGCTCTACCTTAGAGAAAGGGCTTACCACAAGCAATGAATAAAAATAGGCTTGGGGAAGAACATCCAGTTAAAATTAGTAAGAACAATAGCCTCACTTCCAGAGCAGGGTTTTGTCTTCCTAGCGCTTCCCAGCGAAGCCCCGGGAAGCCGGGAGGGCTGGGCCAGCTCCAGCACTGGAAGGAAACCTCGGCAAAATCTGGGGGCAGGAGAAAACTGCCTCGGTGCCTGCTCTGATCCCGGCATGATTCACACCAAAACACCCCCGCAGGGTGGGGGGCACACTTTTCCCCCATTTTATCCCCAGCGATCTCCATTCACCTGGTTGGAGGGGCAAGGATGGAGGGAAGTCGTGGCAGAAAAGCACAGGTTGGGAAAGAAATGGAGTTCAGGTGAAGCCTAGCCCCAAACCCGCCCCTTTGGGCACAGTCCTTGGATCAGCTCCCGGGAAAGAAGGGTTTATTTTTGGCAATCTGTGGTATTGAAGTTTCTCCTGGATTTTGCTGGATGTGAAGGGCAGAGGCAGCCATTCCTCCAGTGGAAACCAGGCAGGGCTCAGCACCTTCCCTCCTACAGCTTCTCCAAGGCTGGAGAAGTTGCCTCTTGATTTAAAGCTACATGAGAAAAAAGGGGGCGAATTTTGCTTCTGATTTCCAGAGGGTTTGGATGGGATGGTTAATTCCCAGCCTGGCCACACCTCCCACCCTCTGTGGCTGGTAGGCTGGGCGAGATATGGAAACACACAGACAAGCCCCCACATGAGGCATGGAGTCTTATCAAGCAGGTCCTAAAAGAAGCCATGGAGAGAATCCAGCTGAGGATGGGGCTGGAAGGAGCCCAGGAGCTGCCAGAACTTTGACAGGGATCGGGTTAAGACTTGATTGTGTTTTAGGGTGCTGTGAGTCCAACCAGCTCCTGGGAGCACCAGCTGAAGGGGCTGGTTTTGGAGCTGAGTGCCATGGGGGGAGCTGGCTGGTGACAGGGGCATCTTGACAGAAACAACTTGACAGATGACATGCAACAGGTGTCTTGACAGAGACACAAAATGCTTCAGAAACCATATTTTTAGATTAAAAAAGAAAAAAAAAGGCATGAAAGCACTCTGCTTTTGGTGAGGGGAATGCACATGACTTTTGATTTGGGGGTTGCTGATACTAGAGGTGAGTCAAGGTGTGTTGTCCCTCCCTGACAGCCACCTCTCTGTTGAACCTGCTTGGCACTGAGAGTTACATCGAGCCCAGACATGTCCATCCCACCCTGCTCCCACCACAGCCCCTCCTGAAGGGACTGAAGGAGCAGCTGAGGAGCCAGAGCCCCCCCAGGGCACACACCCTGCTCCAGGGGGCTGGGGGAAACCACCAGCCCCAGCTGCCACGCCAGCCCAAGCCACTTTTAGAGCTGATGGCACCTTCCTGGTGGTCCCAGGGATGCTCTGGTGTAGGGGAAGAGCCCAGCGTGGGGCTGGTGCTGCTTTGCTGGAGCAGAGTTGTTGATCAAGGAGAACATTCCACCAGCAGCTCTCACACAAAGGGGAAAGGTCCAGCTAAAGCTCCACAAATTCCTCCTTCCCACCTTGACATAAGAAAGGCAGCCAAGTTGGCAGCCCATGGCTGATCCAAAGCAACGTGGCCTTCATCATGGACAGGGAATGCAGTGGTTGAAGTTCTCCAAGGGGAGCAAGTGCATCAGTGGTGTAGGAGATGACAGAACCATAAAATCAGGTTGGAAGGGGACCATAAAGATCATCCAGTTCCACCCCCTGCCATGGGCAGGGACATCTTCCATTATCCCAGGGTGCCCCAAGTCCCATCTAACCTGGCCTTGGACACTTCCAGATGTTGCAATAGCATGGCCAGGATGATCTGTCCTCCTCAGCACCACTCACCCTGGGCTCAGGACAGAGTGAAAACTGGGGAGGTGACCCATTTGTCCACCAGCCCACTTGCCCAACAGCACCAAACTGTGCCCAGAGTGGAGGAGGGAGCAGGAGTGCTTTGGTCACCTTCTGCTCCTCCTACCAGTGGGTGACAATGTTCCTGGGGACCCTGTGGCAGAGGGGGACAGGCACATGTGGGTTGGGGGGCTCAGTTCCCCCTGCAGTGGTGATGCTGAGGGGTCCCTGAGGGCTGTGAGCACCATGTCTGTGTGTTTGTGGTGGGCAGGGCCCTCAGGGTCAACCCAGGTGGTCCCACCTGGGCACCAGATCAGCTTTCTTTCCAGCCAGACCATCCAACAGGATGACAAACTCCCCCAATTGCTGGCATTTTCCTAAGCAGAAAAATGTTTCTGAGAGCAGAACAAGGTAGGAGCAGGAAGGTGAGAAAGGAAGAAAATCTCACCACTCTGAGATGAGATCCAAACCCCGCCGGTATTTAGCTCATTGTTCCAAAAAACATCATTAAAAAATCAGACTACAGCACTCGAAGCCGAACCTATTTGTTCCTTTAAAAAGCCAAATCTCCAGGGAGAGGGGAGGAAGGGACGTCGCTCTCAGCTGTGCTTCCCCGCTGACCCAAATACCCCGGGCTGGAGGGATCAAGGGCCAGGAGGTGACCTCAGATCCGCCTCTGGAGGAAGTGTCTTCCCTCGCTTCCCGCGGCTTCTCCCGCTCGCGCCGCGCAGCTGGGACGGGCTGGAGGGGACAGGGACAAGGGCCACAGGGTCACCTTCCCCAGACACCTGGCGTTCCTCGAGGAGACACGAGGCAGCCAAAGGTAATTTGCCTCCTGCACCTCTCCTACAAGAAATAAATCACTTTTTACTGATTAAAGGCACAGCGAAGTTCTGCTGCTGTGACAAAGCTCATCACGCACCTTCACAGCCCTCCCCAGCCCTACCTGGCTCCATTTTTGGGAGCCCAGGTAACCTCATGGCCCTTCCCAGGCGGAGGCTGTGGAGGAGCAGGCAGCTGTCCCCCCCTCAGCAGGGCTCCCATGGCACATCTGGAGTGAAAACCAAGCAGCTGTTTCATCTCTGTGCCCTTGAAGAGCCATTTGCGTCATCCCCCTGTGCTCCCATGCTCTCAACACCCCCCGCGGGCTGGGCCAGTCCCAGGGACGGGTGGTCAAGGCTTAAATAAAGGCAGATGCAAAAGGCAGAGCTGAGGAAGCCACCACGATGCACGGTGGGATGGGAAACTGAGCTGGAGTGCAGCAAAATGGAGATGGGGAGTTTGAAAGCAAAGCTGGGCAACCCCAGATTGAACCTGGGGAGCACCAAATTGAACCTGGGGAGCCCCAAATTGAACCTGGGGAGCAGAAACTGAACCTGGGGAGCACCAAATTGAACCTGGGGAGCACCAAATTGAACCTGGGGAGCAGAAACTGAACCTGGGGAGCACCAAATTGAAGTTGAGGAGCAAAAACTGAACCTGGAAAGCACCAAACTGAAGCAGAACACCAAAATGGCCCAAAATGAAGTTGTGGAGCACCAAACTGAAGATAAGGAGCCCCAAATTAAAGCTGGAGAATATCAAACAAAACCTGAGGAGCACCAAACTGAACCTGGAGACCACCAAATTGAGATCCACAAACCAAAGATGGAGAGCAGCAAACAGAAGATGAGGGGCCACAAAGCAAAGTTGTGAAGCCCCAAACCAAAGCTGGGGAACATCAAACTGAACCTGGGGAGCACCAAAATGAGATTGAGGAGCTGCCAACTGAAGGTGAGGAGCACCAAACCAACACCAGGACACACTAAACCAACACCAAACTAATGCTGGGGAGCCTCAAAAGGATGCTGAGAAGTCCTGAACCAAAGCTGAGGAGCCTCTAAACCAAAGCTGGGGAGCACCAAATTGAAGCTGTGGAGCCACAAACTGAAGCTGGGGAGCACCAAAGTGATGCTGAGGAGCACCAAACCAAGTCTGAGAAGCACCAAACCAAAGCTGTGGAGCCCTAAACAGAGGAGCCCCAAACTGATGCTGAAGAACCCCTAAAGAAGGCTGGGGAGCACCAAACTGAAGCAGCCAGGCTTCTCTGGATGGGAGCTGGTGGTGGCAGGGCAGTGTGGTGGCAGCCACTGTGCATCACGTGCAGCTCAAAGCCAGCTAAACTCATTAATTGTATAGCAGGCCCTGCTTGGTACCATACCCTAAAGCTTCAGAACAAAGTCGTCCTTTATCAGGTTTGGCTGACTTCTCCCCCCCCACCCCCCACTTTTGAAAACAATTCCACAACAGCCTGAAAATTGGAATAAATGGAATTATTCAGAGGAATTATTCGAGGCAAGGTCTGGCTAAAGACCCTTTCAGTGCCCTGTTCATGGTGGTATTAGGAGAGGGTAAGGAAATATGTGAATGTTGTAGAAGTGGAAGCTCCTGTCACTGTGCCATGATCTCATGACTATGGATAAGACAACAGCTTCCCAGAGATCAGACCCAGCAAGTGTCCAGTCCAGTCTTTGCCACAGGGGAGTTTTAAAACACCAATTTTGAACTGGTTCAGGAGCACAGACAAGTGGAGCAGAGCAGTCTGGGAATGTACTTTGCTTTAAAAACCCCACCACACCTCTCCTGATTGTGTCTCTCCGCCTCCCTTCACTCTCAAGGATGCAGGGGACTTTTAAGAGATGATGGCCAGGCCACCTCCTGTAAGTGACAGATCTCAGCTTATGTGAGAGAAATGCCCCAAAACAAGCTGCCCTGTGGCCACGCTAAGTAGAGATGGAGACAGATCTGTGGTTTTGTTTGGCAAGAAGCAGGAACGGAGTGTTTGCCTGGGGTTCCTTTGCTCAACATCCTGGAGAAACTCAGTCCCAGCCACATTTTGCATCCATTTCATTCCAAACCCATAAAACTTGACCCTGGCTAGAGCAAAATGGTGTTAGGGCTGGTTTCTGGGCTGCATCATGTCCTCCCCATCCACAGCCTCAGCCTCCGAGGCTCCAGAGCTGGTCCAGAAATGCAAATTCTTGTGAAATCCGTCCAAAAGCAGCAAGGCAGCATGTGCTCTGCAGCTGAAACCCACCATGTGCCCAGGCGGGAGTTTTCTTCCCAGCCCTCCACAGGCCAGGAAGGCTTTTCTTCTCTGCGTCGCCTCTGGCTTGCAATTTTTGAGGGATGATTCACCTACCACACACTAAAGTTACCCAACAAACAGGAGCTGCAGCTCCTCAGCGTGGGCCACGGCCCATCCAGACATCTTTCCATGACCTACACACCCGAGGAGGTCAAGGATCTTGTTACTCCAAGCCCTCCTGGTGTTGTGTGAGCCCAAGGGATGTTGGGTTGGATCATGTTTGCCCATGTCCCATCTCCCTGTGTGAGAACCCAGGGCTGTGCTGGCATTCAGCTGCTGTTGGGCAGAACCAGAGCCCTCCTGCAGCTCCTGCCCAAATGAACTGGCAAAGACTCTTTAGCACTGGAGGGGGGGAAAAAAACAAATCCTGGGGATAAGCATCTCCCCCCTTGGTTGCGCTGTCAAACGCCTCACCAGCCCCTGGCTCAGTGTTCGTCCAGCAATTTTACGAAAAACAGAAAAGTTCCATTTTAATTGGTGAAAATTCCCTCCTCCCACCCGTGGAGCACCAATCTGTAATTAGCCTTTCATGTAAAACGATGTTTATTCCTGACGGGGTTTGTCTTGGCACAAACACGAGCTCTGAAATGTGCACACATTTGAAGACTCAAACCCTGCATTTAATTCTCTATCTGCTTGTTAATCCTCATTGTTCCCAAGCCCCTTTTCAAAACACACCCACAGGGAGAAGAAAGTATTTTTTTTATGTATATACATAAAAACCTCCTTCCAGCATTGGGACACCAGCAGCGAGCACGGCACCGGCCCAGGGTCCGGCTGCCCCCTGGGTCCTGGTGCTCTCCCAAACACATGAAAGATTTTCTCCATCTTCCCCTTTCTTTAATACATATTTTCCTTCCCAGCTCTGATGCCTCTCAAAGTTCCCCCTGCAGTACAACTGAAGGATGGGAGCCCTGAAGTGGCAGGATGGGAAAAGCACCATGGGGAACCCATCAGCATCACCCAGCTCTGTTTTGGAGAACCTGCCCTCACCAGTGGAAGCCAGAACCCAAGTCTCATGATTCTTGGGCTTAATGTGGAGTGATTTGGGATTTACACTCTCCAAGATGTAGTGGCCACATCTCCTAACACAGCAGCTCGAGGCTGGACCAGCAGCCCCCAGGACCTGCCAGCTGGGACTGGGTGACCAAAGCAGATCAGATCCTTCCCCTCTGTCCAGCTCTACAGGGAGAGCCCAACAGAGGGTCCTGAGGGGCTGCTGGTCCAGGTTCTCCCTTTTCCAACAGGGCAAGAAACACAACATCCGCCTTACAGAATGAAAGGGACAACAAAGCTTTGGGATCAGGGACAGGGGAAATATCAGGGTTGTGATTAGGGTTTGGCTTAGGGTCTGGATCAGGGTTAGAGTTTGGTTTAGGGTCAAGGTCGGGGGACATTGCTTCCCCAACCCAGTGCATCTTGGTGGGTTGGGGTTTCCTCCAAGCCCCTTACTCTGTGTTTCTGGGGAAAGAGTTCCCACTGCTGAGGCCAGGCAGGTTCCAAGCTGATGGCAATGATTAACTCTGGTGGGACACTGTGGGTCAGCTGTGGCCCCAGACACTGGCTGCTGCACGTCTAAAGCTCTCAGCCTTTGGAAAAGCCATGACCTGACCAAACTTCACTGGGCTTTGACTATGATTAACCTCCTGCAGTCACTGGTGCAAGGTCACCAAGCCTGGGAACAGCTCAGCACTCACACCCCACCACAGCCATCCCCTGTCCCCAACAGCAAGGTGTGACCCCCCTCTGCTTCTCCAACCCCAAAATGTGTCATCTACTCTGAACCCCACCATGGCCACCTTATGCAACTGGGAAGTTTGTGCTGGTAACCCGTTCCTGTAGCCACAGACAACTGGGAGGACTGTGCAGCTGAGGGGCTGGGGTGGTGGAGCCTCAAGAATTCACCCCAAAGCTTCATCTGCTCCCAAACAGGGCAGGAGGGATGAAAGGGGGAAGGAAGGGAGGGATGAAAGGGGGAAGGGATGAAAGAGGGAAGGCACCTGCCAGGACATGAGCACCAGCACCAGGACTGGGCCAGCAGTGCTGGGATATGTGATCAGCCAGGGCCAGCCACCGTTTCCCAGGCTGTGATCCAGGTGAGCACTGCCACTTTTGGGGGCACAACTGAAAGTCCTAAAGGGCTGGAGTGTGGCTCTGGGAGCAGTCCCTTCCCTGCCAGCTGCCCCATGTGAGTGACTGCCATGGCTTCTCCCAGCTGGAGCAGCCTGGCCAGCCCTGTGATCCACCAGGACACAGAGCTGTGGTTCCCACTGGAGCAGCCTGGCCAGCCCTGTGATCCACCAGGACACAGAGCTGTGGTTCCCAGCCAAGGCAGCTCGGAGCAGATGGTGAAGCA
>JANPWX010000544.1:1425347-1440201 GCA_024734555.1 Trochalopteron elliotii
GAGCCCTCCAAGCTCCAGAGGTAGAAAATGCTGTGGCAACCTCTGCCTCAGCCCCACTGGAGCAAACATCCTGAAATGGAGAGGGCTGGGATTCCTCCCACCCACCCCAATATCACCAAAATATTTCAGTTATGTTACTTATTTGCTCCCACCCAACACAGCCCGAATTTCCCCGAAGATAAAGTCTGCCCCATACCCAACAATGCACAGGGCTGGAAATATGAAAGGGAAAATCACAGTGGCTGCTCTTGGGGCTTTCTGAGGGGAGGCCCCTCCCCAGACTGTGCCAGGTGGCTTTTAAGTTGTTTTTCACCCCAGGTTCACTCACAAAGGAGGTAGCACTTCCCTCCATGGCCTGTTCTACCTCAGCTCTCCTGCCACCAGCATCTTCCCCAGATTGTCCCAGGGCTCAGCCCCAGCCCTCCCATGGAATGAGGGATGCAAGGTGATCAATGACCACATTGGAGAGCCTCCTCCACTGTGATAATATCTTTAAAAATCAAAATAAATGAAGAAAAGCCATTTTTAAGCAGGCTGAGCAGAGCCCTGGGGCAGGCACAGAGTCATCCCAGGCTGACACAGTGTCTGTGGGACAAAACAGCTCTGTGCTGGAACATCTGGGCTCTTCTCCTGATGGCCATCAGGAAATTATTTCTTGCCCCAAGGCTGGAGAGTTTCCCCCAGGTCTGCAGCACCTTTGGATAGTGCTCCTGGAGCCAAGGACCAGGAAACAGATCCCCAGATGACACAACACTCGTGTATCATCATTAAACCAGACACCCAGAGGGCAAGAGAAGGGTAAAATATCTATGTGATTTTAATCTCTTGAAGCTTCCTTACATTAAAGACCACATTTGAAAATGACTGGATATCTCAGAAAAATAGACCAGGCTGTCATTAAGCAAATCCAACCACTAAAGGAAAGTGAAAACCAGCAGCAGCATTTTATCTAATTTTTTTTCCTTTTTTTTTTTTTTAGCCCAGGAAGAAGCAGGTTCCACCTCTTTGCCAACGGGCTGTCACTTTTGGCTGACCTGCTCTCATTTGAAAGTTTTTCAGACGCCGGCTGGCTCCGGGGAAGGGCCAGCCCTGCCCTGGGGTGCTGCAGGCAGGAGGGAAGAGGCGCCGGGGTTCAGAGCAGGCTGATCCCCCTGCTCCCCATGCCCACCCCGGGAACCCAGCCCCGAGCCCTGCCCCTCCTGCTGCTGCCCCTCGGATGGGGATCCGTGATCCAAATCCATAAATACGCCCGTGTGGATCTATGCACACACTCGCATCTACATACAAATTAAAACCCGAGCCCCCGATGGTTTGAGCCCACACCACAGCCACAGGCAGAGCTCCCTCGGAGCCACACAATGTTTAACGAGACCGAGGGGAACCGGGGACAGCCCCGACCACTCTGAGTGCCCCCGGTGGCAAAGGGCTCTGAAGGCAGGTGAAATGTTAATGTGCTTTCCTGAGGAAATGCCTTCGCTTTTTTTGCTGCATCAAGGGCTTTGAAATGGGAATAAACAACAGGGCAGGTTAATGAAGGCTTCTGTCAGTTACTGGGTGAGGTTTGGTCCTGCAAGTCAGGGTTAAAAGCTTCACATCCCATCTCTGTGGCCTGGGAGCCTCATCTTCCTCTCCATGGAAATATGGCTTTTTTGCGATGGGAATCATCCCTACATTGTCCCTACAAAATTACCCCTGTTTCTACAAAATTACCCCTGTCCCTACAAAACTTCCCTGTTCCTACAAAATTACCCTGTCCCTACAAAATTACCCCTGTCCCTACAAAAGTACCCCTGTCCTACAGGTGCCAAGGGTGGGATTGCTGTAGGGAACACCCCCCACAATCCCCAGTCTTGTTTTCAGCTGCCTGAGCTTCCCCTTCACCCATCCATGCTCAGGAGCAAAGGGAAAAGCAGGCACTGAGGGGATTCAGCAGCGTGCAGCTGCAGCCTGCCAGGATTTGGGGGTGTGGAGGGATGTGAGGGGCCAGGGGCAGCCCTGGAATGCAAAGCCCCAAGCGTGGGGTGGGTCCAACCCTTCTGCTCTCCCAGCACGGATCCGTGGGGATGTGCTGGAGGGCACCAGCCCCCGGGGATGCTGCTCCTGAGGCATCACCGCATTCCTCAGCCTCTGCAGTGATCCTGGCAGTGATCCTCCCTTCCCAAAGGAGCTGGCACACACACTCTGGGGGGGTGTCATGGACAGGAAGAGCAGGACAGGGCTGCTGGGTGCCAACAATGAAGGGAAGAGTGGTGACACCACGGCAAATCCTCACGACAGGGCTGAGCAGAGTCAGCCACACATCACTGCTGCCCCTGTGCCCCTGCCCCGGGCAGGGAGGGCTCCCAAATCCCAACTGCTCCAGCTGAAGCTGTGGCAAAATGTCCAGCATTTTCCAGTGGCCAAGGACTGACTCTGAGTGGAACAGCAAACACAGCCGGGCTGTGCTCCCCACAGCAGCCACAGGCAACCTGGAGCTGAAACTGTCCCCTAAAAACATCCCTGCTGCAGCACTGATGCACTTGGAGAGCTGAAGGATGAAGGACCCTGTGTGCATCCACACTTGCTTTGAAGTGTCTGTGAAGCCCCAGCGTGCCCAGGGAGAAGCAGAGGAGGGAGGGAATGGGGAGATGGAGGAGCTGAACCCCCGGCAGTGCCGCTGTCAGCCCTGGCAGCCGCGGGCCTGTCGGGATCACAGGGAGTTTGCAGAGCCAGGGAGAGGCTCGTTTTTGTCTCCTCTGCTAATGAGGCTGATACCAGCTGCTTCTCGTTGAACCAGTCTGACCATCGGGCTGAGCCAAAACTGATTCATTCATAAGAAAATGGGAAAGGAGATCGACTCGTCACCCTGACTAATGGGGAATGCGGCCAACAACCTGCTGCTGCCTCCACACCAGCAGCCCCACATCCTGCTCGCTTGGTTCTTCATCATCTTCCCAAACTCCAGTGCTCAGGGGAAGTTTTACAGGCTGATAAAGCAGGAGTTATCTGCTGCAGAAAGTGCCGGCGCGTGGCCAGGGGCTGGGATCACCCTGGCATTTTGCAATAGCTGATTCCTGATTTGGGAGCAGAGGAAACATTAAAACCCTCAGAGACATTCTTCTTTCCACGCTGCTCTGCCTCACATCATCTTCCCAACTGCTTTTAGGGTTGTTTTTTTATCTCTGTCCTTCTCCATCCGGCAATAAAAATCTAAACAACCGCCTTTGTGGAGTAGGAAAACTCTGCCTGCTGTAAAAATGTTTTCTATGGGGGTGTTTTTTGCGTCATTTTTGTTTATGAGGCCAGTGGAACACAAACTGTGGCCGGGGGGAGGCCGCAGATGGTGGGGCTGGGAACCCTGGGGTTGGGAGGATGCTGTCCCAAGGGAAGGAAACAAGCTCTGAACGCCAGGCTGGGGCTAATCTTATCTCCAGATGGAGATTAGGATGGGCCAGCAGGAGTTAACAGCCAGGAGCAGGGGTCACAGCAGGACCTGAAGTGCCTCCTCTCCAGGCTCTTTGGTTCATGCTTTGGTTGATGAACTGAAGCAGGGCAGAGTTTAAAAAACAGCTTTAAAAAAAATCTGCCATGATTTCTCAGCTTTGGGCAACACATCGGATTTTGTATGAATCTCCCTTAATAAAGATCCTCTCCTAAAATGCAGATCCCAAGGGAGTTTCAGCTCTCCCAGTAAAAAGCCTGTGACACCACCCCTTGCCCCCAGACCACCTGAGTTTTATTGCCTGACCCTGCAGACATCAGGACAAGCAAAGCAAAACTTCAGTTTTTGGTGAGAAACCCATCCTGGGTCCTGAAAAATCCCCATTTTCAAGGCAGAAAAGCACCAGCCAGGCCAGTTTGGGTGGGGAAATACCCCAAATGTTGACATTGGGAGTGCTCAGCCTCCTTGACAGTTCCACTGGGAGAGTGGGAAACTGGGACCACGTGAGTCAGAGACAAGCAGAGCTCTGGATATCGCAGCCAATGTCTCTCACCTCTCCCACACCACCCCAGCAGGCTGCAGAACAGTTGCCAAATATAAAATTTTCATTTTCCCATCTGGGTTCCAGGGCAGTGATCGAGCATTTCGCACATGACATTGAGAGAGGAAAAGCCTGGTGCAAAGGGCTTTAGGGTTCATCCCCAGCTGTCCCTCCCAAGGGCATCCAGACCCCCAGAATTAGGGAGGGGGATGTGCATCCCACACCTGCTGAGCAGGACAGGAAAAACCTGCAAGGGATGGGTAACTCATTCCCAAGGTGCAAGGGAAAAGCTGTCCACAAAGTTGTTGACAACATCCCTCTGTCAGTCCTCACCCCTTCCCCTCCCAGGCTGGGTTCTCACCAACTCTGGAGCAGTTTCCCTGGCATCAGGACAATCAGCACAGCATTTATTTAATGCTGAATTTTCTCCTGGGTAGGGGAATGGTGGGGAACAGGTAGGAGGAGCCTCACAAAGACCTCAAATCTCCAGCAGTTCTGAGGCTCTGAGTTTATATTGAAAAAAGAGATAAGAACCCAATACCACCAATATTCCCCCCTTAGAAATGGCCTCTCCTGATACCACCCCTATTATTATGCTCTGCATTTAAGTGATAAGGCTATAATTGCCCTATCTGATGTAGCTAGGTACAGCAGCAAAGCAGGAGCTGGCCTCGAATTCTTCACCCTGGGCATTTTAAAGCCACCCTGTCTGAAAGGATTTTCCTGCTTTGTGGACAGACAGACCAACAGGACCCTACAGCAGCTCCCTGGGGCAGCAGCATCACCCCTGTGCACTGCCCCACTGCCATCCCCAGCTCCACAACAGGGTCAGGATGGGAGCACATGGAATAAAAGGAGCAGCTCTGAGTCCACTCTGGCTGTGGGAAGGCAGAGGGAGATGGTGGAGGGACCAAACCCACATCCCCAGTGACTCTTCCAGCCCTTCCCACATCCCTTCTCCAGCATCCTGGGCAGCAACACGAGGCCAGGCAGCCAGGAGAGCCTGACACGGGCCAGGGCACTGTGAGAGCAGATCCTGGCATGGGATCCAGCTGTGTCAGTGGGATTGGGGCACTGGATGTAGAGGAAGTGACCCCAGTTTTCCAGCCTGATGCCTCGGCATGAGGAGCAAAGGCACACCCAGCTGTTCTCAGTCCATAAAAAGTCCATCTTGCTATTTCCATTCACATGTTCATGGCCTCTAAAGGAGCTCTGAGGGGCTGTGGCATCTTCCCAACAGCACCAGCCCTGATTTCAACCGTTTTAAACTTTGGTGTCCCCTGAAACCTGATCCTTCCCATTTTTCCAAGCTTTTTTACTACTTGACCTCAACACCGCTCCTGACCCTGGGGACCTGGCACCAGAACCTGGGGAAAGAAAACTCCAAAATCCTTCCCGGGTGAGCATTCCCCAAACATGCCCCAATCCCCCTGGCCCTAAAGGGCAAAGCCCCGTGGCCCTGCAGCCCCAGGGGCCACGGCGAGGGGACCATGGCCGTGCCCCACTGGCAGGGCAGGCGGGCTCCCGCCGGGGGAGCAGCCACAAGAAAGGCCGATGCGATTTGCATCGTTAGCATTCTTTCCCTTTTAATAACCCAAGGTGTTACCAGCAACACTGTTACTGATTTTTATCTCCGCAGCGCCTTTTTAAGAGCTCCAATTTGTTTTTCTTGGAGATCTCGTTTTGTTTTATTAAAGCTGACACCGAAGAGGGGGAAAAGGAGACATTCTGGGCCCAGAACGAAAATATCCCATTTAAAAACCCCGTATTATTTTCTTGGAAACGCTTCTCCGTTGACTTTAATTAAGCTCTCCCCGGGCCTGCAAGCTTGGCGTGCTTGGCTCTGAGGCAGGTTTAATCCCAGACAAACTCCCCACACCCCCAGTTGTCCCCGCTCCCACAAATCTTAAGACACAAACTGGGTTTTTGCTGAAACACACGGATTAATGGCTGGCCCACCATCAAGAACATCCTGACGTTGCCTTTTCGTCATCACTCACGGCGTAAGCACAGGGCTGCAGCCGCCCTGCTGGCTCTGCCAGCAGATCCAAAAAGCAGCTTTACTCCTTCATTTTTTTGTTCTCCTTTATTTTTTTATATTTTTATTGCCATTGCAAGGCTGGGGGGGATGAATCTCTTGTGCCTGAGCATGCCCCAGAGTTATCAGGGCAAGCAGGGTGGTCATAGCCTGGCACTGGTGACCATGGAGCTGCTGCTGAGCCTTGTGCTGTCAAATCAATAATTACCCCTCCCCCCTCCTTGGGAGAAGGAAGCTCTTTAGGATGATTGCAAACACTCCAAAAGTTGGGAAATCCCAGGAGGGAGCTTGTCTGGGCATCATCTGGTGCATGCCCATTATGTAATTACCGCCAATCTTTAATCACAGATGATACTTTTCCATCGGAATCGAATCAGACGGAGCAGGGGAGGCACAATCCTCACTGAAGGAGCTGCCATTAGATGTGATTCCCATCTCACTGGGCTCCAGGTTTATTCACTGAGCTCCCTTTGCACAGGTTTTGTGCAGAAAACCCCTCTAGCTCCCTGGCAAACACCCACATCCCCTCAAGAGGGGAGGATTTTGCCTCCCTTCCACACACGGGATCTACGGGTGGACAGACTGAGGCCAAGATCTTGAAACAAAAGCTTTGTTTTGGTGCCTGATGTGAGATGACCAAGAAAAGGGCATTTGGGGATGCCACTGGGCAAGGTGGCCACATGCCCTGGGGTCCCCAGCTCAGCTGGTCCCCAGGGTGGGCCGGTGGGTGGGTGCTCAGAGCAGGTTCCTTGGTTGCAGGCACTGTGGTAGGGTTGTTTTTCCTCCCTGAGAAGGGCCCTGGTGTTTGCCCGGGGCAAACCCCAACAAGTCAGCCCATGCACTGAGTGCTGAGCTGCTGCAGAGCACACGGGGCTGCCCGCCCCAGGAGAGGCAGCTGCTCTGCAGGGAATCCTGCAATGCTTTGGGTTGGAAGGGACTGCAAAGATCCAGGTCCAGCCCCACTGCCATGGGTAGGGAAACCTTCGCTGGAGCAGCCTGCTCAAACCCCCATCCAACCCAGCCATGGCAAAGCAAGCAAAACTCATCACGAGCTGCTAAATCCAAACTCAGAGCAAAAAAATCCCAAAGATGCGGAGGAGGGGGATTCGATGAGCTTGTCTCCTCCAGTGTGAGGTTTCACAGACCAGGTTTTCTCCAAACCATGCTGCTGGCAGCACTGACCCCAAAACACCCTCCCCTGCTGGCACTGGGGTGCCTGCACCGGGACACGGCGCTGGGAGCTCCGGTGTGGTGCAATGCTCCTCTGCCTGTGCCCTGCGGGGTGTGGGATGGAGGAACGGGACATCCCCGAGCTGGAGCTCCCCTGGGGCATGCAAAGGGCTGCTGGGGCTGCTGTCCTGCCGCTGTGTGCTCTCGGTGATCCTACAAGAGGCCGGGAGGTTGCTCAGAGCACGCTGGGCTGCTCCTTGCACAGAGGCCAGCGTGGCACGGCACGGCACGGCTGCCAAGGATGCCCAAGATGAGTTCCAGCAAAACAACTCACCACGGGCACAAGGCTGTGACCCGACAGCTCTTCCCGAAGCTTTTCCCCCGTGTTTCACCCTGCTCCAGCTCTCGAAGGACGTGCTGGGGACACAAACTCGCGCATTTTTTAGGGATCTACAACTAAAAGGACAAAGGCCATGGGGAAGACCCTGCAAAGGTGCGGATGGAATGCGGGGCCGTGC
The DNA here is from genome assembly GCA_024734555.1 of Trochalopteron elliotii. NCBI lineage: Eukaryota > Metazoa > Chordata > Aves > Passeriformes > Leiothrichidae > Trochalopteron > Trochalopteron elliotii. Next base: position 1,433,036 of record JANPWX010000544.1, read on the forward strand.
TCCCCTCCCTGCCCGCGGGGTGTGTCCCGGGGAGGCCGGAGCAGCGGCCGGAGCCCCGCAGCGCTGCGGGCAGGGCGTGCGGGCAGCGCCGCGTCCCGCCGGCCCCGGAGCCGGCAGGACCTGTTGTGCGAGGTGCCGGGGAGAGGCTGGAATGGCTCGGGCCTTGCGAGCGTGTTGCAGCAATTCCCAGCACACGTCACGGGGGTTTTGCAACCGCCCCAACTGTCTCGGGGTGGATGCGCCGGGAGGGCCCGAGGAGAACCGAGCGCTCCGGGGCCCGCGGCGGGCACGGCAACGCCCGGCGGGACAGCCGGGCACCGCCCCCGGCCATGGCACACACCTCTCCATCAGGCCTTTTTCTGCGGGGCTGAACTCCAAAGGGCAGCATCTCCTTCCCTGCCTATCACCCTGACCATCTCCTTCCTTCCCCAATAGGGAATAATCAATCCTTCGAGGAAGGGAAAACCCACCAAATCCCTGCTGTGATGGGTTCGGCAGTGTATTTGCACAGGTGCTGGACTGCTATCCAGTCCTCTTGCTGCCCATTGCCATGGAGGTGCCATGGGATGCACAGGTTGAAGGTTGTGGTGATCCAGGGAGAAGTGATTCCTCAGGGAAAACACTGGCTGCAAGAAGTGGGTGCATGGCCTCTGTCTCAGCTGGGAAATTCTGGTGTCCCCCTCCATGCTCTGACCTGCTCATAAGGAACCCCTGAAGGGGGATCATTCCAAAAAAAGTGAGTGGAAGAGACCAAGGCATTTGGTGACGTGCCAGAAAATTCTGTATGGCACCCAGACACCGGTGGGCAGAACCCCAAAATGGACTCAGTGATCTTAGAGGCCTTTTCCAACCTATTCCCTGATTATGGAGCCAGGGTGGAGCCTCATGTGTTTCCAGCAGGAGGGCAGAGCTTGGGAAGTGCCTGTGGCATCACCCCAAATGCCACCAATGCCCCCAACAGCTGCGTGTCACCTCATCCTGCCCCCCTGCTACTGGCTGAGGGCCCTGGCATGAATGGGATAAAACAGCAAAAGGCTGCTCTGGGCTCATATCCAGATGGTGCCAAATCCTGCCAGGCACAGCAGCAGTGCCCCCATCCCACCAGGGTCCCCTCCCTGTCAGCACGGCAGGGGTGGGGCTGGCTCGCTGCCCGCCCCCAGGGAATTTCCCCTGTGCACACCACAGGACACAAAAATCAGCCCTGGGAGGTGGAAACCCAGGTGATTCCTCCTTCCCCAAACAGAGAATTCAGCTCCACACCCACCGATCCTGGTGGTCCCCATCATGCCACCAGATTTTTTGGAAGACTGACACTGGTGGGATGGGGAGATTGATGGTGCTGCCTCATGAATGGGATAATCCCTGTGGAGAGATGTGTCTGGAGAAACTGGATAAGGAAGGAGGGAGGCAGAGGAGCTGTCCCAGGGGCACGGGCAGGTGACAACGCCCACGTGAGCTATGCACAGCCAGCCCCTGGGCACGGAGAGAGGTCAGGAGTGCCTTCCAGCTACGGGGTTTGGCCCAACCTGATGGGTCAGGTCTATTTTAAGGTGTTGGATGAGAACCATCCCAGCTGCTGAGGGGTTTTAAGGAAAGTAAAGGGTGACTTCTCAAACTTGTGGGTTTCTCTCCCCAAAACAGGAAACTAAATGGTTCCTTTGCCTTGCACTGCATTACAGCCCATTGTCACCACATCCATCCCAGCCCTGTGATCTGCAGCACTAACCCCTTCACCCTCCAATCCCTCCTCTTCCTCATCCTCCTCCTACTCCCAGTCCAGTCTCAGTGATGGGGCTGCAACTCAGCACCTTCAAAGTTTAACCTAAGATCCAAACCCCACAAGGTGGAGGTGGTTTTGTTCATTTAGTTGCAACTAAAAGGACCAAAAACCTCCAAACCAACTGCACAACTCTATGTTCCACTTCTTCCTGGGCCACAGAGAGGTCACAAGGGCTGCCACCACTCAAGGACAATGGCCACAAGAAAATACAACCTCACATCTTCTCGGCTGGCCGGTGGAGGACACTTAAAAGTAAATTAAAAACTACTAAAATGGCAAATGTGCTGGGTGAGAGGGCCCCTGTAGCCTTGAAAAACAAGAACCTCCCTTAGAAACAGCACTCCGGCCTCCTAATAACCTTAATCGCTCCCGACAGCCCCAAGAACCAGGTTTAACAACATGACTGGGCTTTGTTTGCTTTTCAGACTGCTTTATCTCACACGGCACCTTGCAATCAGCTCAGGCAAAACCCCAGTTCCTCTAAAACACTCCCCCCTGTTTCCCTGTAGTCACAAACTCCAGCTCCCAAAACAGAGGCAGCTGAGCTGGGGCAGAGCCTGGTGCTGGCACATTGGCATCCCACCACGGAAAACCCCCAGGAAATCTGGGAAAAGCTCTGTGATGCCCTTTGTACTCCCCAGCCTGCAGGGCGAGGTAATAGAAACGTCTTTTTTAAAATCTCTTTTTGCTGGATTTACATCCCCACGTGGGCTATGTAAATATTGTTTGTGTCAGTGCATCTCTCTGTGGGGTTAGGGGAGGGTTGGGAGCCTGGATGGACATGGGAAAGGCCCCAGGAATGCTCAGGTCCACAGCACCCTTAGCCAATAAAGCTGTGAAATGGGGCCAGCAGAGCACCCTGGTTATTAGCAAAAGCTCCAAATCCTGCAGATTTGGGTTACAAGGTGACAACCACAGTGGCACCTTCAGGACATGGGAACTTCCCAAGTGCCAGCACTGGATGATGGCCCCATCATCCCAGCTTAGTTGGGATAATTTCCAAGAATTACCTCTTGCAATCAAAGGCAATGTGGCCAACAGGCTGAGGTAGAGGGTTCTCCCCCTCCTCTAAAGGGGCTTCAAGGGAGTTGGGCTGGGACAGGACAAGGGGGAATGGGTTCCCACTGCCAGAAGGCAGGGTTAGATGGATTTTTGGGAAGGAATTGTTCCCTGGGAGGGTGATGAGGCCCTGGCACAAGTTCCCAGAGCAGCTGTGTCTGCCCCTGGATCCCTGGCAGTGACCAAGGCCAGGCTGGACAGGGCTTGGATCAACCTGGGATAGTGGGAGGTCTCCCTGTCCATGGCAGGGGGTGAAATGTTGTGATTTTCAAGGTCCCTTCCAACCCAAAGCACTCTGTGATTTACCCTCAACTTGGGATTTCTCTTCCCAGCTCATAAAGCTCCAGCCATGCTCACCCACCCACAGAATCTTCTTCAGCCCAGAGAGGAGTCCAGGGCTTCTCCTCCCCCTCTTTCATATGACTGTTAACACTGAAATGCTGCATTTTCTCAGAAGGAAATATGCTTTTCTCTTTCTTACCAAGCCTTCATTACAATGCTGTAGTAAAAATAGCCTTCTCCACCTAAGCTCACCTGTCCTAAGGATGTGAAATCAGCACAAAGAAATTCCCCAGCAAAACAGATGGGAATTCAGTAATAAAGGTGACATCAGCCTTGCCTTGGCCTCAGGATCTGGTCAGTCAGGGACTGTGATCCATGCACCATTCCAGCTTCCCTGAGCACAGGGAGCTCCAGCAGCCTCTGCTCCCTGCCTGGAGCTGGACTAAAGGGGGGAAGCTGTTCCCCAAATTCTTGCACACAGATCAGAGGATGCTGATGGACACAGGGATGCACTCAGAGGAGCTGCAGCCAAACCAGCCCAGCTCGTCAGGGCTCTCTCTCCGAATGCTTTCAGTTCCATTTCCAGGCACCAAAACATTAAATATTAAGTGAAGAGAGTTAATCTATACCTGGGATATTGACACAAAGCGGAGGAGGGGAGAAGAAAAAGATAAATAGACCTTTTTTTTTTTTAAACCAAAATCTGTGTGTCTCTGCAGGCTGTCCCACTGAGGCTTTCCAGACCTTGGGTACAGCACCAAGGACATGTTTGGAGGAACAAGATGCACCAAGAAATGTCACTGTCCTGGCTCTGCCCAGGTAGCTGGAGCACCCTCTGGGACCCTTGGGTGGCTCCTTGGCTGAGGGCACAGCCCTGGTCAGGGACAAGGTCATCTTGTGGTCCCCTCTCCCAGGGCTGGGGCAGCATCCCAGCAGTGGCAGAGCAGACACTGATGTAAGAAGATTAATGGCCAGTTAATGCTCACCAGGACCGTGCTGCCACTCAAAAGGGGTTTTGGAGCTGGGGAAGATGAGGCTGCTGGCATGGCTTATCTGGTCCTTGGCTCAGTGTCAGCCCTCACTGTGGGACCAGCACGGGGACAGCCATAGATCCATGGATCCCTCAGCCCCGGAATGAGCCTTGTACAACCCGAGGGAAACGTCACCACTCATTTCCCAGCAAACACCCTCAAGCATCACTCAACACCTCTCCAACAAAGCTGGATTTTTTTTTTTTTCCTGGCCAAGTGCTCACATGTATATTATTCTTTTTTTATTTTTATTTTACTTTTATTCCGGTCTCAGCATTCCTCCACTCCCCCCAGAAGAAAACAAATCCACAAAAAGCACAGAATGTGCTTCTCACAGCCCCGGCGCTGGCGTCCCGCGGGGCAGGGACACGCGGTGGTCGCAGCAGCCCGCCCGCCCCAGCCCGCCGTGCTTGTTGACATAGGCAGCACAGTATATTTCTTTAAAGACAGGAGCCTATGCATTCGATGCATCGCTGCCACGGGGTTTGTTTTCAAAGCCTGACCCCAGACCTGAACTCCACGGATCCTGCGTTTCTCAAGATCAAACGCGAGAAAACGTGACCAATGCAAACAAGAAATAAACCTTGATAATTATAGCCGGGGCGGCTATTGTTTAGTGCCGACTAGCACCCGCTTTAGCATAAACAGAACCCTATTTTTAAAGGGATGCCTGACCGGCTGACAGCATTACTCCCCATTTTGCCTCCAAACCCCCCTGTTTGGTACAAACCCACCTTCCCTGAGACCTGGAGGTGGTTTGAGAGCAGAGACAAAAGGCTGAGCCGTGCCCACAGCCATACTGTGGGAGCGGGGAGCGGATCCTGGTCCTCCCAACCTGCTCCCTGTTGGCGGGGGATGAGGGGCTCCCTGGGGTCCGCCTGTTGCTTGCAGCTGGCGGGCTCCGAGTGACGTGGGGAGGACAAACAGACAGCGCCGGTCTTCTCAGGAAGGCCGTATCACTTAGCGCTTGGAAAAGGAGCTACGATATTTTCCTGATTATGTTTGCACGCAAACGAGCGCCGCGGGGAAATTATGCAACGCTGAGCGGGGAGGGGTGGGAGCGAGGGAGGAAAGGGCTGGAGGGGGGCCCCGGGCTGCACCCCGCTGCCCTCAGCCCCTGCCAGAGCAGATGCAGCCCCGGAGGTGCCGCAGATGGGCTCGGTCACCGCCGAGCCACAACCTCGGAGCCACAGGGCTCGGCAAGGGGTTATTAACGGCCTCTTCATTAAGCACCCAGACCAAAATGCATATATTCGTCACCCAGGCAATTTAATTACCCAGCCTGGGTTCACCTCGCACACCCACACACCTTTCTTTTTCGAGGCCTCTGTGTGGTCATGGCCTTAAATAAATAGATGGCAGGAGCAAGAGGCAGATGCTGACTCCTACAACCTCTGTCTTGGGCAGGGAGCCTTTAAACCACCAGAACTTGCACTATTTAATTTCTTTTGTTACCGCTTCTACCTTTAGAGCCCTGCCTTAGGCTTTCTAGATACAATCACAGGCAGCAGGAAACAGAGAGCTACACTATGAGCTTCCTGGGCATCACACGCTCACACACACAACACACACACTGCCGGCCCATCAATCACCCTAATTACAGCTGGCCACACGTCCGCAGCTCGCTGTGGCACTCCGTTAGTACCCGTAATTACACGGTCGCATCGTTTCCCTGGCCAGAGTATCAGGGAGTTAATTTGGGATTGTAGATGTGGTGGATCCCGTAATGAAATTCATCCTGGCGTGCTCCCCGCCGCACTCGCCGGCCATGTGCCAGCTGAGGGAGGGAGTGTGGGCAGTGCTGGTCCCCAAAACAAGGCTTTGAGGTCCTCACACAGCCCCGGCACTCATCTCTCCCCAGCACACCCCTCATTCCTGGCTGCCGCCCACATCCCATCCCGAGTCAGGACAGCACCACGAGCAGGTTCCCTCAGCGTCAAGTGTTTGTCTCCACCTGGCAGATGAGAGCAAGGTGAGCCACGGATGTCCATCACAGGGATGGATATGATCCTCCAGGGGGGATAGCAGGACCTGGAACAAGGCTGGGTCTCCCAACACCGGTGTCCAGCTGGGATCACCATGCCAGCAGGCTGGTGTCCCCTCTGCCAAGTCTACTCCAACAGCAGGGTCTTGGCAGCAAGAAACATCCCTTTTCTCCAAGTTAACCCTACCCAGTGTGCATCCCGGCCGGGCCCGTCGGTCTTACCAAAACACACAGACGGGTGCAGCCCATGGATGTGGCTTTTCAGGGATATTGAGTGCTGGGGACCCCGCGCCGCCCTCGCAGTGACGGCGCAGGCGGCGCTGCCAGTCCTGCCCCGTGCCGGCTGTCCCACTGAATGGACACGGCTCGGAGGCAGCCGGGCAGATGCTCTCCTGCAGCCACCCCCGGCCAACAGGGCAGCCAGACAGAAAGCTTGAAACCCCATAAAACAGAACAATAATAAAGAAAACTAGAGGGGGTGGATCACGCCCAGCAGCTGATTCACCAACGCTGCTCTGCTTTACCCCAAGACACACCAGCAGGACAAGCTGAGGGTGTGTTTTTTCAGCCGAATTATTTTTAATTGAGTACATCGGAGCTTAGAAACACGATGCCGTCGGAGATAAATATAGCCGCGGCTACGAGGATAGAGGGGGCAGGGAGCAATCGAGGTTCAACATAGCCGAGAAGGAGCTTCCAGCTCCGGGAGGCAGCGCCGGCCGCGCCGCCGCACCTTTCCCCCGTTCCGCTCGGGCATCCCCGCTCCGCTCGGGCACCCCCCGCACGCCCTGCCCGGCCCGGGGAAGGGGCCGCGGAGCCCGTACCTGTTTTAAACTCTAGCGCCGGGTCCTTCTCCCCCTCGCCCAGGTCGCTCTGCAGCATCATGTAGAGGATCCCGAAGGAGTTGTGGATGCCGAAGATGGAGCCGTTGCACCAGGCGGCGGCGAAGACCACCACCCAGCCGAAGCCGCCTTCGGGGGGCTGGAAGGGCGCGGCGACCCCGCTCTGTCCTTGCTCAGCCGCGGCCCCG
>JANPWX010000544.1:1478236-1489596 GCA_024734555.1 Trochalopteron elliotii
GTGTGTGTGTGTGTGTGTGTGTGTGTGTGTGTGTCAGATTTTTCTTGGACAAACCCCAGCTTTTCTAGGCTCACTCTCTCAAGCTCCCACCTTCTCTGGGTGAAAAAAGTGCCTGGATTTTGCTGATGGAAGGAAAAAAAAAAAGCCCAACCCAAACCAAACCCCACAGTTAAGAACTTCAGGGAGGAGATGTTTTCCCCAAAGCCTGCAGAGCTGTGCCCACGGGCAGGGTGGGACAATGGGATGTCCCCAAGGGAGGACAAGGACACCATCCTGGGGGTGTCACCAGGCTGAGGCAGAGCATGCAGCAAGGGCTGGGCTGTTGCTGAGGGAAACCCCCAGGCAAAAGCTGCATGGAAAGGTCCCCTGGGGGCAGAGTTGATGTGACATTGCCCAAATTGGTGTCTGTTACACAGTGACAGGACCCTGAGGCCACCAGAGCACCACTGATGCTTCACCCTCCCCTGGGCATCTCCCAGCAGGGATCTCCCCACAGGTGCCTCTGACCTCTCACTCTTCACAGGAAAAGGATTAAACCTCTTGCTGGTTGCTGTGAGCCCAAATGTGTGTGAAAGGAGCCTTTCCCTGCACATTTTTCCCACTGTGGTAATGCCAGGGGACTGGGCTGGCCCCCAGGGGGATTTTCAGCTCAGTGGTAATTCCAGCACTGGGTTCTGTACAAGGTTAAGAGTGCAGAGAGGAGAAAATGAGGCAGAAAGAAACCAGCCCAGCATTTTAGGTTGGTTATGCTCACATCAGCCTGCACAGGGAGAAACCTCAGCCAGCTCAAACCCTGTGCAAAGCCACCAAGGGCAGTGAGGGGAATAAATGTGTTCTCCAGGTCAGTGAGGGATTGAGCTGTGGCAGGAAGGAGCTGAGTCAGGTCTCAGGGAAAGCTTTCTGGAGGTGAGGATGGAGAAATTCAGGTCAGAGAGGCTCTGCCATGGGAGTTTCATGACCTTATGTGCAGCCAGGGAATGATGGAGGTCCCCACAGGGCATTTGTAATTCTCCTTCATCCCCTCCTTGGGGGTCTGTCCTGGTGGGTCACAGCCCCAAAGCATCCCCCAGCAGCCAGGGCAGCAGCTTGTGCTCCCCCTTGGTTTTGGTGTTGAGCCTCAAATAGAATAAAGATAAAATTAAATTTTAAACACCTGAGAGAGAAGGATGTTAACTGGCAGCTGTTTCTGCTGTATTTCAACAGTTAAAAGGCAGCAGCTCCTCTGGATCATTCATGATCCACAGACTGTAGTGAGTAAACCATTAGGGTGGACAGTTTAAAATTTACCCTTTCATTTGGGGTAGCTCTGTTGAGAAATCTAAAAATAAAACTTAAAAAACCACATAAATCTAAAAATAGGCAAACAAAAAACAAAAAACAAACAAAAAAAACCCACCCACAAAACTGAAAAGCAAACAAACAACTCACATGTGATTTCCAGAAGGATAAACTGTTCCCTTTCCTTCCCTCAGACCTCGAGGGAAGGTCAGACACAGCAACACTTCCCAGTCAATCAGCAACAGAACGAAGCAGGTGCCACCAGAACCACTTGCAAAAATCCCAGGAAGGTGGTGCTTAAGGAAAAGCAATAATCACATCACCCCCAGTGCAGCAAGGAGAGGGTCTCCTGCCACTACAGGAGGTGCTTTTGTCCCTGGAAGCCCCTCCCCAGCTCAAGTGTTTCAAACCCCATTGATTTTCACCTCTTACTGGTGTTGGTGCAATCCTGGTGCTGACTGCATGGAAAATCTCTTCTTGCCATGGAAAAATCACAAAGGTCTTGTGTTAAAAAGGAAGAGGGCACTTGGAGCCAGGGACAATCGTGTGATGCCCGTGGACAGCTGGTGATTTCCTGCTGGCAGCAGGAACAGCTTTGGCAGAGCCCTGCCAGGTCTCCAAAAATCACCATCATGACCATCAACTCCCCCCGTGCTGCTCCCCCTCCAAATTTCATTTTACACTGAGATGTTTCAGCTCTGTCTGTAGTTCTGGCCAGTTTTCCACAAATGGGGCTGCTCTTCCTGGTGGGTTTTTTTGTCTCAGGTCAGAGCAGATCAGGTAAAGAAAGCAAATCATAGAGTTCCAGAATTGTTTGGGTTTCCAGTCTGGTTTCCATGGGCAGGGACACCTTCCATGAGATCAGCTTGCCCCAAGTACCATGCATCCTGCTCAAATCCCCACAAATTAAACCCCCCTCTTTTCTTCAAAATGCATTTTCATGACATTTTGGAGCTGATGGCTTCTCACCTTCATAGACTTCCTTAATTTTGGGGCTGCCTGACTTGTTGGGGGGGATCTGAAGCTGGGTGTGAGTTTGGGGTGATGCTGAGCTGTGCTGGCACCTTTTCCCCCTCTGCTCTCAGCTGTGCCCTGTCCCACAGAGGGCTTGGCTCCAGAATTCCTGCTGGGAGCCCCCCGGGGCCAGAGCAGCTCCTGATGACACAAGTGCCTTTCCTGGAGGTGCCTCTGGCAGGGCCTGGGAGCCTCCTGGGGTGGGACGTGTTGCTGTGCTGGGAACGGGCACAGCTCACCTGGGCTGGGATCCTGGAGCTGCCCAGACCCCACGGGATCCTCTGGGATCCTCTGAGGTCCCTCCTCCCACAGGAGGGGCTTGGGGGAGCAGCTCTCACTCCAGTCTTGGCCAAGCCAGGGAAAGCTGTTGCAGCAACCTGGAGCTGTGGGAACAGTCCCCAGGGGACACGGGAGGTGTGGGGAGGGGACAAAGCCTGTCACCACTTTGCTGAGGGACACGCACGTGCTGTGGGCTGCTGCTGTCGTGGGGCAAGCATTCAGGAGAGCCTTCCTCCTCCTCCTCCTCCTCCTCCTCCTCCTCCTCCTCCTCCTGCTGCTGCTGCTGCTGCTGTCCCAGCCCAGGGCTGCAGGGACAATGCCAGCTTGCTGCAGCAGGACAGAAGCCACCTCAGTCCAGTTTCCCATCCTCTTTTGAGCCAGCAGAAGCACCAACACCTCTGGGTGAGGCCAGGTGCTGTAGGAGAGTTATTTTGGAGGGAATTGAGGATCATCTCCTGTGCCCTGCAGATCAAGGCACCTCAGACCCCCAAACCCCTCTGCACTGCCCAAACTCTGAGCTCAGGAGATGTCCTGGAGCAGGGGGGCACCAAACCCCCCCAAACACAGCACTGGTGAGCAGCCAGCTCCAGATGAGCATTTTAAAAGCAGTTTTCTCCCCTTTTGACACCACCTGATCACACACAGAGCCCAGGGCTTGGGCTGCTCTTTGTGGAGGTTGGAGTGGTCACTCCAGCTCTGCAGGGGTGGCACAGAGGGCACAGGAACACCTCAGCATCAGTGGGGCTGCCCCAATGCTCCTGCAAAAGGCTCATTTTTTAATCCCAGCAGAAGAATGACTCTATCTCCTTAGACTGGCTGGTAGAAGGAGCTGATGGGAGACAGGCACCTTCCCAAGGGAGGGTCACCCATTGCAGGCCATGACAAGCTGTCAGATTCCCATTTTTTTTTTTTTTTTGTAAGATCCTCATTGTTCCAAAGCTGAATTGAGGAAGGAGATATTCCCTGTCTGGTGGGCTCTTTAACCATGTGCACTTAGTCAGTAGGTGTGAGTAGATGTTGCTGCCCGTATCTATCTCCCCTACCCAGTTGCTACGTGTGAACAAGTGTATTTGTCCCCAGTGTTGTGGGTTCTGCCTGTGGTGACACGAGGATGGGAAGGTAGGGACGACGTGGAGCTTCCTCCTGTACAGGGCAGAGAGGAAACCTGCATCGACCCGAGGCTTGTGACTACATTTGTTCAAGAAATGTCATCTTAACCCCCAAACTGTTGACACTTTATGCATGTGCTAATTGAATTTAAAAAGAAGTAAGAAAAAAAAAAAAAAAAGGAGGAAAAAAATTAATAAAGATTTTAAGAAGTTACAGTAGATTCGGGTTTGGCTTTTTGTCAGCTTTGTCCTTTGCTGGAAGTTAATCAGCCCTGTGATGCTCCCTCCTCTGTGAGAGGCTGGGGCATGGAAGGAGCAGCAGAAAGCTGTGATCTCTCTAAAACACTTCATTTGGAGGATCAAGCCCTCAAAGATCAATTAATTCCCCAGGGTATTTAATCCCTGACTGCCTGGGTGATCAGAGGGCAGAGAAAGCTCTGTCTGTGCCTGGAGGCTCCCAGCACCAGGAGCTGCTCCTTCCCAAGCCCTCCGTGCCTCCAGCAGTTCTTGTCCTCATCCAGCTCCTCCTGATCCCAGGGGAAACACAGACCCCTGGTGAGGGAAAGCAGAGACCTGTTCTGGGCTCTGAAATAAAAACACAGACACACAGAGCATGGCACATACCTGGGACAGCAGCCCAGATCTTCAAAGGTTTTAATTTTAACCCCCCCCTCCCCCTATTTTTGGATATTCTCTTGACAAATCACTTTAACAGTTTTATTTACAGTAATAAAAATAAATTACTCTTACAGATGAATGTATAATATTATACACAATAGAGATACAGTGCAATAACAGCATTGATTTGTTTTCACTCGGTCATAAAGTGCATCGAAGGGGCTTGATTTAACCAGAATTGAATGATAACTGTACATTTTCCTTTGAGATCAGCTTTCCCAGTCGAGTTAAAAGGCTCATGACAACACTGGCAGCAACACAAGACGCTGTCCTGATTGCTGTGGGTTGGCCTCATTCCTGGGGATCGGGTGGGATGGGAGGCAGGGAATGGGGGTGGCTGATTCCCACCCTGCCTGTGCTGCTGACAGCGACTCCAGGAGCCTGGAGATCAGAGCTCCAGAGCCCCAGCAGGGTGAGCACACAGCAGCCTCTGCCTCTGGGGGAGTTCCCTGCTGGGCTTGGCCACCAGGAACTCATCCCTGCCTCAGGGTTGGAGGATTTCCTTCCCAGGGAGGGATGATCTTTGTCCCGGGGGCTGGAGTGCTCTGACCTGCTCCCAAGGGACATCAGACACAGCTCAGTGCTTGTCCCTGTGCTGCAGAGGAAAGGCAAGGCAGGGCCCAGGGCTGCAGCCAGCACTGCCCCTCACCTTCAGCCACTGCCCAGCTGGAATAAAAGCTTTTCTTGGGGCAAGACAGCTGTTTTCCAGCTCCCAGAGCCTGCAGTAAGGCCATAAACCTGTGCTTGTGATGTCAGCAGCCAGGGACATGACGTACTGGGGGACACCCAGAGTCCTGCCTGCCCCAGCTCCCTCACTCTGGGCAGGGAAAACCTTGGCACAGACACAGCTGCACCTGGCAGCCAGCAAAATCCCTGAAGGCAACTCTTACCCTTGGAGCTGGAGACAATTTATTCACCTCCCTCAAAGTCAGGGGCTAAAGAACTTCAGAGCACAGGTGTGGCTCTCTGCTGAAAACCCCATTTTCTCTCTGTCATGCTCTGTATTGCAGAGTTTCCCAGTGGGAATGGGAGAGCTCTGTCCTGGGGTTGCAGGGACAGCAGGAAAGGTGCTCTGGGGGGGATTTTGCAGTGGGCAGCTGCACTGACAACAGAGGAAGTACAAATGGTCCAGGAGGAGCTGCCTCACCTCACCACGAGGGAAGGCTGAGCATGAACAAGAGGAATTACAAGGGAAATACCGTGTGCACCCAACAATTATTCCTGACAATTAGGAGTGAACTGTTAATTCATCGTTAACAATGACGTGAGTCTCGATGCTGGTCAGGACACACCAATACAAGTGAGTACCAATGGCTTTTTGAAAGGTCTCCCCACCCCAGATTTGATGCTTCTACAAGAAAGAGATACTTCATCACCTAATGAGAACAGTAATGGTTTCTCAGGGGCTCATTCCAGGTTCAATTAAAACTCTTTAATTGTGGAGCTGCCACATCAGGACTGAGATCTTTAGGATCTTTACTGCTGGTTACTGACATGAAGCTGGCTAAAGAGAGACACTTTCACTGCTCAAAGTCTCAAACTGGCCAAAATGAAAAAGGAAAAAAGAAAACAATCCCCCAGAACAAAACTAAGCAGCTTTGTTGGTGGAGTCCGTACATTTTAATTGGTTTTTTGTGTGATTTCTTAAATTTCTCATGCTGGGACAGGGAAAAGGGCTTGTTGTAAATGAACAAGTTCCCCCCAGTTCTGGCACATCTCCATGACCCTCAGGGCAGCTGTGGTTACATCCCAGCCCACGGTGGCCCTGGCCTTGTCACAGTGTATTTGAGGAATGTTTTCTCCATTTTTCCCCTCCTGGCCCTTTCCTCATCGCCTCAGCTCAACCAGCCAAGCACCAATGCCAAAAGCTTTCACATCTACATTCTGCTGGCCACCAGCTAGTGGTGGAAAAGCCAAAGGCACCCAGAAACCTGTAAATAAATCAGCAAACAAGCAGTGGATTCATTTCCCTGGATATGCTGATCCCTGCCATAGGCTCAGGGCTGGTTGGACACCCCCTGTAATTACTCAGGACCAGTTTTCTGCTCATTTCTGCTGCTGTAGATCCAGACCAGCTCCTGGAGAGTCCAGAAGGGACAAGAATCTAAGTCTAACCTGTCTCTGTCTTCTCATCCTTAATCAAAAGCTATTTGCAAAGCTCAGAGTTTGAAAATACAGCGGCAAGATCCTGGCCAGTGTGAGGACAGGGAGCTCTTCCCAACCAAACACCCACCAGCCCTGTCCAGACAGGTTCAGTTTCCACCTGGAGTGGCCATGGGGACTCTGTGGAAATCAAAACCTGGGAATTTCCAACCAGCCAAAGACTCTGTGCTGTGCAGGACTGCCACTGTCCCCTTCTGACACTGCCACTGTCTCAGCTGAAAAGCACAATCATTAAATCAGAGGCTTTTAGAGACCTCAGTTTAATAGAGATACAGAATCCCAGATGGAGGAGGCCTCCCAGTACATCCAACACCAGAAAACAGGCAACACTGGGATGTGCTCCTGTTGCTCCACGTCCTTCTGGTGCTGCTCAGAAGATGGACAGGGGCTGCTGGGCTCTTTTCACCAGGTTTTGGATCCTCAGTGAATGCACAGAGGATCCACCAGCTGGAAACCCCATTTTGCCTCCCAGTGATTCCCTCCCCACTGGTGCCTCACCCACAAGTGACACTGGTACATTCATGGGATCTGCTCCCTGTTTATGGACACAGAACCTCATCCTAAGCCCTGCATTCCATCCTAAACCTGCCCCAAAGGCAGCCCCAAAGGCCAGGACATTCCCACCCTGCACACAGCAGCACTGCCTCTGTCAGGGATTTAAGGTTTTAAATGAACTTTCCTGGTGTTCCACATAAGGAGGTCTCAAAATCCATCATCCCCACTGATGTCCAACATTGGCACTCCAAACTTTGTCAGTAAAGGGTTTTGTCTGTGGAAAACAAAACCAAAACAAAACCAAAACAAAACCAAAACACTGAAGCAAATGTGCAGTAAAATGGTCAGAGGTTTCCACAAGGCAACGCTTGGCAGGTGAACCTAAACCTCTTTATCCTCTTCTTCACTTCCCCTCATTTCCCCCCTTCCCTTTACTCTGATAAAACAGGAAAGAAAAAACAGAAAAAAAAAACAGAAAAAAACCCAACCAAACCAAACCAAACCAAACCAGAAAAAAAAAAAAAAAAAAAAAACAAACCAAAAAAAACCAAAAGAAACCAAACCAAACCAAAACACAAAAAACCACAAAAAACAAAAAAAAGCCCAATAAACCTGGAAAATGTGTTTGTATTAAGGGGAATGACTGCAAAAATGCCAATTTATCAAAACAGAGGCTTTTTAAGAACAGATTTCTTGAGATTTTTCCTGAAACCTAACAAGTGTTTTTAACAACTTTCATGGGCAGCTTTAACATCTCAAAGAGAGAGGTGCTGGACCAAACCATCAAAGAAAAAGAAATGAAATCATTATTTTACAGTAACTCTGAGCACAGAATAGGCTGGTACCACATCCTGATCCTCACTGTGAGCTGGGTCAGTGCTCTCAAGGACCAGAATTCAGATTTTGCCTTGGCCAAAGTGGCTGAAAATGTGTTTGGGTGAGCACCCAGTGTCCCAGTGAGGACACTTAACCTCAGTCTGGCAGGGGCTGTGTCCTCAGCTTTAGCTCCTCACATCCCAAATCTTTCTCCTCTTGCTGTGGAGGGCCACAGGGAGAAATTTTTCATCGATCATTATTTGACTTTGGCAACGTTTATCAGTGTATCCCTCAAACTGAGACGCATTTCACTCGAGCAACTGAACTCTAAAAAGAACATTGTTAAAATCAAGCTCTGCAGCAACAGGGAATTTACTGGAAAGCCAAGAAAATGCAACTTTTTTTGTGTCAAGGTTTCTCTAGAGCTGATTAAACTACCTTTCATCTAAAGATACAAAATGAGCTGCCCAGAGAAACAAATCCTGACTTCTAGCTAGGGCGATTGTATAAAAACATTTCAAATGTTCACAATGTTTCAAATAGGGTTTAAGCTGTTGAGTTTTTACAGGGACTGCAGGGACCTGGCCACACTTGAGAAACCAGAAGAAATAGAACGAATAACGTGTTTGTATAAATATTAGTCTTTCTTATATATATATACTTTAAAACTTACATTGATTCCACATTGTGCCAATTTCCCATTCTCCAAGGTATTCATCAGAGAAAGGAAATGAAAAAAACACAACCCCAAACCCACAAAAGATAACAGCTCAAAGACTGGCCACCTCTCACAGGCAGACAATAAGTCCAAGCCCCAGGCACACTTGGGAGATTCAGAACTTTCTCATGTGCACTTGGCTCCGAGGAGCGAGAGATTCATTGCACAGACCCAGGGACAAAACCCACCTGGATCTGTCTGGATCCAGCCATAAAGTGACTTTGTACCCTCTGCAGACACACAAAGCAAGAACATTTCTTCCACTGTCACAGACTCACAGAACGTTACGGGTTGGGAGGGACCTCAAAGCCCATCCAGTGTCACCCCTGCCATGGGCAGGGACACCTTCCACTGTCCCAGGTGCTCCAAGCCCCAGTGTCCAGCCTGGCCTTGGGCACTGCCAGGGGTCCAGGGGCAGCCACAGCTTCTCTGGGCACCCTGTGCCAGGGCCTGCCCACCCTCCCAGGGAACAATTCCTGCCCAAAATCCATCCCTGCCCTCTGGGAAGCCATTCCCTGTGTCTTGTCACTCCACGCCCTTGCCAAAATCCCTCTCCAACGTCACAACAATTTCTCCACAGCAAAGCAGAATATTTGGGTACCAGACTCAGCTGTTCAAACCCCCCATGCCAGGACCCCAGGCAGCACCCCTTGTGTGCCCTGAGCCACCCTGGATGTCCCACCCCCACCCCCAGCCCTGCCACCCCTCCGGGGGTTGCTCGGATTCTTTCTGGCTTTATCAGCGAATGCACGATTCCACCTCCCGGCCAAAAGAAAGCCCAGGATAAAGGACACTTCATCATGGTCTCACTGACACCACACAGCACATCACACAGCACAGGAATGTCGGGGCCTGGCGCTTCCCTAAGGAAGCAAAGTAAAGTGGCAGCATCAGCAATGACACGTGTGGTGACAGAGGCTTCCCTCTCGGGGACTCCAGCAAGCCCGGACCCCTCTTTGGATGAAAACCCTACCCCATGTAAACAGCTCGTGTGGGAGGGGGGAAAGCAGCACCCTAGTGCCCCAGCTGGGCAAGGAGAGCCCTTCCTTGGCCCCCCAGACTTTGGGGTGCAGGGCACCCAGGCTGCCCTCACCCCCCCACAGCGCCAACCCCGCCCCAGTCACATTTTTTGCCGGGGGGGGTGGGGGGGAAGGAGGGAAGGGATTCCCTGGGTACCCCCATCCCTGCGGCAGCCCTAAAAGCCACACCTAAATTGTCTTTCACCCTGGAGGTTCTCCAAGTGCTCCACAAACCGCAGGGAGTCTCCGTGTCCCTCCTGGCGCGGCCCCCCCGGCCGGAGCTCTCCTCCCCCGCGGTGCTGAAGGCGGCCCCCCCGTTATTCATTATTGCATAGCATCGCAGGCCCTGATTTCAGGGGATGGGCACGGCCACCCCACGCGTGGGGACCAGCCCCGCCGGGGGAGGGAACACCACACCTCCCTCCCGCCCCCCCGCTCCTGTGGCCTTCCCATGGGATGTGGGACCACCCGGATGGGGCCCGCTGCTCCCCTGGCTCCTTACCCGGAGAGCAGACAAACGCCACCGTGCGAGGATCCTTTTCTTTTTTTCCCCCTTTCCTTCTTTCTTTCTTTCATTATTTTCTTTTCCTCTTTTTTTTTTTTTTTTTTTTTTGTGTTTTGTGTTTTTAAATCAAAAATAAAATGTGTAAGAAAATAACATTTCTGAAGGAAACCATTATCATTCTACACACCCTCTCTCTCTTTCTTTTTTTCCCTTTCGCATTTTTTTTTTTTTCTTTTTGGCCATCTTGCCATGGAACGAGATGTGCTGACCGGGCGGGGGTCTCCTCCCGGTAGGAAACAATAACGACAGAGGGGGAAAAAGAGGAAGGAGGAGAGCCAGGGAGCACCTCCGTCTCTGCGCTCAGTCCTCACACGTCGCTGGATGTCCTTGGTCTGGAGGAGAACGTGGAAGGGATGCACCCGCAGCAGGCCAGCCAAAGCGATTTCTGGATGTCTGGGTTTCTGAAGGCGTAAATGATGGGGTTGATGAGCGAGTTGCAGGTGGCGGGCAGCGCCAGCGAGTAGGTGTACACCGCGGGGTAGCTGGAATCGGCCACCAGCGAGTAGATGGCGAAGGGGATCCAGCACAGCGCGAAGGTGCCGAGGATGAGCGACAGCGTGGAGAGCCCTTTGCGGGTGGAGGTGGCCTGCGCCGTGGCGATGAACTGGTGCTGCACGGCGATCTGCTGGGCGTGCCGGAAGGCGATCTTGCAGATCTGCAGGTAGAGCTGCATCATGAGGGCGAAGAGCAGCAGGAAGGTGACGGCCAGCACGGCCGCGTTGTCCTTGGTGACGGGCCGCAGGATGCTGCAGGAGCTCTGGTCCCGCAGGCAGTTCCAGCCCAGCAGCGGCAGCAGCCCCACGCCCAGGCACAGCAGCCACATCAGCAGCACCATGGCGCAGGTGAAGCCCAGCGTGCGCTCGCTGTGGTAGGTGAGCGCGTTGTACAGCGACAGGTAGCGGTCCACGGTGATGGCCAGCAGGCTGCAGACCGAGGCGGAGAAGGCGGCCAGCAGCAGCCCCGCCGCCGCCAGCTCCGCCGCCTCGCTGGGCGGCCGCAGCAGGTAGCGCACGGCGAAGTTGGCCACCAGCCCCTGCGCGGCCAGGAGGTTGGGCTTCACCTGCGCCATGGTGCTGCTGATGTGGCTGCTGTGCCTGGGCGTGGGGCTGCTGCCGCTGCTGGGCTGGAACTGCCTGCGGGACCAGAGCTCCTGCAGCATCCTGCGGCCCGTCACCAAGGACAACGCGGCCGTGCTGGCCGTCACCTTCCTGCTGCTCTTCGCCCTC
>JANPWX010000544.1:1489867-1500979 GCA_024734555.1 Trochalopteron elliotii
CCCGCCCGCTCTCCACCAGCCCGACTGCAGCGATGGAGCCACCCCAGCCCCGGTTCGCCCCACACGCACCCCTGGCCGCTATCTCCGGCCGGGCTGAGGCCGAGCACAGCTCATCACCCCGCTGCCCGCAGCCGCCTCCATGCGCTCAGCTCCATGCAGGGTCCGCAGCCACTGCGCACCCGGTGAGCAGCCGGCCGCCCCCTCCTCCTCCTCCTCCTTCTCCCCTCCCCGGGCCACGGCCACCTTTGCTACCTATTTATAGCGCAACCTCTCAGCCCCCCTCCTCCCGCAGCCTTTTTTGCGTGCAGTGAGTAAAAATAAACACTATTAATAGGCCAGCGCCTGTATGCGGAGCCGCTGATGGAAGGAGAAGGCAGCGGCAAGGGACAGCCTTACGTTAAGTTTCTCCTTCCTCCCTGCCTTTGCCTCCTTCTGAAAAAGCTGCTGCAAGATGCTCCCGGCCGGCGGCAACATCCTGCCCTGCCTGGCGGAGTGAATCCCCCAGCCCGGGGGGGCGGCCCAGGTGTGAAGGTCGGGGCTGTGCCCGCAGCCCGCTTCCATCCCCCGCCGCCACCATCGCCCCTTCCCGCATGCGGCCGCCGCGCCGGGGGTTGTTATGTTACCTGGTTTTAATGCTCGAGGATCAGCTCGCTCCCCCCACCCCGTTTTTTATTTTTTTCCTTGCCGGTCGTTCCAGCCCTCGGTGCGAAGCCTCATTCCTCGGCGAGCATCGCTAATAGCGTTGGCAGAGAGCTGGCATCGACTTGCACTTAATATTCCTGCCCCATTGGATCTGCTGATAAATCTCAACTCTGACGTCAAAGTCTTCACTTATATTCATGATCCAAGTCTGTGAATCAGAGCCGCTGTGATCAGAATAACAACAAGACTGGCTCCCCGCTCCACATCCCCCCGTCCACACGCGCGGGCACGCGGGGGGTGCGCGCACCCGCCCCGCCGGTCGTTCATTCATGAGCTCCGCCGCCGCCCCGCCGCACCTCCCCAAGGTCGGGGTCCGCCGCACCTGCGTCCTGCGGATGCAGTTTGGGCACGGGCCAGGCCCCGGCGCCTCGCTGGGTTTATTTTTATTTTTACCGCCCCGCGCCCGGGGATGCGAAGGGAGGGCGGCGATCCGGCTCCGCTGCCGCGCTCCTCAAGGACAATGCCCGGGGCAGCGGCACCGGCCCCCGGCGGCGGCTCAAGGTGCTCGGGGATCCTGTGCAGCCGGGCTGGGGCGGGGACATCCCTCCACAGGGAACCACAGAGCCATCGCCCCACACCAGCTTCCCTTCAGCCAGCGAAAAGCTGGGATGAGGAGGATCTCACTGGGATTGGAACCCGCCCAAGGACGCAGAGTGTGAGGGTCTGTCCCCCTCGCTGCAGCACCCACCCATCCCCAGAGCTTCCTCCCCGACTGTTGGGAAAGGAACAGCCTGGAAAGGAACAAATCCCAAAGACACGATCATTTTTCCAGCTATAAATGGCTCCGTGATTCATCTTGGGAGCAGGATCATCAAAGCAGGGATGCTTAGCTCCTGGATCCACAGGATTTCAGCTACACCTTCTCCCCTTTTCCCCACAGGTTTCATAACACTCCAGCTTCCCTCTTTCATCCCCCCTCTCTCTCTGTTCCAGGCTGGAGCTTTGCGGTGCAGCCAGCTCGGCGCTGGGAAGGATTTCCAGCTCCCGATGCGCGTAGATATTTAGGTGAACATCAGTGATTTTGACCGAACCCAGCCGCCCCAATTTGGAGCATCTGGGTTCCTAATCAGGCCAAGCCCCATCCCGGGGGACTCGAATCGTCATCTACCTGGGGCCGCCGGCCGCGTGACCGAGCGCCGTGAGCCGAGTGACAGCGGCGACATCACAAGGGGCGGAGGAAAGTCGAGCCAGGAGCTGAATGAATCCTCTCCCGCTCCCGGTAATTACGCACCGCCCGGGAAAGGGGAGGCGGGCGAGGAGCTGTGTCTGGATCCCCTGGGCAGCACTGCCTGCCAGGAGCGCTGCGAGGAGCGGTGGGTGCAGAGGAGATGTGCCGGTCGTGCCTGGTGGTCTGTGGGGTCAGAGCACGCAGGGCTGAGATGGGATGTCCCCGCTGTCCCCAGCCGCCAGGTGCAGCCAAGACGGGAACACGAGCACACGCAGTGACCCAGTCCGGCCCCTGTCACCTGGAGCTGCCCCTTGCAGGGACACACGCTCTCCCAGCTGATCCCAACCTCATGGGCTGGCTGGAGTTGCCTCGGCCCTCCTGCTCCATCCAGCACCTCCTTCCTGCCCTGTCCCTGCAGAGACCCTCCAACACCCAGCACTCCCTCAGCAGCCCCTTCCTTCCCACCTTCAGCTCCTCCCCTCGACACCCCAGCACAAGTTTGCCACGGTCCAGGGATGTTTTTCCTGTGTCCTACAGAAACACCAGTCCCTGGTAGATGTTATCCCTCTGCTCCAGCAGTGCCCCCTCTCCATACACACATCCCAGTGGATTTCAGCCAGAGATGGGAGCTGCTTGTCCTCCTGCCCAGGCAAGAGCAGCCAGCCCCATGTCCCCAGTCAGGTTTTTTGGTGTTTCACCTGTGCAAGAGCTGGGGTACCACAAGAACGCTGAGATTTTCTGGTGACAAAAGTGACATTATCTGCCCCCTTTTGAACCAGGGCTTGCTGTCCCCGGAGCAGCCCGGTTACACATGAGAGGATGAGCCACTTTCACACCCTGTTTTCAGTGCTTGAGGATCTACTTTTTGAAGTTGTAGTCAATGTTCTGAGCTCCCTGAGTAGCTGCAAGGCCATTCTGGCAATATTCATATATTAGATATCTGTATTTAAATTTGTTATCTGTGTTTAAATTACAGACTGGATAGAGAGGAGCAAAGATCGAAGCTAAGCAAAGACACGAGGCTGACTGTAATTACAGAGCAAGAGGCCACCAGCCTCACCTGGGAATGCTGCTCAGCATGGAAAAACTCTCCCACCTTCATTCCTCATCATCCTCCTTGGTTTTGGCCCTTGGGAGAGGACTCAGTGCTGAACAAGGCAGGATTTTGTATGGCACTGCCCTGTGGTGATGCCAAGTGCTCCCAGCACCCAGCAGGGCTTGACCTGGGGCTCATCCTGACTTAGATTTTGTGCTTTTTTGGTTAAAAGGAGTGGGTGGCAAGTTAAAAGGAGTGGGTAGCAAGTTGAAAGCAGGGTGGCAATCACTAATGACGTGGCTGTCCCAGGCCCAGCCTGCTGGGAACCAAAGCTGGAACACGGGCTGCTGTTTAAGGGCACACTGGTGGTACAGAGAAGTAACCACTATCCCAATTCTCCAGCATTTTTTACCTCCAGAAGTATTAAAATCGGCTTTACATCTTTTCTTTGGGGAAACGTCATCACCTCAGCTTTCCCCACCCCAGGAGTGGGAGCCTCCTGTGGCTGAGCTGACAAATCCATGAGCTCATTGCCTTGTGACCCCCAGCCAGGCTCCAGCTCTGCTGGAACCTTCCCCCACGTTTCATTTATCCCGGCACCGTTTCCGCAGCGGGCGGATCCAGCCTCATCCCAGCACCTCCGTTGTTCCCTGTTACTCCACCGGTGCTTGAGGAGCTCTAAGGAGGAAAAGCACAGCTATAATTAGCGGTGCTGACTAATCAGGGTGGCAAACAAGCACTCAGAGCCCGCCAAGCCTCCCCAAAACGGGGCCGTGGGGGCCGAGCGCCGCCGGGGAGCGAGTGCAGCCCTACATTCAAAGGCTTTGCATAATTCCTGGTGGAAACGAGGTCATTTTCTCACTGCTGCCACTGGAAAGATGGGAATTCTCCCAGTGCTGCTCTGGCTGCAGCATCCCAGCCTGGTGGGAAGAGCCAGGGCTCCACGGTGGGTCAGGGTGGTTGGAGTGCTGATGACAAAGCCAGCCACTGGAGGAGCTGGAGTGTGGCTGATAAAATCATCCACCTCTGTGGAAAAAGAGCTGATTGTCCTGAAAAGCCTCTCTCCAGGTAGCTGGAATGGGCCCCTTCCAGATCCTGGTTTGCAGGGGTGAGCTCTGCCATCCCCCTGCAGCAGCACTGCTGCAACCCTGGTTTTACCTCTGGAGAGCCACGGGCAGATCCTTGGTTCTTCCAGCACCAGGGAGCTCCTTCCTGCCCCCAGGTGAGCTCTGTCTGGGTGTGCTGGTTTCCTGAGCTGCTAACCGGCCAGCTGTAGTTCATGGACCAGCATAAAAGGAAAGTTTGGTGGGTTTCAATCTCAGGCTGTAGCGTGGTCTGAGGCTTGGAAGAAAGAGCAGACCCTGGGCGTGGGTTGGAGAGGTTTTATTCCAGTGAACTCCACGTGCCAGAGCAGCTTTTGGACCTCGGTTCTCTCCCTAAGTACTCAGGCCGTCCCCTGAGCAGGGGAGAGCCTAGAACTAATGGGGGGAAGGAAGGGGGTGGCTCAGGACAGGGGTGTTTTACACAACAATGGGAAAGGTGTGTACCTGAGCACCTGGTCAAATGGGAGAACATTTCCCTCGGGTCTTTCAGGGTGATTGACAATGTTCTTTCTCCAGGGTGATACCGCAGGGAATTGGGGGTGGGGTTTGAAAGGGATATACCAATACAAACAAGTAAACAAAATACATATACAGCTTTGAAAAACCTTAATCATGCACTGCAACATCTGGGTTGTCCAGCCTGGGGACAGTGGGGACACCGTGTCTCACTGCCCTGCTGCTGTTCCACGTGCAGGGAACATTCCCCAAGGAGGGGGACAATGCCTGGCTGTGCCAGCAGGGAAGGAGCCATTCCAAGACTTCTCCTCCTGATTCCCACCAAACACTCAGGCCAAGCCAGGGGGAGGACTTTTGCTGCTTCCATCAGTGATATCATCCCCACACTAATGGTTTTGCTCCAAGTCCTTTCCTGAGCCAGAGGGACACATTTTGGAGCACCTTTGCTGGCACACGCTGTGTCACCATATGTCACTGAGCAGGGCTGCTGGGAAAAGGGTTGTTTTTTTCCCCAAATAAAGGATTTTGCACTGTTTTACTCCTTCTCCCAAGCTGTATGTGCTGCTCTGGCTGGGTGCCTGATCAGGAATGACTGTGGTTCCCTAAACTGCCATTCAGCCATAGGGAACACTGGAAGTATGCAGAATAGGAGGCAAAATATTCAGGCATATGAGTGTGATAATTAATAATTAACAATAACCCAATTTACCTGATGTGGCACTGAGGTAAGGAAGGTTTTCTAGTAGTTTGGATGGGGAAAAATAGGAAAGATCCTTAAAAAAATTAGAGAATCTGTAAGTTCTTGCATCCAAGTGCTGGGCAGCCATCCCTCCCTGCTGTGCCCCTGCCACCTGCTGCCACCAATGTGTGTTTTCCAAAACCAGGCTTGGAGTGAGCTGCTCCAGACCCTGGAGCTGCAGCAGAAAAGCAGCTCTGAGCCCCAGGATGGGCCTGGGTCTGTGTGGAAAAGCCCTTGGCTGCCCTGAGCCAGGACACAGCAACACCAACAGGAATCCACAGGCACTGTGTGCTGGCAGGGATGGATTTGCTGCTCCATTCAATCCCTGAAGCCCCTGACGATCCCTCCTGGGGGATTGGCACGGAGGGAACACCCTCCCCCAAGGGGAAACCCCCCTGTGGTGGCACTGACAGCACCTCCAGCCTCCCCAGCCCCTTTCCCACTGGGCAGGAAGGATGCTGGGTTCCAAAAATCCCAGAGAACAAATTCCCAGATTTGAGGTGGAGCACAAGGCAGCTCCACACCCCCACACTGCTCCTCTCTATTTATTGATTTTTAACTGGGGCTTCTGACATTTAAACAGGCTCCTGGGTGGGGTCACAGCACTGGGCTTCCCTCCTGAGCACAGGCACATTCCCAGGGAACCACAATGCCTGGATCCAGAGCCCTGGTCTCCAGGACAGGCTGGGTTAGGACATCACCTAGAAAAGGTCACAGCTGCTTGTTGGGAGTGAAATAATTTGTATAAATCAAGTGCTTGGCTTGAAAAAAATCTGTTTACTCAAAGAGAGCCATGAGTGGGGCTTGCCAGCAATGTGATCACATCCCAACCCTCGGCCTGAGCTATGCCCACCTGGATTTTGGGAGTGTGGAAGTATTTTTCCCTCTCTGGGCATTGCAATTTCTCCTTCAGCACCACTGTCCAGAGCTGTCTCAGCACTCCGGGATAAAAGAGACCTTTCCAGGAGCGTGAACACCCAGCTAGAGTGAAAAGCTGCTGAACATCCTGGGAATCTGATTTCTCCATCCTCCTGGCTGGAGATTAAAGCAGGGAGATTCTCTGGCCCCACAGGAATTGGGGATTTCACCCCAAAGCTGTTCTGGGCTCTCCCCGTGGTGATGTTTGGCTGACACACATCCTCCCCCTGAGATCCCCACGGATGAATGAATGCCAAAAAGGCACTTGGAGGAGGGAATGGGGAAAGCAGCAACAGGGGAAACCCTCCAAATACTTTAAAACTGCCAAATTTAAGGGGTTTGGGGGAGATGAAGCCAACAGGATGGATGGGGAGAATGAGACCCAGAGCTGCACCTTCCCACCCAGTTTTGAGCTGTTTCCCTGGGGGGTTTTTCTGAATTTTTTTCCTCCTGAAAGGTCAGCTCTCTTGTCAGAGCTGGAAGTCACAAGCACCATCCGTGATAGGAGTGTAATCGTGTTTGATGAGTCACTTGTTTAACAGGAAGAGGCTGCTGGTTGCTATAGGGATGGCAGCAGAGGGGAGAGGATCCCTCCCTTACCCTGCTCAAACAGAAAACGCAGCAATTCCAGGCCAAACCCCCCTCTCTGCTGTGACTTTCTGACCCAGTTTGGTGTCCCGGCTGCAGGGATGGCCAGACAGGTCCTTGAGCGTGGGACATCCTGGGGTTTGGGGACACCACAGGGCTGGGAAAGGACTGGGAAGGGTCTGGATGAGGGCTGGGCTTGGGCACACGGGGGACAGGGAGCTCCAGGGGTTTGGGGTGACTGAGCTCCCCAGCCTTCCTCAAGGTTTTTCCCTCTATCCCAGAGAATCACAGCACTCTCGGGAATGCCTGATCCCTCTGCAGTGGAGCTGCTGCCCTGCTGGGAAAGGTGAGACCGGGCGAGCTGTGGCTGTTGTCACCTTTGGGAATGAGGACACACCGAGGACACTCCTCAATGTCACCGTGACCCATCTCCTCCCGGCTCGGTGACTGCCAGCCTTTATCCCCCGGGGTTTCAGCAGCCAGCCTCCTGCCAGGGCTGCTCTGTCATTCCCTGTTTTCACCCCTCCTTTCCCCTTCCCCTCTCCAGTGCCAGGGATTTATTCGGGATTTATTTATTATTTATTTATTTTATTATCGGGAATTTATTCCCAGATCCAGACCCGAAGGAGGCTCCCGGCCACTTTTACAGGGAGGTAGTGAGGGAATTTTGCCAGGTCCATCCCTGCAGAGCCCGGGTACCCTCCCAGCTCCGCAGAGATGCTGCTCTGCCCCGGGACAGGGCCAGCTCCTCATTAGGGAACCGCTAATTACCTCGCCTTAATTCCTTGATGCGTTTCACGGCTCTGTGTGCACGGGCTCAGTTTAACTCCGCTGCTCCTGCCAGGGATGCACTTTGCCCGCTCACACATCTTCCTGTGAATCAGGAGAATTTGGTGCCCCTTCATGAGGAAGAAACCTCCAGCCTCCAGCTGTGCTCAGCCAAAGTGTTTGTGTTTGATCCCTCCTGCGTAAGGGGGTAAAGAGATCCTTACTGTGCTCCCAGCAGCTCTGGCTTCCAGGGAGGAGCATCTTCTCCCCTCCACAAACCCACTGGGAAAAATAAAAGGTGAGAAAAATAAGAAGATGGCACTGGGAGAGGCCCAGACCTCTGTGGGTATCACGGTTTGGGGTGCTCTGGTGCCACAGTGGCATTGCCAGCCCTGGGGAAGGTTCTGTCCCACCATCTCTGACACCTCCAGGCCACCACAGGCCCACCAAACCCAACCTGGCAAATTCCCCAAGCAATTTGGGAGCTCCTCATGCTGGCAACACCACACCCATGGAGGGGGGACTGCTGGAATTCCCTCTGCTCCATGAGTCCCTTCATGGGGTGTCTGTCCCCAAATCCTGCCCTGTTGAGTGTCTTCCCCTCAATCCCCACCTTGCTGAGTGCCAAGCCCCCAGATCCTGCCTCAGTGACTCCCTGACCTGTGGGGTTTTTATCTTCTTTTCTTCTGTTAGAGCTGGGATTAAAGCATGGGAGACACAGTTTTCATGTTTGGACTCAGATGTTTATTAATTCTTGTCTATGTTACAGTCTCAGGAGTTGTGAGCTCTGGCTAACAAGGTAGAAAATGGCTCTGTCTCTAACTCTTTCCATAGTCTTTTAAGTGCTAATTACCCAATAATGAGATTACACCTATATTATTTATACTTTAAACCAAATAACCAACCACCCATGGTCCACAATGCAGACCTCTTCACCCAATTATAATACACCACCCAAACCCATGAAGGTGAAAGAAGAAGAGCTTAGTCTACACCCTAAATCTTCCACATTGCTTTATATCTATTACTATATACTGAAATCTTAAATTCTAAGTTTTGCACCCCTGTGATATCACACACTCCTATTCAGACTACACACCCATAATCCCAGTGCTGTCACTCAATTTTGGAAGCCTGTTCCATTGCCTCAGGTCAAGTGTGGTGGTTGCTTGAGGGTCAGGGCCTTTTAGCACTAAAAGCGTGAAATTCTCAGTGCCCAGGGTTCCAACACCGACCCTCAAACCCTGTCCTGCTGTCTCCCTGCACCCCAAGGTGCACACCCCCAGCCTTGGGGAAGGGAGAGATTCTCCACGGCCACCCAACTAAATCATTACAGCCCCGTGCTTAATTAAATCCCACCCGAAATCAACCACCTCGGGATAATCTGAGGCCAGCTGGCTCTTTCAACTAGGAAAAAAAAAAAATGTCGTTTTTGCCATCAGGTAGGCACAGAGAGGTTCTGTAAATAGCTCAGCACAGGAGGCAGCTCCCAGGCTGGGGCAGCTCCCGGGGTGGGGCTGCTGGAGCTGAAGGTCGGCTCCGCACTCGGATTCACGCCGGGACACCGCGGGAGAGCCAGCGAGAGCACGGCTATTTTTAGCCGCCCGGCTTTTTAAGAAAACAAAACCCCATCCAGGAAAAAAAAACATCGCGGGGATATCGGGAAAGATAAGCCGAGCCCGAATTCCCGGTCCTTGGGAGCGGCCGGTGCTGGTTTGGAGCATCCCTGAATCCTCCTGTGCTGGCGGTGGGGACCCTCAGCCCCGGCTCGGGGCAGATTTAGGGAAATAAAAAGGATTTTACCCCAAGGCACGGGGTGCCGGCATTTCCTGACTCTGTCAAACTGCAAACACGGAGATCAGAGCATCCTCTCCGCGCTCAGCCGGGTGCTGTGGCATTAATTAGTGCCTCAGCTCAATTAATGGGTGGGGAAGGGGAGGGAGCGGAGGCTGCGGGGTTGGTTTGCAGAGCTCCCAGGGCAAGGGGGGACGGCCAGAAACCCCCCGGCAGCCTGGCCCGGCCCTCGGGGGCTGATTTGGGTTTGGGGCATCCCCACGGGCTGGGCTCCATCCCTCGGGGGCTGATTTGGGTTTGGGGCATCCCCACGGGCTGGGCTCCATCCCTCGGGGGCTGTTTTGGGGTCGGGACACTCCTACAGGCTGGGTTCCATCCCTGTGCCCCAGCAGAGGCTCCCCAAGGTGTCCCTGTGAGCACCTTCCTCCCTCTCACTGCACTTGCACCCGGCAAATCCTAATTTCCCCCTCTAATTACAGCATTTTCATCCTCAAAACCTTTCCAGGTGTCAATCCCGGCACCAACAGCAGCACAGCTCAGTGTCAGGGCCTCACCTCCCCTTGTGCCCTGCAGTGGGATGGGTGCAGTGCCCAGCCAGGAGGGACTGTCAGCAGAAATTGCCCCAAATCAGGATGTTTGGGTGCCCTGGAAAGGGGTAAAACCCTGGTGGGGGACAGGTGTGTGTGTGTGTGTAGGGCAATCAGCTCAGCAGGGTAAATAAAAGAGAGCTAATCCAGAGCAAGAGCTGCTGGAGAACATCTCAGCCCATCCCTCCATCCTGCTCCCGGCTCTGCAGAGCTTTTGGGACAGCCCAAGTCATGCTGGAGTGAGGGAAACAGGGGAAAAAGAAGCAGCCCAGCTTCTCCCAGCCCCCGAGGGAGAGGAGATGCCCCTGGGGCAGGGCTGGGGACAGCGGAGCTGATGGTGCAGCTTTGGCTGCCAAGGGGAGAGCAGCAGCTCAAATCCATCAAAGGCGCACGAGGGGAAGGGACACGTCCCTAAACACCTCCCAGCAGGCTTGGAGCAAAATCAGGGTGGAAATGGACGGGATGAAACCCAAAACAAGGTGACTCCTGATCCATGGAAGTGGTTTGGATGGGACTTGGAGCAATCTGGGAGAGGGAAAGGTGTCCCTGTCGCCGGCGCGGGGTGGAAGGAGATGTTTTTAAGGTCCCTTCCAAACTATTTCACGACGATTCCCTGATGATAATCACCAGTGCAGAGATGGAGGAGGGCTCTGGGGGTCCTGCTCCGAGGGTTTGGGGCATCCCAGCCGCTCCCAGGACCCCTCGGAGAGGAGCCGGGTCCCTCCCAGCAGATTTACCAGACCCGTCACTCTTCTCAGTGCGGAGATAAAATTCGTGCCGCTTCTCCAGAAGCTGTCACTCTGTCACTCAGCGTCCCGCAGCGTTGGCTTTTCTCGGGATTGTGATTAACAGTGAAACCACTAAACACGCCCGGGGAAGGTGAAAGGGAGAGAGAATATTTTCTTTCCTCTCCGGGATGGGAAAAAACAAACAAACAAACAAACCCACACAAAAACAACCCCAAAACCCCACAAAAAAAAAAAAAAAAACAAACCAAACCAAACAAACAAAACAACCCAACAAAAAAAAACTCACCAAAAAAAACCCCAAACAACCTGAGGGAGCAGAAGACACTCGGCAGAGCTGGAGGGGGATGACGGAACCACCTCCCAGTCAGCCACGGCCCCTCCCAGTAGCGGATACTGGGAGCCCCTGCCAGGAGATGGGACCACCAAGATCCCGGCTGGGATGCGACCACACAAAGTCCCCCCCACACTCTTGTTTTTCCAACAGGGGTTGCTACACATCCTCGT
>JANPWX010000544.1:1501049-1517589 GCA_024734555.1 Trochalopteron elliotii
GGTTTTCCCCAAATCCAGCAACCTCCTCCCGGTGGGGGAAGAATGGGAGACTTTAATAAAACCCGAGCTTGGCTTTGCTGCTGGGTCTGAGGTTCAAGAAATTCCATTTAAACCTGGCTTTAGGTTCAGTTTTATACCATCCGTGAGAAACCAGGGAAAAAAAAATGAAGTGTAAAATCTCCATTCATTTTTTCCTTTTACTACTCCCTAGGGGTGAGTTAATAAAAATAATTCCATTTTGCTCTGTGTCTGCTGGCTTCAGACATCCCTTAAGGCTCCTTCCTGATCCTCACCAACCCACATTTGCCCCCACATCTCAGGGAACAATTTGGGCAGGAGATGAGCACCCTCAGCACCCTGGGGGTGTTGAGGCTGTCCCTCCATCCCCAGCAGCAGCAGCTCCCAGTTCTGCTTTGGCTCTTTGGTACTGAAATGATGGCAGAGGATTCTGAAGGAATAAACTGGATTTTTTCCAGACTCATGGCCTTTCGTTTGGAGAAATATTGTGACTCAAAATCTGAAAATGAACAGTTTAATGTTTTTTTAAAAAAAAGAAAAACGAAAAAAAGAGGACTTGGGGAGGATGGCCAAGAATAACCCTTTTCCCTGATCACCCCCACGTGCTGCCTCAGGAATTTACTGAGGAGGAACTGAGGGTGGGAGGGTGGGAGCAAAGGGACCTGGAGCAGTTTCTGAACAGAGCAAAATACCGAAGTATTTTACTTCAGCTTGTCCAGGTGATGGGAAAAGGAGGATTTTTACAGGTGTGGGTTGGACCTACACGGGTTTCACATCCAGGGATTCTTTGGGATGGAACTTCCCACCTGCCACAGTCCCCACGACCCGCAAGGACACTGCTGTGCAGCTGCTGCTTCCAGGGCATTTCAAATCACCCCAAAGGACCACCAGACCCAAACTGTGGGGGATGCAAAGGAGTCCAAACAAAGTGGTCTCACCAGCTCTGGAATCTGAGTTCTCATCAACGTGAGATTCCTGCCTAAACACATTTTCCTGCTGGCTGTGAGCGGGGTTTATCCCACAAAGGCCTCCAAGATACCAACCCTGTGGTCCCAAGTGCCTCTGGACACAGCTGGGCCTGCCCAGCAGAGCTGACAGATGGGATTTCCCTTCCTTTGGGGCATCCCATCCCATCTCCTGGTCCAGCTCCTGGTCCCTTCCCCTCCCCTCCCCTCCCCTCCCATCCCCTCCCATCCCATCCCATCCCATCCCATCTCCTGGTCCAGCTCCTGGTCCCTTCCCCTCCCATCCCATCCCATCCCAGTTTTCTGCCTGGCAATGATTTGCTGGAGTAGCTTTGGCTGCTCCTCAGAGAAGGAAACAAAAGCACTGCATCGAGTGCTAATTAGGGCACTTAATCACTACCAAACAGCTCCTGCTGAATTCCACCTGCAATTCAATGGACTCACAAACTCCAGCTGCAACTTGGCCTCACCCTCCCATGGGCTGGTGGCAACAGCAGCCCCAGGTTCAGTCCAGCTCTTGATGGCTTGTCCCTTCTAATTCCAGGCCTTAAATCCAAGTGAATGTCTCTTTTCTACATCAAAATTCCTCACACAACACGTTCTGCTAGAGCAGCTCACTCCAGTTAAAAACCACCTGGGAAACAAAATGAACTCGGGTAGATTTGGGATGTTCCTGACCACAAATACAGCCCCCAAAGCCCACCCTCGCCCTTCTGCCCTTCCTTCACACTGCCTGGGGCCTGGAAATCACCAGGCAAGACCCGGCTGGGACCATCTGAATGTTTGAAATTGATTTTACATGAGCTGAAGTGTTGCAACCACCGCAGTGTTTTGCATTTGTGTTTGTTATTTGTATTTAGGAGCTTCTAAAACAACTGACAACCACTAAATGCGCTCATTATTAGCAACTCAAATATTTAACAGGCTGCTGCTGTGTAATTAATTCACCCTTCCCTTCCCAGCTTTCTCTCTCCTGTGGGTGCAGAAACATCCCCCACACTCCAAATAAGCAGCAGCAGGGAGGGAAGGGATTGGAAGAGACCTTAAGGATCCTCCCAATTCATCCCCTGCCATGGGCAGGGACATTTTCCGCTGTCCCAGGGTGCTCCAAATTCCACCCAACCTGGCCTTGGGCACTGCCAGGGATCCAGGGGCAGCCGCAGCCTCTCTGGGCACCCTGTGCCAGGGCCTCACCACCCTCACAGGGAGGAATTCCCACCCAAAATCCCATCTGAACGGCCCCAGTGTCACTTGGAGGCCGTTAATTCTGACACAAATGATGTGTAAAGATCAAAGCGTTTCCCTTTGCAGAACAAAAGGACAGGACGGCCCTGGCACCACCCCACTGCCACTGCTCCTTTTCTAACCTTCCCCACCCTGAGCTCTCCCTCCCAGACATCCCATCCCACCTGGATTCTGCCCAGGGGATGACACAAACTCCCGGGTTTGCAGGAGCAGGAGGGAGGCAGAGCAGAAGCAGCCCCGAGGTTAATTAGCGCAGCGAGAGGAAAAGCCAGCAGCACTTTACATGTTGGGAATGAATTAATTACCTTCCAGGGATTGTTTCTTTTTGCTAAATGCCCAGGCCCACAATGGGAAGGTCTGACTTGTCTCAGGGGCCTTTGTCAGCCCATTTTCTGTCTTGTACCAATCCAGTGGGATTTGTTTCAAGTATCTCCTAAACCGAGCTGGCACGGGAAGTTTAAAACCTCCTGCTGGTCACCAAAACATGCTGAGCACCAGCAGCAGGTCAGAAATCACCTCTGTGCTGCAGAGCCAAGGGCACAGCCTCTCCACAAACACTCCAGGAGCCGTGGAATTTGAAGGAAAATGTTATTCCATAGAGAAATAATAACCATGGGATGGTCTCCACCCTGGCTCCAGCAGAGGTTCTGGAGAAGAGCTGCAGTGACCAAGCCAAGTCCCAAATCCAGGTCCCAA
This sequence comes from Trochalopteron elliotii, assembly GCA_024734555.1. NCBI lineage: Eukaryota > Metazoa > Chordata > Aves > Passeriformes > Leiothrichidae > Trochalopteron > Trochalopteron elliotii. Next base: position 1,503,974 of record JANPWX010000544.1, read on the forward strand.
ACCCCAGCAGGAGTCCTGCCCTTGTGGCACTCAAAGCTCAAACCACTTTGCTCTCAGCCCTTCTGGGTTTGGTTGTTTTCTCCCAGTTTCCAGGGAATGTTCCTCCTGCAAGCCCAACTCACATTCATCAGAGTTAAAATTAGCTCAATTTATTTATTTCTTGCTAAGGTGTGACCCAGCAGGACAAGGACCAGACAGCATTTGGGATTTACAGAGCAGCTGCCATCTTCCAATCTCCCTTGCTCCTACTGCTTTGGATTCCCATAAATCCCTACTCACAGGAGCACAACTGATCCCATTTTCCCAGTGCAAAGGTGAACTGCAGTGAACCACAAGGAAATGAAAACCTGTCCTGAAATGAACCTCAGCAGCTCCAAGCACAGGCTCCTGTTTTTGCTTTTAAATGTCCCTGCTCCAGATCAGTCAGATGATATTTGCAACAAAGGCTCAGGGAGTCCAACACAGGGGGAAGAGGAAGAAGAAATCCCAGGGAGAGGCAGCAGCAGAGCTCCAGGGGTGATGGAGGAGCAGAGGCCCTGGGTAACCTCTCCCTGCTGTAGCAGCACTGCAGTTATAATCTCTGGCACTGAATTATTGAGTTCTCCTGCTCTGACCCACTGCAGCCCAGGTTACAGGGATGCAGACACAGCAGGACCAGGATCCTCAGCCAGGCAGCAGGGTGGGAGAAATTCAGGAGTGAAATTCAAGGAAAAGCCTCTGGGCGCTGTGGGTTTGATCATAATGACCTTTATTGGAGACAGGTGGGGTCATTTATTATACAGAAGTAACATCTCACCATTCTCTTCCCATTTAATTCCTTTTAGTCTCCTTATAAATCTGTAGCAAAAGTGCACTTTGAACAGTTTTTAATCTATAGTATATATCTTTCAATATTATCTCTCAGTCAGGTATTTTATTTGTAAAAAGGTATCACCAGATATACAAAATACATGTCTAGTGTACTACATTACTTTTTGTATTTACTGTTTAGATTATTTTTAACTCAGTGCTCTCTTTTTTTTAATTTCATTTTTTGCAAGACTCAGTGATGACAAGTCTTCTGGTGGCATCACCAGGAGAGGACTCACAGCTTGTGTGTGGAGAAGGGGAGAAGACTCTTAGCCAGGAACAATTGTCACACAACAGGAACAAGATGAAACAAGAACATTTGCTGCTGTTGAATGTGTCTCTTAAAATGACAGTACTCTGTGTAATAAAAAAAGAATTAAAAAACCTAATGTCCAATATTTGATCTTCTGGAAGAGATGTGCCAGGAGAATGGAAGCTGTACCCAGCTGGAATAAAACGACAACGGTTCATTTGCATTTTTGAAGGCAGGAGTTAATTGCTAAACATCACCTTTGTGGTCATGAGAGGAAGGAACAGACACAGGCAGCACGAGGGACTGGGGGATGCTGCTTTCCTGAGGACAGTGTTTTGGTAAAATACTGAATATCCTGCACAAGCCACAGAATTGCATAAGTTAAAGATCCTCAAGAACAACAACAAGCACTGGGGACAGAGGAGGGGCTGTGCTGGGGACAGCCACACTGAGGACACACAGCTCAGGGACCCAGCAGAACATTCATTCCCACTGGGAGGTGGAGCCAGCTGTGCCAGCCTTTGGCACAGCCACAGCACTTCTCCAAAAGAAACTTGCACAAGATTTTCTGAGATTTCTCACCCACTTCCTTAAGTCTTTTCTTCCTAGTTATCCTTGAGATTAGAATACATACACACAACAGATAATTGCTTCATTTCAGTCTTCAACAGACCAACGATTTCCCCTGGGAAGCAAGGCCTAGAGAGGTGAAACAATCAGAAGCATTTTAGGGGTGTTATGATTCCCAGATGGAGACAAACATCACCAGCAATGACTGCAACACTGACCAGGTAATGCCTGCTGGGTTGGTCGGTTTTCTTTCTCACCCTTTCATTACTCTGAAGACTCAGAACTCCTGGATTAGTTCCCTAAAAACCCCTTCCCTTGGTTAACCCTTCCCAATTAGTGCTGTTTCTGTGGATTAGCATAGATTCAAAACACAGCTTGCATCAGTTTGCTGGGAATTGAGTGAAATGTGGAACAGATCCTGCTTCAGAATGAGGGCACTTTTGGTTTATGCAACAGCTCCAAGAAAGGCTGGAATTCCCAACTTTTCTACAGCAGAGATGGTCTTTGACAGGTCCAGGGCTGCTCTGCTCCCCTGGAACCTGCAGCAACGGGGCCTGGAGGCAAAACTGCTGCTCCCAAAGGAAAATGCACAGCAGGAGAGGCTGGATGTGGAGACAGTTCCCTGCCTTCTGCAGGAGAAACAGAACAGCACAAAGAAAGTACAAGAAGAAGCAGTGCTGTTAGTGTTCTCTAAACCCAATGCAGAATGGGGAGAGGTTGACAATGCTGCAGAGAGAGGGGTTTGTCTGCTTTTTTCTTTATAAAAAAATCACAGACTTGACATTTCCAATATGTCTTAGCTTTGTACTGCTTCTCAAGTCTGAGTCACCAAAAATATCCAGCAACCAGCTGCTGCTCATATCCTAAAATATGCCTTCAGCTGACACTGAATATCCAAATCATTCTGCTAAAATACAGAAAAACGATGGCAGAAACCAAGGTACAGCCTCAGGCCAAGTTTCAATGGTAAAAAATCTTACAATGCTACTTTGAAATCTCTTCTGGAGTTCATGAACAAAGAAGCAGCCGGGTTTCAAGTAGAGGTAACACAGATTTTGGAAGATAGCACGTAAAAAAAAAAACCAAACCCAAAAAAGCCCAGAAAGAAAACTGGAACAAAAGCTCTTCTTGTTAGGGCAGTTGAGCACTAATCCTCCAAAAAGGGCAGGAGGGAGTTCTCTCCTCCCCCTGGCTCTGTCCTGGTCCTACAGCAACACCGAGGAGCTGCTCTGCTGGCACAAAGCTTGATCCCTTTTTCCTTGTGTCCATTGTTTGTGTCTCTTGTCTCAGTCCCTGGACTGGTAGAAGAGGATATATCCAGATTCAGAGTTTTTGGAAATGTCTGATGTTAACCCATAGAATTCTTCGATGGCCTGGGCGTCAATTTTCTGAAAATTAATGGAAGTTTTAATTAGCTTCAATCACATCACCACCCTAAAAGCCTTTTCCCAGATAAACCATTATTCCCAGTTCTTGGAGGTGATCTGGAAAGCCAAGCAGTGACACTTCACCACCATTCAATCCAACAAAACATTTTTCCCCACTTAATAACTTACTGACTTTTGAAAAAACAGCAAATCAAGATGAAATAATAAACTTCTCAGAAGGGGTGCAGTCCTAAGCTGGGCTACAACACAAGTGACCCATGAAAATGTATCCTTAAAGAGCTACATGACATTTTTATATTTGCTTTTCTCACACTGGTGGTACCTTGCCTGAATATTTTATAATTAAATTATTTTGTAATTTAAAAAAACCCCACTAATTAAAAAATTATTATTATATTTTATTATATATTATTATTTTTTCAAAAGTCACTAATCAGGCAAGAAGGCTTTTGTACAGCTGCAAGAGCACACTGTGTAGAGTGAAAATTCAGCTAAAATAACTCCAGATTTCAAAGTTATTGTGAACCTTTTGGGGAGAAAATTCTTGCAAGTGCTTCATGAGTTCTGTGGGTCTCATGTAATTCTGATCTTTGGCCAGAAGAGAGTTTTCCTACCAGGCAAAGCCTTCTGGAATATTATCACAATGTGTCTTAAGAAAAATCATGATTTGTTGTATTAATAGAATTAAAATCTGCTTACATTTCAAATTATGACCTATGTGCAGAAAAGCTGCTTTGCTCTCATACTCCAAGCAGTATTCCCTGCAAGGAGGGAATTTTAAAGGGTTTTTAAAGATGCAGGTTCCACATGTCCTGAGCACAACTGGCTCCCCACCAGTGAATTGGATCCTGGAGCCCAGACTGGAATAAAATATTCCCAGGCACCAGTGCTGCTCAGCACTCCACTGGGATGGGGTTTTTTAATCCCTTTAGGACTCTGCATCCACAGAAATGAAAGGCTGAGGAGGAGATGAGCCTCAAGTTTCCTTTTACTCCCAAGGAATACAGTTGAGGAAGTAAAGAAACGTTCCAAATCCAAGAAGCTCTGGGTGGAACACCTGCTCTGCTCAGGAGGAGCAAAGACCAACCTGGGACTGCACCTCAAAAGAAAGGGACCCTGCTCTGCCTGCAGCAGGAGCCTCCTCAGCTGCAGAATCCCTTTGGAGAATGTGAAATCTCTGCTCCCTGAGCAGATTTTGGCACCACCACAAACTCAGCAGCACTGGCTTCTCCACGTGGCACTGCCAAAGAGCAGTGAGTTGGGAGCAGCCTTTTCCCAGCATGAGAAAAAACAGCAGTTTTCAGAAGATGCATCAACTGCAGAAACTCTCTCTTGAAGAGTTTTGTTGAACATCTTCTCTTAAAAAAAAAATAAAGAGGGGGGGGAAAAATCCCCCAAATAGATGTTTTGTCTTTTCTCCATTCAAGGAGTGAGGGGAAGCTGACATCCTCTGCTGAGGCTGGTACATTTTCACACCATTTATTAACATAACGTTACTACAGACTGTCAGAGGCACATTTTAACAGAAATACACTGAAAGAACACTCCTCAGCTCCTGCAGTATATTTAGCAGACAAGTCAAACATGTTTTATTTTAAGTGCCAACTGACTTGCCATGCAATCAAGCCTATTTCCACTACTCATTCTGAATGCAACTCAAACATTTGATCCATATTAATTCGTGCCTCAGATATTTTTAGTTTCAGCACAGCAGAACTGACTTCCTTCTTTAATTTCACTATCCACAGAAAGCAGAGTGGAACTGAAAGGGGATTATACAGATTCTGTTCTTCCCATTCTTATTGACCAGATATGGTTTAACCCAGTTGTAACTTTGGAGTAATAACTAGGGGATGGTTGTTACTGTAAAGCTGCAACTTTTAGGATTCTGCAGCCTCATCTGGCATTAAAAATGTTGTTTCTTATGAACTGAGATCAAACCTCCTCTGCTCATTTCCAGGCATCTATTCTGGTTCTCCAAACCAACCCCAATTCTGGAATGCCATTGCCAGCACTCCAATCTCAGGTATTTTTTAAGCAAAGCCATTCTGTGCCTCCCCTCAGCGTGGAGAGCTCCAGGGATGGTTATTCCCAGGTGAACACTGGCTCTGGGGTGCATCCCCTGGCTGCTCCAGGGACAAATGTCAAATTCAGATCAGCCAGAGATCATTTGTTTCTCAGGTTTCAGGTTTCACAATCCATTTTGGATCCCCCTTGGGCTGATTTGCCCCCTGGATTTGCAGCTTTCCCCCATTTGCTGCAGGATGTTTGGGGATCATCAATCTGCAATTTAATTCAGAGTTGGCCCTCCAAAGAAATCCTAACAGACAAATAAATCTGCCTTCCCCACTGCTGACATTTAGTGGGTAATGAGGACAAACTCCTTCCTATTTTCAGTTTGGAGCTGCTCATTCCCATCACTTGCCAAAAATGCAAGAAAACTTTTTGTATTTTGTGGGGAAAAGCATTTTCCTGGGCTTTCAGCTGCAATATCTGTGAACAAGAGCTCTGCACTCACCTTTTCAAGCCTGTTTTGTTAGGTGACCACACCTAGAATGTAAACTCTCCAAAGATCCTGGTTTTAAATTAATTCTATAAATATAATTCTAGCATTTAAAATAAAGTCTATAAAAGAAGATGAACTTGAAAAAAAAAAAAAAAAGGCAAGCCACATTTAAAGGCAGAAAAGCAACATAAAGGAAAAAAAAAAGTGGGTTTTTTTCCAGAAGAGAAGAACTACATGAAAGCTCCTTGGATTTACTGCTCAGTAACAGACAGGACACATTTAAAAGCCATTTTTGGCACATCCATAAAAGTGTCAACAGGGTTTGCAGATAAACAGAAATTTGGCTTTGCCCTAAAGGTGAAGATACAACATAGAAGTGACTGATAGAAAGCAAATACAGAATAAGAGGATGGTTATTTTACATCTTTTAAAATGTGAAGTTCATCTCCTGGATGGAAGAGAGTAAATACTTGCATTTTAAAATATTGAGGTGAACACTATTTCCAAATTAGGTGACACAATTCTGTACTTGGCCCATGAGAGAAACAGAGGAAAATGACCCCAAAAATACAAAACTAGGAGAAAGGGAACTGTTGGCAGCCACACACACTGGGAAGCCACCCCTGATGCTCAAAGCAATGCAAAGATTGAAAAAAAACCATTAAAACTGGGGAATGTCCTACATTTTTATTTCAACACAAGCACAGATTTTGCTATTTAGACACTTAATCAGGCCTTGACCACGGGATCTCTGAGACAAACAAAACATTTTCATCTTTACAAAAAGCAGCTCTGCTGTGCCATTTGTTCAACTGTTTGACATTTGCTTAATAATTATGTGAAATCCATGGATGTATAAATATTGTGGACATCAGCATTTACACACATGTTGGCAGAAAAGGACAAATTTGCTCGAGCTGTTTCAACACCATCACTAAAAATAATGTTTTTCTACAATTTGTTGGTGAAAAAAAAAAAACCAACCTGAGAAGTGCAGCAATGAAAAGCAAGTTAGCAATGGAAAGGAGCCTGAAAATGGGCTGAAATCAGAGTTATTTGGTGTTTTGCTGCTCCTTACCCACCTCTACAATGTCATCATCAAAGAGCAGCCAGAAGCCGTGGCTCTTCACGATGGTGATGTAATGCCCACGGTTTGGGCCACTGCAAAGAAGGGATGGAAAACTGATTTTCAATAAAATAAATAACAGCCATTCCCTCCCCAGGATCACCCCTGGCTGTCCCAGCTCCACTGCCCAGCTTTGCCCATAATACTGGTGAGGATTTTACTTTTTTTTTGCCAAATTGCTCCAATTAAAATGTTGCTGTTGGCTACTTGAAAATATAAAATATTCAGAACATGTGATGCCAGAAATATTTCATATCATCATTCATAGATTTTAAGAACCAAAATTAAAAATATTTCAGTCTCTGTTTTGTTGCATTCACCACTGCTGAGTACTTTGACCACTGTGAAGTTTTGAATTAAATCAGCTCTGGAATATTTTATTTCACAGCAGGAATTCCTTTAGCTCTCAGTGTGGTTTAACCTGACCACAGCCAGATCTTCTGTGAGCTCGTCTCACTTTTCTGCTGGAAGTTTCCAATCCACAAAATGGAATTCCTTTGTTTAGGGCAACTAAATAAAACTAAATTTAAACTTAAATTTAAACTTAATTTAAAATTAATTTAAATTTAAACTGCAGTAAAACCCTATGTGCAAAATATTTCAAACAAGTCCTGAGAACTCAAAATATTTAGGAAAATCTCATTGATCTCAAGCCTTTGATAAGTTCCCAGTAAGAACTGAGAGCAGGTGAGTTATAGGAATCCTAAAAGCCCCACATAGGATAAAATCTTGAGAAAAAAAGGAAAACTATTTAATAATCTGAATTATTAATCACCATTATCCAAATGTGTATGTGTAGGCACAGGTATGGCAAATAAAAACTACACAAGAAAATGCATTGCAGGAGATCCTAAAATGATAAAAACTGAATAAACACTACAACTGCACCACAACAAAAATATTCTAGAATTATATGAGGTTTGTTTATATTAAATCTATGCATTATTAGCATTTTTCTTCTCAGAAAGATATTTCAAAACATTTATGTGCTGTAAAAACCGATTACTTTAAAACTCACCATTCCTGAAGGCAGTTAGAAATATTATATATAGTTAGAAACAAATATAGTTAGAAATATTTTTTCCCTTCCATGAGGGCTTTTTTTTCCTAAAATGCTTACAAGCTTTTTCCTCTTTGCTTTTAAAACCAGAACTGAAGCTGCTAAAACTAAAATTTCATGAAGAAAATAAGGATACTGAAAAAAACCCAGCAGTGCACAGTTGATTCCACATGATGGCACCAACTCCTAAAGAAACTTCAAGAGTTTATGCAGCAGCAAGATGAAAAACATAATTTAATTCTATTTTAGTAGGTGTTTTTCCAAGATTTCTTTCCTTCCATTTAGATTTCCTGGAAAGCAGGGTTAGGGGTGGGGGATTTTGTTGTTTTGGGGTTTTTTAATGATTGCTCTTTGCTACAGCTCAAAGAAAGAACTTGTCTGATGTGCCACTGTGCTGGCAACACAAATGACACAAAATGATAAATCTTAGCCTATAAAGTAAAATCTAAAACAGTAAAATTTTAAGGTAAAGTTTAAAATGGTAAAGCACCTAGTAAAAAAGGCATAAACTAAAAAAAAAAAAAAATCAAAATATTTCCAGCCAACCAGCTCTGACAGTGCTCCTGCATTGCCAAGCAGTGTTATAAAACAGCACAGATTCCTTTAAAATCCCAAGGAAAGGCAGGGAATGTGCAGAAGTACTGCTGGAACCCTGGGCACTGAGAATTTCAGACTTTCTGTGCTGACAGGCACTGACCCCCAAGCAAACACTGCATTTGACCTGAGCCCTTGGAAAAAGCTTCCAAAATGGAGTGACAGCACTGGGATTATGGGGGTGTAGTTGGAATAGAAGTGTGTGATAGCACAGGGTGGAAAACGTAGAGTTTAAGGTTTTAGAATATAGTCATATATATAAATATATATATTCTCTCTATATATATATGATATATATTAATATATTTAATATATTTATATATATATAATATATATAGAGAGAGAATATAGCAATATAGTAATATATATAAAACAAGATGGAGGATTTAGGGCGTAGGCTGAATTCTTCTTTTTCACCTTCTTCTCCATGGGTTTGGGTGGTATTTTGTAATTGGATAGAAAAATCCACACTGTGGGCCACGGGTGGTGATTGGTTATTTGGGTTCAAAGTAAAAATAATTTAGGTGTCATCTCATAATTGGACAGTTTATCCTTAAAAGGCCTTGTAGAGAAAGAAACAGAGGCATTTTTCTACCTTGTTAGCTAGAGCTCACAACTTCTATGTTGCAGTCTCACGAGAAGAATTAACAAACACCTGAATCAGAACACAACCACCATCTCTCAAGCATTTACTCCTGATTCTGCCAGAAAAGAAGAGCAAAACCCCAGCCAGCACCTGCCACAGTGAACCACCACGGCCACCAGGTCGTACATCCTGTCGGGGTTGGTGGCGTCCCCCGAGGTGTTGAAGAGCCGCAGCTCCAGGGGGAACACCACCCTGTAGGACAGCTTGGTGTAACGGTGCAGCTGGTCCATGTACTTGAACCTCTTCAAGTGCAGGGCCAGGATCATGGGCAGCTTCTTCACCCTCATTCTGGAGCATAAAAAGAGGGGAAATGGAAGATGAGGGTTAGTAAATCACCACAAATAAAGGTTTGTTCGAGAGCGGCTCAGTTATGAGGAAGTGTCGTTAAAAGGCATCCAAAATGTTGGGAGGATTTTATAAATGCTGCTTTTTCTCTCTTAGTGAGAACAGGCAATATTTATTCCAAATTATTAACAGTACAACTGACATCTGAGTGCAGGCCAACTGCAGTACAACATCAATTTTTCACTCATCAACAGGAATAAAGAGGTGGAATAAATCTGTGTTGCTGCTCTGGCTCTGACCAAGTGTAAGGGGAAAAATAAGATTTTTTTTTTTGTATCCAGTGCTCCCAGACAAAGCAGATGGGATGTTTTCCAGTGGCTTTAAGCTGATTAATGCTAACTGGGGAAAATGTGGATGTCTGGAAACACCAGATAGAAACTCTTCTGGGAGAAACACAGAATGAATCTCCTCATGATGAGGCTGCCATGAAGTTACCTGGTCTCTTCACCAAACACAGACCTAGCCCAGCTCACCTTTTCTTTTTCCTGAATTCACCAGGTGTATTTGCCCAGAAATTTTAAGGTAACATCTCCCTCAGCCTGAATATTTAGCCCTTACCTCTTCTGTGCCTCCTGTTTGCTGCGGCACTGCTCACAATAGTATTTGTATTCACTGCATAGAGTTTCAGTGTTACTAAATCCCCTGTGGAAATCAGAGAGTGGCATAAGCAGGGATATTCCAGAGCATCCAGGTAAAAGCTGCTGCTGAAAATGCTGGAAAAAAACACCCCAAACAACACACAGAGGATGAAGCTCCTTTCATTCATGCTGCTCCCACATCCATCTCATGTGTATTTGTCTCAGCATCAATGTTCAGCTGGAAAAATCTGGAATTTACACTCTTAACTGTCTATTTTCTGGCTAGGAAAGGTAATAAACAGCAAGAAGGTGATTGAGTTTTGTTTCCATCAGTAGCCATTCCATGTTTTCTTCAGTGGCAGAAATTAAATGTTCACATCTACAGCCATTAAGCAGCAAAGTCTGGATGATCCTTCAGCTCCCAGCAATTACAGATCCATTATCAGCTATTAAATACCAGATGCTGGATGCAAATTAAATATCCAAGCAGCTGATAAGCCTTGGATCCAGCAGACAAACACATGGAGCAAATGTCTGTCAGGAAAAACCAAACTGACCCTAAACATCAGGGTCAAGCAACTAAAATGCAGTAAGGATATGAAAATAATCAAGAATTTATTGAGAAACCAAACACTGCATGTTTATTTTTGATAAAGTCTGACTGGGTGATGTAATCAATTCAAATCCCCATAAAAGAGAGGGAAAATCAATCTTAGCTACTGCTAGTATTTATTAACTACTAAAACCCACTAAGAAACCTTCCAAAACTCACAATATTTTACCACATGTCAAAGCCTACAACTGTTGCACCAGAGAATAACTAATCCAGGCTCTTTCCTTCTGACCAGGGCAGGTATTTTTTCCATTCCCAAAGAATTCTGTTTACCTTAGACAATGTGTAATTGATGTATTTTGTTCCACATCAACCGAGAGGTCCAGAAAGTCCTCATCTTTGCTACTAACCTTGAAAAAAAAACAAATAATAAGAAGAGATATTTGGTAACAATTTAGAGCTGGCAGATTTTAACCATTTCTGTAATTTTAACCATAATTTTAACCATTTCTGGCATGGTGCAATGTGATTAGAAATAAATGTACACACACACAAAGAGGCCTTTTCTTGAGGTAAACTAGAAGTGATTAAATAATCTGATGTGGTGTTAAAATCTGAGGAGGAGCATTAAAAAAAAAAAAAAGCAACAACAACAAAACAAAACCAAAAACCCACAGAAAAAAAGCACAAAACCCCAAACCCTTTCTCCTGAAACATCTCTTCCCCTTGAGACTTCAAGGCCCATCTGATTATTTCAGGCTTTAACCACTCAGAGCTCTCACTGGAGAGGCTTTAACCACATCCCATTTTCTCTGCAGCCTGATGCAGCTTTCTGCTGCATTTCAGGGTGTAAGAGTCAATACTCAGAGGCAAGGCAGAAGAGGCAGATGGCTCCTCAATTAAATGGGTTAGCAGGGAGGAAAACCATCCTTCCATTTGTGGAACAGTCACATTTCATTGCAAAAACCTTGAGACAGAATCCCATTAATGTCATTTTTAGAGCTTCTCCTCACCACATAGCCATAACTTTAGATTTTAAATGCCAAGAACAGTCTTTTCTGTTGTAATCACTTCTTGGGTTTTTTATTTCTCTCCCCATCTGGGTTTTCATTTTTTTTTAGCACTATTAAATCAGAGCATATGACTAACTACAAATCCCTGGTCTGAAGGTGGTGTGGATCTAATTCCTGACTTCATGCCACTGTTTTTGCTCTCAAACAGAGAGGCCAAGGACCAGCACCAAGCACAGAATTCCAGTTCAAGCAACTCAGTTGATCCCAAAGTTAAATGAAGAGCAACCCTCATGTAGAAACACAACATAAACTCTCAATCACTGACACAGGGAATAACATGGAGACAAAAGGGCAGCTTGGATCAGCCAGGTGCAGCTGCCTCGATGGAAACAGGGAGGAGAAACAGGGAAAACACTGGGCTTCTTCTGGGCAACATACCTTATTGAGCACTGGTTTGAACACAGAGTCCTAAAATAGGCTATGCTCCACATTTTAATAGAGACAGTGCAATTTCATCTAGCCTAATGAATGAGAAAGGGTGCTCAGTGTTAGGGAAAGCAATCCAGGAGCTGGGAGAGAGCTAAGGAGGTGTGTGTGGTGTGGTGGTGCACGTACAGCCTCACAGTTAAGACATCTGGTTTCATTGGTTAGTGTTCCTTGGAAGATTTCATGGACCCACGTCAGATCGGGCTTGTCTCCATCTTCACTCTCAATGCTGCCATTCTGCAGCTTCCCATTCTGCTTCTCCTGCTTCTTCTCCTCCTGCAGCAGGTCAGCAATAGTGTTCAGTAGGTAGTTGAGGAATTCGTGTGCATCCTGCTGCATGTAATTATCAAATAACTCTGGAAAGGAAGAGAGGGAGGAGAATGAACAGCTACAGACACTTCCCAACACCAGGTCACTGTGGTTTTTCCCCTTCCCTCCTCTGCCCTGTCACACAGCTCTGGTGGCACTGGTGAGTTTGGGAAAGAATTGCACTTTGCTGTTCTCTCAGTGATTATCCTCAGGTTGCAAGAAACAAAGAGCTGGAAAATACCACTAAGGAAACTTAGTTTGGCCATTTCTCAGAACTGAAGAAAATTGGTTTGGGGTTTTTTGTAGTCTTTTTTCTTTGGAGAGGGAGATAAATAAAGAAATTCAGATGTGCTGCCTTGGGCCACTGGTTCATTAAGTCCAGCACCAAGGGGCAAAAATCCCCTACTGGAAGTTTTTTTTATCTTTTCAAATTCAAGCAGAGAGGATAAATCAACAGCCAGAACTTTTCCTCACCAAACAGTCCTGGGAAATAACCACCAGTCTGGATTCTAAGGAATTTATCCTACCACAAATGCAAGAGAGCAGGCTATGAGTGGCTGGGTCTCTTATGAGAGTTCATGAGAGCCTGGAGCAATGACCTGGAGTGTGCTTTGTTCCTCTAGGGAACTCCATGCCAGTGGGGAATATCTGGACACGTGCAAGTCCAGAAACACAGACTGAGATAAGGACAAGCCCACAGGACAAGCATGGAGGTGGTGAAGCTCATACCACAAAAATTTTCAAGAAACCTGTTAAAAACTTGACAATTCAGACTCCAAAAGCAACCCGAATTTAAAAATTTTACATCCTTAAAAACTCATTTATTCATTTACCATTTTCTTTCCTCAAGCGGGAAATAAATTTCTTGGGTGGGATGACTCCCACCTTCTTCTTTTGGGTGGCAATACTGTTGAAGAGATCAGAGAGGCAGGTCAGGAGGCTTTCCTTCTTTCGAGGCTGCACCTTGTAGGCCAAAACCTTCTCCCGAAAGGGCCGACAGAAATAAAGTGCCTGTAAGACTGAGTTGCAGTAGCAGGTGTTGCCAAACTGGTCAAAAAAACAAAACAAAAAACAGAACAGAAGGAAAACAAAAGGGTTTGGATTAGGGCTGGCAAAAAGGAATGATAGGAAGAGAGTTCATTAAGTGTTCATACACTGAAACTGGAGAAGTCACCTGGCAGAGCTCATTTATTGGGAAATACTGGTTGGAATGGGGGGAAACCCTGGTTGGAATGGGAGGAAACCCTGGCTGGAATGGGGGGGAACCCTGGCTGGAATGGGGGTAAACACTGGCTGGAATAAGGGGATGTGCTGGGTGGGGGTAGTTTCGGAGGGATCAG
>JANPWX010000544.1:1517960-1530785 GCA_024734555.1 Trochalopteron elliotii
TCATCCAGCTCAAAAGGTCACAGATTATAGCTGCAGTAACATTGATTTACACCATATGCAAACAACAGGGAACGACAGTTAAGATTTATTGACGTGAGGAAAATAAATATGGAAACTAAACGAACACATGAATTAGGAGAGAGAATCACTCACATGCTTGTTAGTCACCTAGAAAAACAAAGAAGCATCATGCTAAATAAATCTGCACACAACACAAAACAGCCACCCTAAGTCTGAAGGCTTATTTGAAGGTAGGAGCTTCTTAAAATGAAAATTGAGATGAGATTCTGGAGTGAAACCATTGTTCCATCCCTCTTGTGCTTTAGTAAATACAAGAATATTTATATTTAAAATAAAATAAAATAAAATAAAATAAAATAAAATAAAATAAAATAAAATAAAATAAAATAAAATAAAATAAAATAAAATAAAATAAAATAAAATAAAATAGTAAATATAAACTATTTTAACAGTTTCCCACATATTCTACAGTGGCATTAGACACAGTTTAACAGAGTCAGGTTGCTTTAGCTCACTGATCCAAAAATGAACTATTCAGTCCAAAGTTTTGGCCTCCATTGCCCACGAGTTCAACACCTGTTTGTATTTGCAGTGCAAATCACACATTTAACAGCACTGATGCTGAAAGCCAGGAAACTGCACTCTTTAAAATGCTCCAATTAATTCCAAATCATGAAAGAACCAGAAATAACTGCAGAAAAAGCTCAGCAGAACAACAGTGTGAAAACACCACCCTCAAGGAACCAGTTGCAAGAAATGAAGCACAACAGTGTTAGTCATATTTTGTCCTTCAAAGCAGAGAATGGAGGGGGTTCTAATAATCCTGGTTATTTTTAGGATGCTGTTTTTCTTCTCCACACCATTCAGTGCTCTGCTATTTCTGTTACAATTCCATTTTTTTTGCCATTTTGGTGCAAACCTCAGCAGCTTTGGAATGGCCACCAAGACCCCGCTTAGGGAACAGAATTCTGTGTGTTTGGATAAATGGGTGTCTGAAATATAAACTGCTAGAAAGCCACACAAAGTCAATTAACTGGGTCTCTAATGAGCTCAATAAGTATCTCTTAGCTGGCCTTACTTGGTGTGTGAAGAGATGAAGCATCTCCCAGCTCTCAACATAACCTTGACGACCAGCACACAGAAATAATTCTGTTTCTAGTGAGTTCTGCCAAAACTGCCTTTTCCCACCAGAAATAGGATGCCACAGAATCACTGCTGCTCTGAACTAACCAGGACCAACATCCTCTGCACAGTCAATGCAGGCAGACAACTCCACAGCCCCACAAACTGCAAAAATTCAGCTTTTTGGAGGGTTCATGGATGCCAAAGATCCAGAGGAGTATTACTACATGAAGGAATTATTCACCCAGTCCATATCATTCATCTCCTGCACAAAACTTCCACTCCTCCCACCACAGGGGTGTTTTTAGAAAAGTAACACATTTTCATTTTAAAATTAAAATTAAAACCTCCCCTGCACTGCAGCATCAGTGGAAAATCTTCTCTGGAACAGCATATGAACAATGGAAACACTTGATTATTTCCAATTTTCCAGCTAAATATTAAAATCTTAGAGTTAGAAATGCAGTGAAGGAGGATGGGTTCTCTCAGAGACTTTACAAGAAACACCTTTATTTTTTTTGTGTTTCAGATGAAATGATTTCTTGGTCAATAATCACACTGCAGGATGTGGTGTCTGTGCTCAGTCCCCTCGAAGTGAGAAGTTCTCATCAACCAATTCTCAGAGAATCCTGTGAAGCTCCAAATTAGGATGTGAATTACAACCCAGCATTTTAAGCACAGAAAATTGACTTACATTGACCAAGCCAAAATAATGCTCATTCACAGGGAACTGCTCAGGACCAATCTCTTTCTCCAAAGCAGAGGCATTGGCGCCCTACAAAAAACAATGTTTATGTTAGAAAAAATTCAGATTTCCTAAAAAAAACCTCAAAGCTTAGGAAATAATTTACTTCCATTGAAAATCAGTATTTTGTGTTTGCTGTGTTCTACAGAATTAAATGAACATGATGCTTTATTATCATAAATGTACCAAGGTTTCATTATAAATCTCAACTCCATCAGCCAAAATTAGTTATCTGATCTAACAGGAGGGTTTTCTACATTTGAGTTTATTTGGAAATTGCTACAATCAACTGCTCTCACTTAAAATACCAGGTTGGCCACAGTGACCTAGAAACAGCCACTTCATTTAGTCAAGAATGCACTGTAAAAATAAAGAGACTTAGCCTGCATTTTTCTAGCTTGATTTTGCAAAATACCATGGACAAGTGAAATTTCTGATTACAAACCCCCAGAAGAATGAAAATAAAGAGTTTTATCACACCTCAGATCACCTGAAAGTGCTTTGGCTTTGCTACCTTTATTTCAGGGTGATGTATGAAGCCCACAGTGCATTTTGACAGGTCCTTGGGTTTCCAGCAGTACAGTGAGGAAGGAATTTGCTGTTTTACATACAACTGAAAAACTGCTCTTATTTGGCACATAAAGCAACAACTAAAGCATTCCAATGTTTTATTTTGAATTTTGACTTGGTCCACTTCATATTCAAAGTGGTTTCTTCATCTCCTTCCATTTTCAATCCAACACTTTAGGGATGGGAATACCTTGGGATTTGGAACCTCCCCTCACTCCTCTCCACCTTGTTCTTTAATGTTTCTTGCTGATGCTCCAACAATCCTGAGCTCCTTTGATGCAGAATCCAAACACTTTGGGTTCCTAATTCTGTTTTAAATGCCCAGGTCACTGCAAGTCTAACCTTGTCCAAACAAAAATCCTTCTGCACAGGTGAGCCACCTTCAGACACCTCAGAAATGCACTAAACCAAACATTACAGTCCAGCAAAACTCAATTAATTTATCTCCCTGAAGCTACCAATGCCTTCTAATCACTGAGGGAACATTTCCATCTCCCTATGAATATAAACCACAAACAGAGACTGTAAGGGACAGTTCCATCCAGATAGTCTTTAACAGAGAAATAACTAAAAAATTCCTAAAAAACCAGCAGAGAAAGCAAGAAATATTCTGGTTTCACAGTAGTAGTTGGATGTCCCCCATCAGATTTACAGTGAGTTCCATTTCTCAAAGCAGACAGAACGAGGCAGGCTCAGAACTGGGCACTCCAAACCCCACCAAACACTCACAGGGTGCTGACAGATTTACAGGCACAGCTCTGCTCACAACATTTTTTGAGGCATCAGTGCCAGTTCAGGCAGCTCCTTTCATTTGTTTCCTTGCAGCCATTGCCTGCTTCCAAGGAGCTCCTTTTCCTCCAATATCTCCCTCCAAAAAACCCAAACCAAACCTAAAAAAGGAGAAGCATCAGCAAGGAGGATTTGCTGACAGGGGTTTCTTCAAGCTCTCCAGTTCCACCACTCTGATCCACACTGTCTTTGGGAAATGGTGTAACTGGAGATGATCATCAAAATTCCATGGAAATGCACAAGAGGTGAAAATTCAGGAATGTTCAGCCTGGAGATCAGAACTGGCTCCTGCTGAGGTTGTTCTGCCCTCCCATGCTGCATGTTTGGAGATCAGGAAAGGAGGATTTGTAAATCCTGTGAGCTTGTGAGGATCAGTTTCAATTTCTCTGGAGTTTCCTTGTCCTCTCCATGATCTCCAGTATTTCATTAGGGAAACTCTGGAGAAAAGCCCATTAAAGGAGGTCCCAAACCCCAGAGAACCAGTGAAACCTGACAGCCCAAATGCTCCAGCTGGAAAGCAACACATGGAATAAATATCTGAACAAATAAATAAAACCTTAAGAACTGCAATTTTTAATAAAATTGTGATATAAAGAATTTAATAACCATAAACCAGGGCTGTCAACCAAGCCACCAACTTGTATCCATTTAACAAGGTTACAGGTGAGGTTTTTTTCCAAGTGTTTCCTTGTATTTATTGCCCAAACTTTACAAATTTGGGTAAATTAACTGCAGAGACAGATTTTAAAAAAAATAAAGTTTCCTTAATAAATTAGATTATATTGAATGTATTATTTACAATTAAAGTTGTAGGTGCCTCATCCCTGGAAGTGTTCAAGGCCAGGCTGGAGCAACCTGGGATAGTGGAAGGTGTCCCTGCCCAGGGAATGGGATGAGCTTTAAGGTTTCTTCCAAACCAAATCATTCTGGGATTCTGTGATGATTCTAAACTTTCTTGCCAGAGAATATTTTAAATTCATAAAATGATAAAAAAACCCAAAGCAGGACTGGAAGCACTTGTGGGAGGAATCAAAAGAAATCACGGATTAAACCATAAATAGTTCTGAAGATGCAAAACTTGCAAATTAAACAGTGAAACAGCTCCAGGAAATGCAATGCCCAGCATTCCATGGAAAAATAACTCCCCTGCAGAAACACAGATGATTCACCATGGAGTCAATGTCCAGGAGAACTGCACTGAACAAGGAAAAGGGGGGGAAATCCACTTCATGGTGAGGGCACAACTTGGTCACGTTTTGGGACAAGGTCCAGAACTGCAAAGTCCAGCTCCTCCCAGTCAGGGATCTCTGCAACTCAATTAACAATTAGCCAATTAAGCCAGTGCAGATGAAATCTGCTCCAGCCTGAGCCGTGTCCTGCTCCCATGAGGCTTCATTTTCACACTGACAGGTGTCACACACCTTTTCCCACCCCACCCAACAGATTTTTCCATCTGCCACAGATCACAGCAATGTTTCCTCCCAAGGAACAATCCACACTTCATAATTTTGGAAATATAAAAATCACATCTTGTCTAGAATTAATAACCTAACCCAAGTTGCCAGGTGTCCATAATACGAAAATTTATTTTATTATTTGCGGAATTAAGAAATGCACCTTATTAATAAAATAATTTATTTTATTAATAAAATAAAATTTATTTTATTATTTGAGGAATTAAGAAATGCAGCCAAAGTGTTCTGCATCTTGTGGTACTTTCCACACCTAAAACCAGAAGAAAATCAATACAGTTTTGCTAAACTATGTCACATATTGTGAGAGCAACAAGAAATGCCATGAAAAAAATCCCTCATCCATAAGCAACTGAGATTGCTTGGCATAAAACAGCTAAGCAAACACTAAAAACTAAAATATAGCTGAATATAAAGATGAATGCAAGAGATTAGTGCAAGGCAAAAAAAATGAATGTTTGAACAACCCCAGCAGTACATCCTTGACTCCTGTGAGGTGCAAGGAAATGCTCTCAAGGAACTCTTCTGCTGCTCTGCTTCAGGAGCATGGAACTGTGAGCAGGAATAAACCCAGATTTATACAACCCACCATCAGCCCAGGAGGAAAACCTCCCCCTCATTAACTACCTGCTAATAGTGATTGACTTACATACTGAGATGTGAATTTCGTGCTTTATAGAGCTGGGGGAGGTGACAAGGGAGGTTTCAGCACTTTTAAGCAGCATTTTCAGTTTTCTGGAAATTCCTGAGACTTCAGGAGGTGTCTCAGAGCTCCCCTTTCCTGCTCACACCCCACTCACAGAACTGGCTGTGCATCCACAGTTCTGGAATTATCAGTCAAACAGGAAAATGCAAAACTGCCTGGCCCATCTCGGCTATCACCACCTCAGCAGGAATACACACAGCTCAAAATGGCCAACAAAACCCCCCAAAACCCAACAATAAAATGTTTCCTATCATAATTGCAGTCATTTTGCTTTATGCATATCAGCTAATTAAAAGAAGGGTCTATCCAAGAACATTTGTGCTGACTGAAAAGACAAAGAACACCCTTAAAAAATCGAATATAACAAATATTAAAGTATCAAACAGCAGCACAGGGAATTGTTAATATTCAGGTTTTCCTCACTTTCTCATACCAAGACAGTGAGGGACATCACACTAATATCTTGATTTAAAAATGTAAGAAAAGGCTGGATGTGCTCTGGGCTGGTGACAAGATGGGGACTGTCAGCTTGGAGGTCTTTTCCAACCTAAATGATTCTGGGATTCCATTCCATGCTCAGATCTGGATGAGATGTAGAGAAAACAGCACTGGGGTAAACTAATATTTACCCAGAGAACACCCAAGGCAAGTTTTGTTGCATTTTTTGAGGAAAAGGGATGTGAAAAGAGAAGTTTCAAAGCCCCTTCCCTGAGGGAGCTGCCTAACCAAGCCATCCTGAGGCAGTGATCCCAGTATTTCCCAGCAGTATTTCATTTCCCAGTATGTATTTCATTTCCCAGTATTTCTGAAATTTTAACTGAATAACCCATCAAAACCAGAGGAGAGATCTATCAACTCTCCCAGCTTGTAAGCTCTGAGTGATTTTTGCTCAGCAGAGAAGTCTTAAAGATTTATTTCCAGTTCAATGCACCATGCAAAGGGAATAAATAGTAGTAGATTTCTGTTTATTAGCCAGTGGTAACCAAAAGCAGCACCAAAAGGAGATCACAGAGAACATAACTGCTCTTTTTAGCAAAAAAACCCAAAACTATTCCTGCAAAGAAAATAAGGATTTTGCATAGCCTAGATATTTCAGAAACTGGAAATGTATCAAGTTTCCAGGAGCTTCAATACTTGGTGACCTTAAACTTCCTGGATTTGTAATTATCCTTACAGACAAAAAGCTCATAGGTTGCATTCACTTATCTGACAGGAATCAGTTCTCTCTATTATATTTAATTAGCTTTATGGTAGAAATTGCAGTTAGGCTGGGAGTTAAAGAGTCTTGGTGAAGCTGTGGATGAATAAAAGCTGGGAGTGATTAAGAACAACCCCCCAGCTCAGCACAGGAGCTGCTGTCAGCTGAGAATTCCACATTTCCACCATCCTCGTGGTTCCTGCTTCAAGTTACAACCTCTTCCCTTTTTGAGTTTTACAAAGTTTCAGTGAAATCCTGAAGGACCACAAACCCTGGCTGAGAATTAGTGGACTGTTATTACAGACTACCCAGTTTTTTACCCTGAACCAACACTTTGGAATCCACATTGCCATTCCCAAAGATCTGCTTTGTGCTGCTCTGGAGGTAACTCTGGGTAGAAAAGCAGAGAGAAGGGTGTGAGGAGAAATTCTGAGCATGGAGCAGCTGCTGCTGCAGCTCCAGGAAAAAACAGGAGCAAAATTAGCACAGCTCTGGGTCAGGATCCTCACTGTTATTCTGAGCTCTTGTCAAAATAATCAGGTCAGTGCTGTGCTGCTGCTCAGCCAACAGTGAGCACTGGAGCTGGAAAATGAGGGGAAAACCCACAAAGCAGGGAAAGGGAAGATCCCACTGCCCTGGGAGTTCACTGCATTTACCTCTGACAAGTTCTGAGGGGCTCTAATGACACAGGGTTTCAATTTCCAGTGGGTTTAGAACCACTCCATAACCACCAGCAGCTCAATACAATGACAAAAAAGACTCAAGATGTCTTTGGTGTCATTGACAGACACAGAAATTCAGAAAGGCTTGGTAAACAAATGCTTCAGGAGGTTTTAACTTATGGTTTTAACAGGGATGAAGCAGCTGCTGAAGCACGAGGGAATTAACTACAATGGTGAAGTCCTTCCAACCTTTTCAAAAATACAACTACAAACTTACAGTTTGGTCTGTTTTCAATATTGATCCAAAAATCTACAAGAACTCCATTTATTTTATTTTTTTAAGGTTTGCTGTGCTTATCTTGGGCACTCCACTCCTTCAGATGGACACAGATAAATATACACATCCCAACAGATGCTCCATTTATAGTCCATTTGTGGGCAGGGGCAGATTGTCAAAGAGAACTTTTAAAATCTGGATGTGTCTCCCAAAATTTCAGAAAAATTTCTATCTGTTCAATGTACCCTGTTGAAACTGTAGCTCTCTATGCTTGTCTCCACCCTTCAGCTGCTTTAGGCCTGCCTAAAACACACCCAAGACTAATTAATTTCATTAGCTCACTTTAAACAATCAGTTAATTTAAAGCCCTCTCCATACAGCCAAATTGGAAGATTCAGCCTTTCTTTAAGTATAATTACTATTATTTTAGCTCAGTACAAAACATCCATTTCCACACTACCTGATTTTTTATGCATTTCTCTCTTTGCAATGACTTTAATTCAGTTCAAATGAAGGGATTAAAGGCTCATAACTCAGGGTATTTGTAACCTTTCACACACCCAGAAGCTGTGCAGCATCACTGGAGTAAAAACCTGCTGAAATAAAAATCCCTGAGGATATTCTGGTTGGACTCCACACCATCCTAACTCTCCTGCACTGGAACCAGCTGCTTCCCACTGAGCACCTGCCTGCATAAGACATTCCCCTTCAAGAAATGCAAAAAAAAAGAGAAAGAAACCTACAGGATTTCAGTGTCCAGAACGTGTCTGGTGCACAGGTCTTGCTCTCTAATTACTCATTTGGCTGTTTCCTTTTAACAACTGAGAGCAGGAGAAGATTTAGCATTTAAAACAAGCTGGGAAGCAGCTTTCAGGTTGTGTGGAAAGGTTCCAAGGGAACCATCGTGCAGCACTCCAGATTAGAGGAGCTGCTCAAACCCACTGCTGAGGAGTTGTTTTAAGAGTGAATAAACAAATCAAAACAAAAAGGGGGAAGAAGAACAAGTAGGCCAAGGCAGAGCTACTTAAAACCTTTCAGGAAAGAAATCTGCATGAGCTGATGCAGAAGTTCTGCCTGCACTTGCTGGAATTGCTGAGATAATACTTCCAGCTCCAGGACTATTCAAATCACCCTGGGGGGAAGTGGAAATGGAGCAGATTGGGGTTGTGTTGCTGCAAATTTACAGAACACACTGTCATGCTTTTCTAAACACAGATGTTGCTTTTCCCCATCCTTTAAAACTCCTTGGCTGTGGAGCACTGAAGTCAGATAAAAAGAGCTGTCAGGGTTTGAAAGGATCCCTTTTCATGCAGGGCTGTCTGTGTTCCAGGCATAACAAATTACTGGGAATTGAACCCTGGATTGCAGCACTTTGCCTGTGTAAGCACTCCAAACAAACTGATAATCCTGAAAGGAGCAGTGTCACAGGCTGGCCAAAGCTCCACGCTTCCCAATGCCACAGATCTTCCTCCTGGAAAGATTTCCAGTGGGGAGGAACGCTCAGAGAAAGGCTGTGCCCATTTTCAGTGGGGAGGAAAGTTCACAGAGCACCCTGACTGCTGCCACACCACCCAGAAAAACTCCCCAGTGCTGCATTTCCAAAGCAGTTCCCTCCTCTGAAGCCTTAGTTGGAGTGGTTTGGAGCCAGTGAATGCAGGGTGCTTTGTAAACTCCCCCAAGCACATGTTTATTCCATCAGGAGCTGGTCCTGCAAGGTGCACAGGATCCACACCCCCAAAGGCACAGCAGGGCCCACACTCCTGGGAAACCCTCTCGTTTTTCCTGGGAAACCTCCCCGTTTTTCTGGGAAAACCCCTCACTTTTTCCTGGGAAAACCCCCCCGTTTTATGTTCTTTGAGTCAGGGAGCAGAGCTGGGCTCCAGTGAAAACAGCCTGTGGAAAGGATTCTGGAGAAAGGGCAGGAAAAACAGAACCACTGCTGAGTGCTGACCTTGGTCAGCAGCTCCTTCCCCTCCTCAGCCACTGCCTCCCACACCACCACTGCTCCCAGTTCATCCCAGTCTATCCCAGTGCATCCCAGCCTCCCCAGCCACTGCCTCCCACACCACCACTGCTCCCAGTTCATCCCAGTCCATCCCAGTGCATCCCAGCCTGCCCAGCCACTGCCTCCCACACCACCACTGCTCCCAGTTCATCCCAGTCCATCCCAGTGCATCCCAGCCTCCCCAGCCACTGCCTCCCACACCACCACTGCTCCCAGTTCATCCCAGTCTATCCCAGTGCATCCCAGCCTCCCCAGCCACTGCTTCCCACACCACCACTGCTCCCAGTTCATCCCAGTCCATCCCAGCCTCCCACATCACCACTGCTCCCAGTTCATCCCAGTGCATCCCAGCCTCCCCAGCCACTGCCTCCCACACCACCACTGCTCCCAGTTCATCCCAGTCTATCCCAGTGCATCCCAGCCTCCCCAGCCACTGCCTCCCACATCACCACTGCTCCCAGTTCATCCCAGCCTCCCACATCACCAGTGCTCCCAGTTCATCCCAGTCCATCCTAGTTCATTCCTGTCTCCCACATCACTGCTCCCAGTCCATGCCAGCCTCTCACACCACCACTGCTCCCAGTTCATCCCAGTGCATCCCAGCCTCCCACATCACCACTGCTCCCAGTTCATCCCAGTCTATCCCAGTTCATCCCAGCCTCCCCAGCCACTGCCTCCCACACCACCACTGCTCCCAGTTCATCCCAGTCCATCCCAGCCCCCCTGCTCCCAGTCCACCCCCTGATTTCTCCCCCCACAAGGTTCCCCCTGCCCTGGGGATTCTCCCAGTGACCCAGTAACACACACAGAGGAGGGGAGGCTTTGCCAGCTCAGCTCTCAGGGACTCTGCAGCTCCCGGAGAACAAACACAAACAGCTCCCAGCCGGGCAAGGCCCAGTGTTCACCAGCATTGTTCTTTTGTGAGCTGGCAGAGAGATTTTATCAGGAGCCTCACACATCAAACAGTGCAGGGACAATGCTGTGGAGGGTAAGGAAGTGGCTGCTGAGGGAAGGAGAGGATTTATAAATAGGTTTATATTTCATTTATGACTAGGTTGTAACTTCAGACATTACCCAGGCACAGAGCAGTAAAATTCAGCTGTGAGGCCAATCCACGTGTCTGACTGGGGAAATCCATTCACAGCTCAGTGTGAGAGGTTAAGTGGATAAATCATGGGACAGTTTAGTTGGAAGGGACCTTAGAGCTCATCCACTGCCATGGGCAGGGACATTGCTCCCTATCCTTGGACACTGCCAGGGATCCAGGGGCAGCCACAGCTTCCTTGGGCACCCTGTGCCAGGCCTTGACCAAAAATCCCTTCCTTTCTAGTCATAATCAACCCACTTTTAGTTTAAAACCATTCCCTCCTGTCCTTTCAGAACAAAGTTTATCCCCATCTGTTTTACAAGCCCACTTGAAGTATCCACTCTAAAAGGAGCTGAAAATACAAAACACAAGACAGAAACAAACCATAATGATGTAAAGTGCTGCCCTTTATTCTGGCACCAAGTGCAGGAATCCCCCAAACTGACATCTGCTGGGGCAAGCACTGAAAAACATTTCCTTTTTAACAGCAACAAAACAGTGAGTGATGTGCATGTAAACAGATGAATCCAAGGCAATAAAAGCATCTGCTCTAAATCCTGATTAAAGAACCAAACAATTCAGATTCAGTAACACACAGCACATCTTGAACAAGCTGCACTTTATTATTTTAGCATCTTTCCCCAGGTATTCTCACTTCATTTTTGAATGGCAGCAGCTCTGAAGTGCAAGTCCTCTCACATAATCAGTGTCTGCTTTGAACAAATGAACCATGGAGTGCCCAGTTTCCTCAGCTCCATGGCACAACACAGCTGGGATCTCTCCTTTTCCTGAGGACAATTAAAGCCTGAAACTTTAAAAGTTTATAGACAGTCAAAGCAGACACCAGGACAGCCCAAAAGCTCATTTATGTGCTCAGGACTCCTGTAAAATCCTAAAGCTGGTTTCAAAGGGACCTGTGTGGTCCATCTGAACTGCAGCCTGGCTTTGCCTCCAGCCCCAAATCTGCAGCAATAAACTCCCATCACACACAGCATTAAACCAGAACACAAACAACACCTTGGAAAACCTCCAAGTGACCTCCTCCCTGCTTTCCCAAGGGTTATGGATTTCTTTCCCCCCCAAACAATTATTTTCAGGCTGGGTTTGAAGTGCAAAGACAAATATTTTGTTTCTTTCAGCTTAACAAGTCTGTCAAGAAGCAGAAGAGACAGAAATGTGCTCAGCCAGCTCTACTTCCACCCTCCCTTCTTCCAGTGATAAAAATAAATGCTATAAATGTTAATTCTGTGATAAAGGCAGCCCAAAGTCCTACAGCTACAGGTGACATTCCACGCCAGGGCCACCACAGCCCTGCCTGAGCTGCCCAGGGTCAATTATTCAGGTGGCAAATGGAAAAGTGTGACTGGCAAATGCTGCAGGCACCTCCCCTCCAGCACTGAGTCAGTAATTATGTCCTGAATCAGAGGATGAAAGGCTTCCCCTAGTTTACAGCCTGGATTGGAGCTCTTCAGGCATGTCCTACTGGTTTAACAAACAATTAGCCATGAATGTGGAGGAAGTGGCCCAAACTGCCCACGGAGTACCAACATTCTGCTCACAGCTTACTGCAGACCCCTCACCAGCTGCCAGAGGGGAAAAGCCTTACTCTGAGCTTTGCACCTTGCTCCATTCCCAACTTCTGGCCTCCTTTTCCCAAAAGTTCTGCCAATTCACCAAAATCCTTGAGTTCTGACTCAAACACTGAGTTCTACAACTGTGTCAGAGCACAGCAAACACACCCTGGGCCAGAGGATGCAGCCAGAGCCAGGGAATTCTGCCCTCCTCAGCCCAGAGAGGATTCCCACCTGCCCACCCCAGAGCCACAGACACCCCTGAAACACTTCACAAACTGGTTTCTTTCTGTGTTTTGTACTTTCAGCTCCTTTTGGAGTGGATGTAAAGTGTAAAGCAGATGGGGATAAACTTTTGTTATGGAAGGACAGGAGGGAATGGTTTGAAACTAAAAGTGGGTTGATTTTGACTAGAAAGGAAGGGATTTTTTCCACAAAGGGTGGTAAAGCCCCTGATCCTGTAGATTTTTTTAATGCAAAATCCTTCAGCAGAGCTCTCTGCTGCCATTTCCCTCGATCCTGCAGCTGCCTGCAAATCAGAGGGAAAAGCCCTCAAAGCCCCATCCTGGGCTGCCTTTGGGAATTCCTGGACTGCCTTGG
>JANPWX010000544.1:1540740-1593176 GCA_024734555.1 Trochalopteron elliotii
TGGGTTTTTTCAGTCCACAGCAGATTTAAACAGTCTCAATAAAAAAAGGGGGGGAAAAACAGTCCAGGAAAGCTTTTTTGCCTCAGCTAGCTAGACTAACANGCGCTTCTCCTTTCCCCGCTCACTCCCCGAACCAGTCTTAAAGGCACAGAACACAGAACAGACGACTGGGGATACAGGCATCGCAGTCACCCTAGGACACCCCCTCGGTGAGCCGGCGGCGGGGAGGGATGAGCAGCGCTGGACGCGGTGCCCGGCTGCAGGAATGAATGTCCCGGTCCCGCCGTGATTGGCTGCGGGATGCCGGATCAGCTTTCACGGGGGCCGAGCAAAAAGTTCCCTTCGCCTCTCCCCAGGCGCTGCCTGAGCTCAGGCATCGGCCGGGAGCTCTCGCGTTCCTCGGGAAAACGTCTCCAGTGGGATGAGAGGGTTTGTCCCTGCCAGGAAAGGCAGCGGAGCACAGGCGCCGGGGAGCCGAGCTCTCCCTGCTTTTCTCCCCCGGATCGGCTTGAACAGCCATCCCTTCTGGCATGCTTCTCATCCCTGAGGATACGATGTCTCAGTACTCCACCAACTTCCTGCTGCTGCCCATCCCGGAGTACCCCGTGCTGGATTGTGCTCCCAACAAAATCATCAAGCTGGTGGTGCTGGGAGGCAGCAGCGTGGGCAAGACAGGTAAGGCACAGGTGTGTGTGCCCTGCTTTTCCTTCCTTGCCCTTTCCTTTTCCTTCCCAAAACTGGGAGATTTGTCCCAGCTTAACTGTTTCAATTTGGTTTTTTATTTTTAAAGAAAAAATTTTCTTTAAATTTTAAAGATTTAAGGGTTGGTGAGGCAGATTTGCTGAGCAGACAGCAGCTAGTTTAGTACTCAGAGATGGTTCTAGCTGCTCTTGTGCAAAATTATTTAACTGTGGCTGAATTTGCACCCCCCAAAAGGTGGCTTTTATCCTCTTGCTGTAAAGGCTTTATGCTCTGCAGGCAAATCACAGCATACAAGATGTGCCTTTATTATTCTCCAGAGGAGAGGGGAAGAAAAGAGGGTTAAAAGTGCATTTGAATATCTGCTCCGTGATTTCAGGAATTATTAAAAGCAGATTGCTTTATTACATCTGTGGTTCCACGGGATTCAGCAAAATGTTTGATTGTTTAGGCTTTGAAGCAGCCACATCTTTACATTCTTTTTAAATAGTTTGTTGAAGACAGCTGCACAGGCAATTTCATTTGAGGGTGCTAAAGGATGACCCAGTATCACTGTGAGAAAAATTATTGCTTGAAATGAAATCTGTTATAAAATAATGTTGCTTGCAGAGTAAGACTTTTTTTTAAACTCTTAAGTGGTTTTACAAGTTACTGGGAATCTACTGAGACTAAAGCACCACAGGAATATGTCACTGTTGCCACGATGGGATTTAAATGCTTTATGCAGAAAAAGGAAAACGTTCTTATCACAGATTTTAAGAAAGCAGCTCAGGTTAAGGTGAATAAGAAGGCCCAGGGTGCTCCAGCATGACCCAAGGGTGCAGAGCACACGGAGTTTGTTTGCTGGCTGTGATTAGATACCACTGAAGGGTTTCGTGGGGGGTTTTAAGGCTGGAAAGAGCCATTTCATCCAGCAGCCTCACTTCTTGCATGACATAAAATGCTTAAATTTGGATTAGCTGCAGCCTGCTGGCTTGTTACTCCTTTCCTAAATTATTTCAGAGCAAAGGACAGATTGTTTTACCTGTGATCACAGGGAAACAACCTCCCTAATCCATGCTGAGCTGCCACCCTGAATCTGAGGGCTCATTTCCAACACAAGCTGTGAAAAACTCTGCATTAGGAACCCCAGCTTGGCCCCAGACCTTTGTCTGTGAGTGTTGAGAGCAGAACTTGCAGAATAACATGTGAGCAACACAGAGATTAACTTGCTTTTATGTGAGGCTCCTGCAGGAAGATGTTACAGGGGTTGTGTCCAAGGTGGATCTGGGTTCTTATTAAGGACCCATCTCTCTGTCCAAGGTGGATCTGGGTTTTAATTAAGGACCCATCTCTCTGTCCAAGGTGGATCTGGGTTTTAATTAAGGACCCATCTCTCTGTCCAAGGTGGATCTGGGTTTTAATTAAGGACCCATCTTTCTGTCATTGTTTTGCAGCCCTGGTCGTGCGTTTCCTCACCAAGAGATTTATTGGGGACTACGAAGCCAACACTGGTGAGTTCTGCTCTCCCCAGCAGCACTGCAGAGAGCTGGGAAAAGAAATCCTCTCTGTTTTGTGTCTGGTGCACATTTTACAGGGAAACCAAGTGGTGTTAGATGTCCATAAGGTGCATATTTTCAGTTAATAGCCTCGAGCTATGAAAGCAATAAATCAAAGGCTCATTATTTATGATCCTTTCAGCTGTTTTCTTTTTTTTTCCCAAGCTGATGGAAAAGGATCAGAATAAAAGGTTTGCTTGGGGATATACCTATACTGAAACACAGGCTCAAGGCACAACCTACACATCAACTAAGCCACAGAAACCCAATGCTGCTCCCCCTGCAGCCCCAGGGAAGGCAGAGGAATTCTGAGGGGTGTAAAAGGCAGTTCTGATTTTTTCTGTGCATTCCCTTTATTTCAGGGGTTATTATAACCAGGAGACTTCAAAATTGAAGCCTTCTCTCCATAAGACAAGCAAAGCAACCATTCATTTCTTGTTTAATCCAGAGGGTGTGTTCGTGTGACCTGTTCCAGGAAAACACTGACTGATTTGGCCAGTGTTGTAGGATGGATCCATGCACCCCATGCTCACCCCTACTGCACATCCCACACGTTGGCCACCTCACAGTTTTGGGGTGAAGGTGGGCAGAATTCAGAAAATCCTTCCCTTTGGATGTGCTTGCTGAGCTCAGGGTGAGGAGGGAGCAGCACAAGACACCTTTGATCTGAGGAAATGCAATCTGAAAGCTCCTCCTTCCAGCTCCCCCAGCTGACCCCGGGTAACCCTGATGGTTGGCTGCACTTTTGCTCCTTCTCTTCTGTCACCTCTTCTCTGGGAGGTTGTACATCAAACCTGGGGGCTGTGCAGTGATTGCTGCCAGAGCCAGAGCTGGCAGCCACGTGCTTTTCCCATTCAGCTCCCAGCCCCACGGCTGTGCTGCAGGAGAAGAGGATATTCCAGCACTAAGGGACAGGTGGCAGTGCCCTTGGGATCCCTCAGCTGTGCCTCTCCTTGTGCCAGGCATCACCAGGCAGAGCAGGAGCCTGCCAGTGCCTGCTCTTTGTTCTGCAGGGCAGCATGGAATGGGAGCAAGGGCTTGTCTGGTCTTGGTTCAGGGGTGCAGGGTCTTCTCATAAAACCATCTTTACAGCTTTAAATTAGGTCTAAAATCAGGGTTTAAAATAGAAACTAAATCCCACCAGGGCTGGATCCCCTCAGAGTGGTAAAACATAATATGATAATGTGGGATTCACTGCTAAATTTCCTTGTGTTGAAAATGCTCTGTGAGCTCAGACTCTTCTCCACTGGAATAAAATCTCTTGTTTCCTTGGAACAAAGCTGATTTTCAGAAGTGAGGGTGTTACTGTCACTAGCTGGGCTCCCTGTTACTCTGAATTCCTTGCTGTCCAGTGGGTGGATTTCTCCATGTCTGACATGGTTCTGGAGGCAGCAGCGACAGATGTACTGGGGCAGGACAGAAGGGCTGTACACAACAGCTGTGGATTAGCATTTCTTCACAGCCCCACGTGACTTGTGTTCAGTTCTAAAGACAAATGATGATGACATCAACCTCTGAAGCTGTCCTTGTCACAACCACAGAGAGTTCATAAGATCAGGACTTAAGTTTTCATTGTCACTTAACTCAGCTGCAGTAACAATATAAAGTTCAAGCCCAGGATAGCAGTGGTTGGATCAGAACTAGATCAGGCCTAGGTGAGTAGAACCAGCACTTGGCTGTGAATAGGTGTCCTCCAGATTAACCAAAGTTAGGTTTAAACTGTCCAGGCTTTGGGGATTTCAACCAAATTCTGCTAAAACCACTCAAACCCCAAAGAGCACCTGGGGGATTTGTAAACAGTCATTCACTCTGTGTCCAGAACTGGAGCACTTCCCTTTGTTAAAGGCATCCAGAAAAATGCAGCAGGAAACACTCACTCCTTTCACTGACCACACCTGGATGTCTTTATTTGTGATTATAAAAAGTGAACTGCACTTGTATTTAAAGTTAACAATATGGACTGGAAATCTGAATGGGATTTATGTGTCCACTCTGAGCGTGTGACTCAATCCCAAGTGGCCCTTTCCCAGCCCCCAGGCTGGCTGTACATTCAGAACATGTCCCCACACAGCAAACACAACCCCACTTCCCTGAGCAAACAGCCACACAAACACTCCAGGGCCATTCACTTTTCTACAGGCAGCTCCACACCCTAACCCCCCAAACTCTGAATTTCAACGGTCCCATTTGACCTTTCCTTTCTAATTTTGGTTCCCTGGTGCAGTCTCTGACTAATGATCTTCCTTCTCCCCCAGGTGCTTTGTATTCCAGGAAGTTCACCATAGATGGGGAGCAGATCTCTCTGCAGGTGCAGGACACTCCCTTTGTCTCACTGGAGGTAAAACAACTGCTCTGTGCTTTTCTACACACTTCTGTCTTATGTTTGTTGCCAGCACTTCCATCTGTAATTAGCTCTGCTTAGCAGCAGGAAAATACCTGGGCTCAAACCCAAGACTAATCAAGGTACCTTAAACAACACCAAAGTGAGCTCTTGAAGGTGTTAAATCAGGCTCCTTCAGGAGTAAGCCAAAATTCAAACAATTTTATTTCCAACACATTGCTCAACAGCAGTAAAATCACAATCTGGTTCCCTCCTGCCAACAGCTTGATGGTTTTATTTTCTGTCAAGTGGTTTCTGTCCCTGCAAGGCAGAAAACACACCTGCCCTGAGGCCCAGCTGGCTCAGCTTGGACCTTTCTCCACACCCAAAGTCTCTCAGATTTAGGAGTGTTTCTTTCCAAGGGGCTAGGCTCCACAGCAGTTGTCATTTCCAGCTATGGTGCTTTGCCCTGCTTCCCTTACTCTGGTTTTAAATGTAATTAATTCATATTTTTTTAAGGTGTTAGCATTTATCACACTCCTTTTTCTATCACTGTTCTAGACAGTTGGACTTAATGATATTAAAGGTCTTTTCCAACCTTAATGTTTCAATAATTCTATTATGATATTAAAAACCCTTTCTAATCTTTATGATTTGATGATTCTATTATATTCTAGATTTAATATTCTATCAGGAACCTCTTTCTAGAAATATTTGTCCAAGCAGGGTTTATGCTGTCTCTCCTTGAAGATCTGCTTCATGTGCAGGACAAGAGGATGAAAACAGTGAAAATATTAGATGAAAATAGATGGAATAGATGAAAATATTCTGATTCATTTCACTATGAAAATAGTGTCAAAGCAACAGGAAATGTAGTGAAATTTGGGATTACACGAATGGTGGAAATCTCAGTAATAATGAGTACTAAATCTGTAAATCTGAGTAATAATTCCTCCAGAACAGCAGAGATTTCATGATAAAATCAAGTATTCTCACTGCACCATCAAGCTTAAACTTCTAGGTATGGCTTTAATCTCAGTCTAAACTCAGATTTGGCCAATATATGTTGGGATGGGAGCACCACCTTCATGTGTCAGGCTGCCCTGGGCAGCTCTGCAGCCCTTGTTTCACCTGCACAGAGCCACGTGTGCATCCCTGTGCCTCGGGACTCTTCCATCCTGAATTTACAGAGCACGATAAACCCAGCTCCAGCAGTTCCCATTTCCAGCTGCTCTGATGGAAGTGGTTTGAAGGGGAAAGCTCTGCTGCAATCCCACCCTGTGCTGTGCTGGGGTGCACAGAGCTCAGGGCAGGAGCCCTCACTTGCTCTGCACACTCCACAGCAAACAAAAGCTGCAGGGGAAGCTCTCCAAAGATTCAAGTGGGATTTAGCAGCACAAAGGCCTTTGCCAGCTTGCCCTGCACAGAGGAGCTGTGGGGGGTGATTGGGCACCTCTGATGAACACTTCACAAAGGGAATCCCCTCCCTCTTCTGTCCCAGGGAGAAAGGAGGGATTGGAATAATTAAACTCCAGTTTTCAGGCCACATAGATGCTCATTTTCCTGTTTAAATTAATACTGTGCCCTTAATTAAGTCCAGTGACTGCAGAGCTGCACAAGATTTAGTCAAGCCAACAGCTGAGATTTCTTAGTCAGAAATGATTTTAAATTAGTTAGGAAGGAGTTTCATTTTCTTTGTCCCAATCCAAGGTCTGTGCTGTTACAAGATCTCCCACAGACACCCTTATCTGTTTTTTCAAATGATGTATCTGCAATAATTGAAGGGACTGTGTTGAAACAGTTCAAGACTGAGAAAAGGCTGGATTTTTAAATTAAAATCCTTAAGCAAGAGAGTTTCCTGCACTGTGCAGGCTGAATACAGTGTTTCAGGAGGAAATCATGTGGAAACCCTTGGGATTCAAACCCCCAGAAATGTGCAAGTGTAAGAGAGAAACAAGCAGAGGAGTGGTTTTGTTGGGTGATTCATTGCTGCTGGGCCTATACACTGCAAAGGCCTGTGTGCTTCAAAATCCATTCTGGAGCAGAGATTTCCATTTAAAAAGTAGCCCATTAGCCTTTGATTTCCTGAATAAAGCATTCCACCCGGGATTATCCATCCATCCATCTGTCTCACTACTGGGTGGGCCTCCTCCTGGAGTGAGGAGGAATTTCTGCTGTGAGGGCTCTGAATGTGCACCTTCTCCAAACCTATTTTCAAAGCTTGCCAGTGCAATTAGGTTTTGTTGTTGTTTTGGTTTTTTTTTTTTTGTTTTGGTTTGGTTTTGTTTTGTTGTTTTGATTTTTGTTGGGTTTTTTTTGTTTGGGTGTGGGTTTTTTTTGTTTTTTTTTTTTTGTCATGAAAGGGTTTTTCTGGTGAAAAAACACTTCCAGGACATGGAGAGTGGCTAATTATCCCCAGCCTGGCTGCAGCCCAGACCCCAACAGTGCAAATTGCCCTTCTTCCCACAGCCCTGCTGGAGTTCACACTCATTAACCTTTCCAACAAGGCTGCTGGGGAGGGTCCCTCTCCTCATTCTGTTTTGGGGTTTGGGGAGGAGTGATAAGAGCATCTGATAAGCAATTTCACTGCTCACAGGATTTATCTGTGAGCTGGCAAGGCCAAAGAACTTCGAGGTGTGAGGAGCCAGTGCCTCTGCGGGCAATAATGAAATATTTACAAAGGACACTTGGCTGGCAGAACCCCTGAGGAAGTTTTAAGGATAATTTACACTCTGACCCTTCAGAAACTCTGCTTCCTCCTCACAGAAGAGCTTGTCCATAGTTCTTTTAGTGTCTGATCTACCAGGAGAAAACTGATCAGTTTTACTCATTCTTTTCCACCTCTCTGAAGTTAGGCTTTATAATTCATATTTAGGTCTAAATAAAAGTGATCTGTTTGGGGAGAGTGCTGACCACTAAATTCTGTTAGAAGTAATGTGAATGGCAGATATGGATTATATAAATTAATAGATAATGGAATGTGTTTTCTATTAGTCCTACAGAAGTTGATGAAAATTTCTTGGGTAGAATTTAGCAACAATAATAAAAATGTGAGCTCTGTATTTGTGATGTTGAACCCCCCTTAAAATACACAATTTCTACCAGCTTCATGAAGAGCTGTACACGGAATATGCTTGTTGGATGTAAAAAAAAATGTAATCTTGACAGGAGTGTCAGTTTTTCCAAAGCAAGCCTGGCTGCAGCAGGGATCTCCCTCCCTGCCTGGGTTCTCCCTGCGCCAGCAGGGATAGCAAAGAGGAGAGGATTAGCTGGAAATAGCTTCATCCTGACAAGTGAGCTGATCTCTTCTCAAGCCCCCAGTGCTGTATTCAGCTTTGTATTCCCAGAGCTGGTGGTTGTTGGGGCTCTGAATAGGAGTGGTGATGGAATCAAGAAATGAGTGACCAGAAAAAAGAAATATAAACCCATCCCTGCTCCACAATGAGAGATTTCACCTGATTTTTGGTTCCAGACATTGGTTCTTGGTAACAAATTGCTTTTTCTTCAAAATAACTTTGCCTCTGACTATTTGGAGTCCTGCAAGGAAGGAAAACCTGGCAGGTTTCACCAAACAGTTAGTGAGGCCCTCTGTCCATGGAGACATTGAATAAAGAATTGGGAAAAGCCCTAAAAGTCACCTTGGGGGACAACTGTTCACTTGTCATGGTGTGACAAACCTGGTGGGTTTTTAATGCTCTTCCTGTGCCCATCATAATTTAATCCACAACAAGAGTGTGAGTTTCTGACTGGTTGGGTACAAGAAAATACACAACTAACTTTTCAAAGCACTAATTTGGCTTTTCTTTCCAACCAATTTGCTCTGACCCCTCTCCACTCCACGTTCCTGTTTTCCTGAGAGAATCATGGAATCAGGGAGGTTGGGAAAGACCTCCAGGACTGAGTCCAACCTGTGACTGATCCCCACTGATCCCCACCTTGCACATTCCTTGAACACCTCCAGGGATGGGGACTCCAAACCTCCCTGAGCAGCCTTTTCCTCTGCAGGGGGGAAATGGGCCACTGAAATAATGAACCAATATGATTCCAACAGAAGCCATTTATTGTTTTCATCACATGGCAGATATAGATTCTGGGTCTACTGTCCACATGGGCACACATTTTTGGGTGGGCTAAACTGCTTCTTCCTGAGGCAGGCACACATCCTTCAGAACATTCAATTGGTCAAGAGCACGTTGTGCTTCCCCTATCCAGGGTTTACATTTTTTGCAGACATTTTCTCAGGCTCTCTTCTTGTTTTTGATCCTGTTGTTTTCTCAGTAACCTTGATGAATTCCTGAGAGCTCTAATAATGAAACTGCAGGTGGTTTGGTAATATTACTCACAACCAGTTTGGCTGGTGCATCAGAATGGCCTGTGTTATACAGATACATTGCTACACCTTCCCATGCCTGACCACCCTTTCCATGGAGAAATTCCTCCTGGTATCCAACCTAAACCTCCCCTGGCGTAGCTTGAGGCTGTTTGCTCTTGTCCTGTCACAGGGAGCAGAGTCTGGCCCACACTTGGCTACAAGCTCCATTGAGGGAGCTGTGGGAAGTGACCACATCCCTCTTGCATGATGCTGTTTTACACCACAATGCCACAGACTCTGAGATTCAGAAGGCTGAAAATGACTCCTTTATTTTTGGGATGTGTCTCCCTTTTATACTATTTTACACAGACCAATTGGATTGGTGACACAAAGACAAACCTCTTCACTCACATTGCTCAGAGCAGAGGGACATCAAGAAGAAGTTCCTCCTAGGGAAAGGAATGAATAACAAAGTTACAGT
The DNA here is from genome assembly GCA_024734555.1 of Trochalopteron elliotii. Lineage (NCBI taxonomy): Eukaryota > Metazoa > Chordata > Aves > Passeriformes > Leiothrichidae > Trochalopteron > Trochalopteron elliotii. The sequence goes on from JANPWX010000544.1 coordinate 1,550,091, forward strand.
TACAAAAACATTTCTCCTGTTTACAGAAAATTCCCTGGGAAAAGAATTTCAGAAAACTAGAACATCTCAGGCATGGAACCAGGGCTACACTTGCATCTCCTTTTCTCCAGCCTGGACAGCCTGGCACTGTGTTGTTGCTACATCTAGAGAGGTTTCTGGGAGCACGTGAACAAACAGGCCTGCTGGGAAAGATGAGACAGGAAAAGCTTACAGATAGGATTGCTTGGCAAGAGATTCTAAAAATATAAAACCTGTGAGTGACATAGAAATGAAAGCAAGCTTTGAGATGTGATCATGGCAGGCAGGAAGATGGTGATTAACTGGAAATGGGTTGAGTGATAGCAAAGAAAGGGACACCAAGAGACCCAAGGGTGTAGCCCCACCAAGGTATCAGGGAGAAGGTAGATAAGAAAGTATCCTTTAGAGTTTAGAACACAGAGTGACATGGTAATAGAGCAGTTCTCATAGGCTGTATGCAAAGTCTGTAGGTTTTGTATCTCCCGCGGGTTGGTCACTGTAAATTAGAAAATTCAACACATGAGGAGATATAATGTATTGTAACAAGGACCTCACTCTCTCTTGCTCTTACCTCTTACCCTCTTGCTCCTACCCCTTGTGCTCTCCTGCCTTGCCCTTGCTCTCTCTTTCTTTCCCTCTCTCTTTGGGGCATCCCTTCAGCTGAGGCTGGTGGCTGAAGCCCTTTTTACCCACAACCCTTGCAATAAAACCACGTGTTCTAGAATGTCTCAGGTCTGCAGAGTTCCCTCTCCCTGCCATCCACAGATGCTTCTACACAGGCCCATGTTCAAACTGAGCTCTCTTTGGGGCTCTTCAATCAACCTTTTCCTCATTAGGAGCAGCAAAAATGGAAATGGAATCTGATGAGTATTTGCATAGCTCAGGGCTTTAAAATATACTTTGTATTTTTCATTTCCCTATTTTAGACAGCTCTAGCCATGATTTTATCACCTGGATTTGCCTTATCTCCAGCTCACTTTCTGTTTTATTTATTGTTTTCCACAGCTGCTCATCTGAGAATGTCTTGTGTTCTGATTCATTTAAGTCTTTCATACCCACAAATGACCTGCACTGTTACTGTGCATGATTAGGGTTTTTCAAAATTGTATGTTTTTATTTGTTTGTATTGGTATGCCCCTTTTCAACCCTCCATCCCCACCCCCCTGTGGTATCGCCCTAAGGAGAGCACCTTGCCAATCACCCTGATAGACCTGAGAGAAGATGCTCTCCCATTTGACCAGGTGCTGAAGCACCCACCTTTCCCACTGTTGTGTAAAACACCCCTGTTCTGAGCCACCCTCTTCCTTCCCCCCATTGGCCCGAAGTTCTTCCCTGCTCAAGGGACGCCCTGAGTACTTAGGGAGAGAACCGAGTCCAAAAGCTGCTCTGGCACGTGGAGTTCACTGGAATAAAACCTCTCTAAGCCACGCCCAGGGTCTGCTCTTTCTTCCAAGCCTCAGACCAGGCTACAGCCTGAGATTGAAACCCAGCAAACTTCCCTTTTATGCTGGTCCAAGAACTACAGCTGGCCGGTTAGCAGCTCAGGAAACCAGCACACTGCACCTGTTTTTAAATTCAGTTTCGAGTGGTAGCAGGAGGGGAAAAGTTGGAACATCCAGAAAAGGGACTCAACCCCGTTGTTTTTTCAGGAGGACACGGACACCATCTGCTGCCAGGAGCAGATAAACCGCTCCATCTACTGGGCCGACGGCTTCGTCTTCGTCTACTCCATCACGGACTACGAGAGCTTCCGCCTGCTGCGCCCGCTGCACCAGCACCTCCGCAGGATCCACCCCCACGCCAACATCCCCCTGCTGCTCATGGCCAACAAGGGCGACCTGCTGAGGGCCAGGCAGGTGTCCTCCAAGGAAGGGCTGCAGCTGGCCGGCGAACTGGGCGGGACCTACTGCGAGGTGTCGGCGCGGGAGAGCTGCGAGGGCGTGCACGAGGCCTTCCAGCAGCTGTGCCAGGAGCTGAGCAGGAGCTGCAGCAGCTGCAATGGGGAGAAGAGGAGGGGGCTGCACCTGGTGAGGCCCAAGTCGCCCAACATGCAGGACTTGAAGAGGCGTCTGAAGCAGGCGCTGACTTCCAAAGGGAAATCCGCCACCGCGCTTTGACGCGGCCGCGCGGGAACGGCGTTCCGGAGCCCTGGGTAAAAAGGGAACAAGCTGGGGAAAAGGGGCATCAATTCAGCCAGCAGGATGTGTGAGAGACTCTTGTGTTTTGTCTTCACATCTTTCTCAAAAAGCCCATGCTCGTTCAGCGAAGGAACTTGCGGGATTTGTTCTCTGGGGCAATGATTTTGAAACTGTGGTTGGAAAAAAGAGATCGTCCGTCGCCAGATGGGCACGAAAAGATCACACTCACACTGTCAGGTTGTGAGACGAGAAAGAAGGAAGTTTATTTTGGGATTAGGGTTTAAATAGGTTTTGGGGTTCGATCAGGGATTGGACCATGAGGTTGACACCTCTCTGACCCCACTGGTCAAACCAGAAGTCCATCACTTTTTCCTTCCCCCAGGAAGGAATGCACAGTTTACCAGACATCACTCTTTGTTTATGTTACAATGCATGAGAAAACTCCAGTACAAAATGTAAACCTCAAAGGGCTGAAAAAAATCAGGGCGACACTCGTCCCAAATACTTTCTTTTTTTTTTTTTTTTTTTTTTTGGGGGGGGAAAGGGGTGCAGTCAAATATCTTGGTGTTAAAAAGTGGGGTTTGTTAATGAGAATAATGAAATCCTACTTTTAAGAGATGTGACTTCCCTTGGGAGTGGTTGTGCTCCCAAACACAGGCAGTGAACTACAGCAGGACATGAGGAGAGTGACGGGAGCTGTGCTGAGCAAGGAAAATGGACCAGATCTGCTTCACTGTAAGGCTGGAAAATAAATGAATGAATTCATTTAAATGAAGAGCATGAATACTGAAAAGTATTAATTGAAAGAAAGAGTTCTCAGCAATGAGGAGAAATTTGTTCATATGCAAACTTAAGCCTTAGAGTGTCCCTTTAAAGGGAGATTTTTTAAAAAATATCACTATTTTTTCAGATTATTTTTGTTTAAAAGCACAGTGACTGCTTTGAAAGTGATTATTTGGGCAAAATACAAACTTGTGGCAGCATTTTCTAGCCAGTTTCTCCATAGCATTTCTTATTTTTCCAAAGGTTTCTTACATGGCAAAAGGGAAAAATAGATCAGAGTGGTTTAAAACCTGCCCAAAAATGGACTGCACTGATCAAGAGCAAGGACGTCACCTAAAACTCTTAATTTTTATTTTTCCCAGACTAGTTAGGCTTCAAGATCAAAATGCTTTTAAAGAAACAAAGCCTTAACATGAAACATATTTACATCACTAGGTTCTCTTGGGGTTTTTTTTTTTAAGAAGAAAAGGTTTTATGATGCCTGAAATTTTTGGCTTTGGGAATTCATTATTTTGTTGTTGGAGTTAAACCCAGGCTTCCCTGAACAGCTCCCAGAGCATCCCAGCCTGTCAGGGCAGATCCCAGTGGCAGCGTCTGGTTGTGCCTCAGCACGTCCAAGGGTTTGGGGCTGTATCCCATAAACTGATTTATGGAACCAATAACAACACCAGGGAGCTCCCAGAACTCTGTTCCCAGTGAGGAGGAACAGGCTTGGACCATGGAAAATTCAGGATGCACCAACCTCTCCTTCAGACAGAGCAATCCAAGGACCATGAAATGAAGTCAAGCTCAGTGATTTATACTCAGGGACACTGGAGGGAAACCCGAGTTTGATGGATGTGGAAAAACACTCCCAGCTGCAGTTTCATCAGGCAAGACTGAGCTAAATCAACCTTTTCCTCATTAGGAGCAGCAAAAAAAGGAAATAGAGTCTGATGAGTATTTGTATAGCTCAGGGCTTTAAAATATACTTTGTATTTTTCATTTCCCTATTTTAGACAGCTCTAGCCATGATTTTATCACCTGGATTTGCCTTATCTCCAGCTCACTTTCTGTTTTATTTATTGTTTTCCACAGCTGCTCATCTGAGAATGTCTTGTGTTCTGATTCATTTAAGTCTTTCATGCCCACAAATGACCTGCACCTGTTTTTAAATTCAGTTTCAAGTGGTAGTAGGAGGGGAGAAGTTGGATTGTCCAAAAAGGGACTCAAATTATACCAGGGAATTTTTACTTTGGCTTATGCCTAATTAACAATTTGATGTTTGAGCAGTGTCAATAATTATCCCAGGCACTTTGGTATTTATGGCACAGAATTTCAATGTTTTAAATTAATAACAGCACAGCTCGAATATTGAATGCGAAGATTCAATAGCTCAAATATTGAATCTAGAGATTCAATGGCTCAAATATTGAGTCTAAAGATTCAATAACATGAAATAGACCAGTTTGCAAGACACACAGAAACAGAATTATTTTTGTGTTGGAAAAATGATCACCAGTTTTGAACAACAATTAACAATTTTGCTGCTCTAGTACTGTATAACAAGGGCTAAATTTGCTGCAGACAATTTGCTGACTTTGGTTTCCATGAAAACCTAAGAGAATTTGTGCTCCAGTTTGGTAGATTTGTTTGCAACTTCCTTCAGCTCAAACCCTTTCTAATTTGAGAAGAAATGTCACCAAAATTCAAACCTGTCAATGTCTTAGTTTCTTTAGTGATTAATAAAAACATGCAAGGTCTTCCCTGTGTAGTGAATAAAATGGCTCCTTTAGGTCTCCCATATTTAAATATTCCTTGTTTACACTAAAATCTGTTTTTTTTCCCTTCTTACAACCTAAGACACTCTGCTTTGGAAATATTCCTTATGCAAATAAGTATTCCCACATTCCTGTGGGGAGGAAAAAAAAATCTACCTTTTGGCTAAAGCCAAAAAAGATTGAAACATTTAATTCTTCTCTTAGGTACTAACACGTGGCAAACATTTATTCTGCTTCAGAAACTTTAGTATTTCCTTCATTCAGTGACCAGGAGTACAAATCCTGGTTTTAAGCCAGGACTAACCATCTACAGAAGGCAATAAAGCTCAGTATTTTTATTTGGGGTGCAGCAGTTGAGCCCCAGTTCACCTCCCTGTTGTCCCAGAGGCAAGGCTGAATGGCAGCACAAAAAGCAGGGAGAAAAGAATGCTATAGAATTAAGTGCCTAAAAATAATCCTGTACGAGATCAAAGTTTAGTCATGTAGAACCTGATCCTGAATTAGAAACTTCAGGCTGCCAGGGGAAAACATGTATTCCACTGAAGGTTTAAAATTAACCCTTTAGAGAGAAAATACTGCCATAAAGTCAAGAGGGGAGAGGGAGAACAAAGTTTTGAGAGTGCAGGGTGATTTTTGGATAGCAAAGAAAATTCTCCTCTCAGTTCTATTGATTTAGTCCAGATTAACTCTGCTGGAATCAATACTGACTGCAGTGAACTGTAGAAAGCCTTCCTTTAAAATTGTTCTTCTCATCCCTCATCATTCTCCTGAGCATTTTAAATCTTTGTGCACCATCTGGTTTTCAAGATGGTTTTACAACTGGGTTTACTTGGGCACAAAGCAGTTGAGTGATTTGCCCCAAGGTTACACAGCTGAGCAAGTACTTGAGAGCAACTCCAGCCCTGTGTCCTTTATAATTAATTCCCAACTCTTTTACAACAACTCACAGACCAGTACACCTCCCTCAAGGTATGCACAAAGTTGTATTGATCAGGAAAGTAATTAAAAGTTGGGAAAAGTCTCTTTAATTTCAGCTGTGATAGGGACTGAGCAAAGTCTCACTGACAGGCTGGCACCTCACAGTTACAGCAACACCAAGACAGGCTTGGGAGCCACTGAAGAGATTTGTTAATGGTTATTTCTGTGTTCCTGCCAGCTGCATTTCTCACACATGTCCAGTGGTTCCCCATGGAAATGCAGTGTGATCTGGGAGAAGGGAAAATCAGGTTCTATTTTTAACTTTTCCTGTGACTTGCTTGATGATCTTGGCCAGATCTTTTAATCTGAATTACTCTGCCCATAGGTCACAGATACCTGTCACACAGTTCATCATCCACGGGGGAGAATCACCAAGGAGAAACAAAGGGGTTGCCTCCATTTGCATAGGGATGGCTGAAATATTTACAGCTGAACTCACCTCTTGCTTCTGCATTCCTTTATAACTCTGTTGTTGTTTGGGTCCTACATTTACACCTGGAGCAGAGGATAAAACCAGAAAAGGCAGATCCTGATTTCAGGGAACAGCTCAGACAGAAATATTTGTATCCAGGGTACCTGGCTACTCCTAGGATTTGTGTCAGGTGTACAAATGAAGACGAAGGAATAATTCTTTGAGACTTCAAAAGAAAGTTGCTCTGTACCAGAACACAGTTGTCTAATTGTTTTCCAAGGCAAGCTGGGTGGCTGCCAGCTGATTGTTACTGTTGGATTTCCCTCTGCCCACTGGCAGAGTAGATTTGGGGTCAAAATCCCACCACTGTGTTTGCAGAGCCAGCACATGGCCCTGAGGCAGCAGAACACAACGAAATACTTGCTAATATTTCATGTTCATGGATTCTCAGAGCTCTTCTGAGCTGTGCCTGCCTCCTCTGGGGCTCACACAGGAAAACCACGGAATTAAAGTTAAAAAAGATCTCCAGCTTCACTTTAAAAGCCCAAAAGCAGGGACAATGGGGTAGAGAAGATGATCCAATCTATCACTAATGGAGACAAAGCAAGACTCTTCCTTTGATAATTTCTCACTGGCTCTGCTCTCCTTGCCCCTTTCCATTCATGCCTTTGTTCTCATTTAACTTAGCAAGCAAAAACTTCTGCAATTCTACTTCCTTTGGCTTACAAACATACTTTTTCCAGCTAGTTTAAAATTTATTCCCAAATATTTGAACTCCAAACGCAGTTTATAACAAAAGAAGAGTGTCTACTTAGTCTTTTGACCTTATTTACCTAAAGCACTTTAAGGCACAGCTACAACGCTGTGCTTTGAATTCCTGCCACTTCTCCCCAAGACCTCTCACTGGCTTAGCACAATTTTTCTTCCCCTTGTTTTGTACTTACAATGTTGAGCTTATTAATGCTGCAGAGTCATTGCTTACTTAAACCTGTTTAGTTCTTAAATTTTGCTGCTTTCCTCCGAAATCCCTTCGGTTTAATCAGACAGATTCTCTTCTCTAAGCAGCTGTGCAAGTGGAAAAGGAGCTCAGAACAGCTGGTGATTTTCTGCCCTGTCAGGTTTTAGCCCATTATTGAAGATTTTGGAATAAACAGGAGCATGGAAAATGATGCAGCAAACCCACTTCTCATCTCCCTTCATCTGTAGCTGCCGCAATAATTTTATCTGTCACGAAGTGGACAAAGTTCACCCTAAATGATAATGCTTTTTCCTACAGATGGAAAAACACCAAATATGCAGCAGAGAGCTGAGCTGCTAGACTGTAAAGCCCAGGATCCAATTCATTCAGGAGCTGTCACACCAATCTTCTCTTCTTTAGAAGATACATTTTTTACATTTTCCCTCTTATCCAAAAGGGTTTCGAGACGGAGCCTCTGCATCTCATCACACAGACACTTCCCAGCCCCTCCAGCAGGTCAGGGAAAGCTGCACATTTTCCAGGGATGATGGGTGGAACTCTGCATGTCTGTGCTGTTATGAGGGATGATTGTGGAGACTGTTCCTAAGGACGTTTTTCTTCTCTCTGGGCAGTAATGCAGAACACTCACAATCAGTAACCAGTCATTTGGAAAAGATATTAGGGGGTTTTTTGCTGAATCTGGAGACACTCTGTACCTTCTCTGCTGGTTAGAAAGCTCACTAGATAAGCAAGGATTGTGTTTTTTCTGAGTCTGCCTTTGAACTCTCACAGAGAGAGCTGAATTATTTCACTTTTGATTGTGATCCAGGTTTCCAGATGCTTGGAGAGGCCACCACTCTTCACTGTTCTGCACTGTATTTCACTTCAAAACCCAGTATTTTCCTATGCCATGATGAAAAAGCTAATTTGGAACATCACATTAATAATGTATCAGCCCATTCTCCTGACTCCCTGTTTTGATGAAGGTCATGGCTTTGCATTTGTTGGGGACCTGAACTCAAACTCTGTCAGCAAAGGTGTTTGACCAGGTTGAGCAGAGAAGCTGTGGCTGCCCCTGGATCCCTGGAACTGTCCAAGGCCAGGTTGGACAGGGCTTGGAGCAACCTGGAACAGTGGGAACAGTCCCTTCCCAGGGCAGGGGTGGTACTGGATGGGATTTAAGATCCCTTCCAACTCAAAGCATTCCATGACTGCTGTTCTGAATGAACAAGACTCTTCATTCTTTACTAGCAGGACAAGGCACACCCCAGCAGTTCTGTGGTTCTCAGTAAAGAGCAGTGGGATCAGGGAATAAAAGAGGAATCCAATCTTTAAATGACTCTCCTGTCTGCCTTTGATTTTCTGTTAGGGAGGCTGACCCTCCCTCGAGCTCTGGGAAGGGTGGTAGGCTGGTGGTGCTGCTGGATATAGGGGAAGTGATGGTGGCAACTCTGCCTCAACAGTCTGTGCTACAATCCCTCCATCTGGGAATGGTGGCAGAAGTCAACATCTGTAGGAACTTCCCAAATGCCCAAAACAAGGTTACTGGGAGCTATCAGCTCTCTGAGGCTGAACAAAAATGTTGTTTCTGTGAACTGCACATGTGGAGATCCTTTGCTGAAGAGGAAGCCCAGAATCCAGGCCTGGGAAAGCCACTGGTGTTTCCCACCCACATCCTTTTGGAGCAGTGCTGAAAACCCCACGTCCTCATCACCTTCCAGCCCACGTGGATCCATCAGACCAAAGTCAAAGTCACCTCTGCTCCTGCAGGACTGCCATGGTGCTGCTGCTCCCACTGCAAACACTGGCAATGGAGGGTTGGAGTTGACATTCTCCTCCACCCTTTTATCTGCCAAGACCACCTATGGAGTGCAGAACCCGAGAGTTAGCACCAGATACCAAATATATCTGACCAGTGTTCATCAGTCTGTGCTGGAGAGCAGGAGCTGGCTCTCAGGAGAGCCCTAATCTGCCAAAAGAACATCTCTTAAAGGCCAGAATACATATTTGTGTCAGGCCTGTGAAATGATACATTGTATATGTAAATGCTGTTCTGTGGGAGTTTTTTATTAAGCAGCTTTAAAGAAAGCAAGAAGTTTTGTTTCTAAATCCTGAGTGCTAATCATTGAAAGTCCTCATTTTATCTATTTTTGTAGCTTTAAATTTAGCCATTTGCACTTCTGAACCTCAAACCCTGGAATGAAGTGAAACACATGGAGCCAGAGGCTCATCTCTGCATACATTTGGAAATGTACCTTTTCCCCCACAGTGCAAATACATCTCGGAACTGGAAGAATCAAAACTCTTGAGTAGGGCTGAGAGATTATGTTCAGTTGGCAAAGTCCAGACACTCCTGAATCCCAGTGCTGTGGCTTCTGGGAAGAGCCACTGGTAAGAGAAGATCAGACATCTAAAAACATCAGTGCTCATCACCCACTTACACAGGGTTTGCAAGGAGTTTGCAAAGCCAAGAGGGCTTGCAAAGCCAAGGCATCCCAGGATGAGGGAAAAGGCTCTCAAAGGGTTAAATGCTTCCTGCTTTTTATCTGGAATCACGTAATGTGGAATGAATGTTTCAGCTCAAACTGTTTCCTCACTCTGACAGTTTCATGGTGTGAGGTCAAAGTGTGGGAGAGATGGGGAGAGGAGAGGGGGAGCATGGAGTGGTGAGCTGCTAAATCCAGAGAGACTCATCCCGAGAAACAAAAGAGATGGATACTCCAGCAGCCTCAGACCAGCAGGGATAGCTGTGGTGGAGCCATGGGCAAACATGTGGGACTTTAAGGACTTCCTGCTCTGTGTTCTCTGTTCTGCTTCTCCCCTGTGCTCCTGCTCGGCTCCAGGCACGGTTCCCACGCCACAAAACCCCTCGAGTTTCTCACAGTGTCTCTGCCCGGACACAAAGTGCAGCTCCAGCCCCTCCTGCCCCCTGCACATGCAGGAGATGGGATTCCTTTGGGGGTACTGCTGGATATATTTATTTTCCCTTCCTGTGTGGATCTTCTCCTACGCTGCCAGGTTCGTTCCATGCACCAAAGGGCTCCACACAGTGCAGAAAACTTCAATTTAAAGCAGATTTTAAATTCATTTGATTTTTTTGGACCAACCATCACTTCTTACACCAGGAGTGGCCTGGTTTGATTTCATTTGCAGGCCCTCCTACAGGTACAAAACTCTCAGTCATGGCTGTCTCCATGTCAAAATACATTTCTACAGATCAATGCACCACCTTTGTCTTTTTCCTTGTAGTTTTCACCTACTCTGCCAGGGCCAAAATGAATTTGGGGAATTACTGAAGTTTTTTTCCCATCAACACAAACTTCTAATCAATGATACAAGGACTGAGAGAAAAAGAAAACATAAGCAATCACACAAACAATTAAATGCATTACATGCTCCCTCTCTTAAGCCAAGCACAACAGCCTCAACCTCCCTGTTTCCACCCTGGGTTACTCAGCCCACCCCAAATCTCTGTTTTTCTTCCTTAAACATATCTGAGCAAGGGCCCCACGTGCTCCTTAGTGGGGCTGATGTTTTGGCATGTGATGGGGTGTGACAGGAGCACGGCCTCCCCCAGGGGTCACCTCTGCAGCCCCTGGATGCACTGACTGGCTGCACATCAGTGCAGTGACCCCACAGTTTATGCCCAAAACTCTCCTCCCAAGGAGCAAAGATAAGGAAATCCCCCTCCCCAGCCCATGGCAGGGACACAGAGACATTTGGTAGATCAGCCCACGGCTGAGAATAGTAAATTCTGCATCTTCCCACCAAATGATAACAAATGTCTGAGGGGAATCAGCTGACAAATCCTCTTGCTCAACACCACTCGTCCTTAAGCTGCATGAAAAAAACAAACTCCTTTCATGGCAGGAAATCCTCAGGCCAGTTTGTCACCAGGATTCAGACAGATTTAAATAACAGAGCTGCTAACAGTGGATTTTGAGTGGTGAATGATACAGGCAGAAAAGCTGGACAGTGAGCATTTCTGTGGCCTGAGAGGTACAAATCCTATTTTTAAGACAGAGTTCTAATGCTTTCAGGATAAAAATGTGGGCTAAAGATGCAGGAGGATTCTACAACTCTTTTTAGGAGTGATTTAGGAAAAGGTCAAACTCTTGCCCACAGCTCCAAACATTCTATTTCTAAAATGGGCCACATAAAAATTCCCTAGGCCAGACCCACCAGTTTTCAGCATCCAGCTTCAGCCTTAGAACAGAACAGCAAGATCCTAATTTAAATCTCTTTTTTAGTGCTTCTCTGTGTATTTTGGAATGTCCTTTATGGGACACTAGCAGTTTCTCTGATCCCACATCTTCACATCCCCTGTCTGTTGCATGTTTTCCTGCTGGTGCAGTGTAATCCAAGGGGCCAGGCTGTCCCACCCCTGTGCTTCAGTTCCAGTGAAATTAAAATGATTTTTCCTTCCTTTGCAAAGTGTCTTGAGATCTATTGAACAAAACCCCCGTGTGCAAGCCAGGTGTCAGAGTGTTTTCAATATTCAATTGCTGCTCCCTCGTGCAGGAGAAGAGCTGATGGTTTGTTATTAATAGAGCAGGAAGTGGGGATTAAACTTTGCTCTCTAATTACAAACAAAAGCTACAAGAGCTCTGTAGCTTCTGGATAAACCTAGGAATGAGCAACTGTTTGTAAGGCAAGTGACTCCCAGAAGTAGAAACCCAGATTGATGTCTCGCAGGGAGCTGAATTAAAACAAGGTCAGGCTGGCAGGCTGCCTCCTCTTCACCTTGTGAATATTCTCCAAGGGAGGGATCTGGAATATAGTTGCTCTGACACAGGGTTTCCTGTTGCAAATGCTCTCTGTGGCCTGGGATTTTTTTTTTTTTTAACTATGTGTCTAAGCCACATTTTTGAGTGGTGTAAATTGCCATAGCTCCACGAGAGTTTTGGGGATCAAAAAAAAAAAAAAAAATGCAGCTGTCAGCTTTTGTTATCTGAGGGTCCAACCCAAAATGAAAATCATCCCAAAAGCCATCTCTGAGGCTAGGGAGGCAGTTCCACACCTACAGAGGGCACCCATCTCCCAAAGCCCAGGGTACATCTGCAGTTGAAGAGAGAGTTGTGCAGGGTACTCTTGGAATCTTCTGGGTGCCTCCATGAAATCACACGGAAAATGTTTCAGAGCTGTGTAAACAAAACTCTGCCTGTTCAGTGGCCTCTCTGCTTTGCTTTCAACTCCTCATGCATATTTTGCATTCACTTGCCAAGAATAGCCCAGTGAGATTCACCCTGGCCCAAGAATTCCTGGCCACTGGGACTGGTGTCTTTGGGATATCCAGTTCCCTTTTGTGCACTGCCAGAGGGCTACAGGGGATGTGGGAGCCCTGATCCACCTGTGGGCTGTCACACAACAAATCTGCTACTGCAGCAACAGCCAGATGGATTATTTCTAGGTGCATATAGGCTCTATATGGTACAGAAGGTCCTGCTGGTCCATCCAAGGAGCCACCAGAGCTCTGTTAGCAGAAATCTGCATTCCAATTAACAATCCTGGCTGCAAAATGCAGCCCTGTGCTACCACAGCCCTGCTGCTCCCAGTTTGGGAGCTGGTTTGGTCAGGATTCACTGGGGACTGGCTGCCCCACGCTCCATTGTGTGCTGTGGCTGTGCCCTTGGAGCTGCACAGTGAGAATTTGTTCTGGAGAGGCTGTAGGCTCAGAGCAGCAACAATGTAATGGCATTTTTTTTCTCTAAGTGCTCACAATTAATAAAACACAACGCATGTAATCATCCAGCCCTGCTCGACATCAATGGAAAAATACACAGACAAAGAATTACCTCCCTGCTGCTTTTGAATGGCACAATGAAGTAAATAATCTGACCACAAGAATTCAGGGAGTGAAACAAAGGCTGAATCCAGCAGCAGCAGCATGGCCCTGCCTTTAAAGCTCAAGCAGGGTTTGAAAGATGCTCTCTGCTATGAGCAGCTTTCCAAGTGCTGCACACTTGCTGTGCCATGCATTGGAGATGTGGCAGTGCCCTGGGAACATCCCAGCTCACCAAACATCTTCATTTATTGCAATATCAGTGATGGCAGGAGCTGTGCCTGCCCAGAAATCCAGGTCTCAGAAAGAGCTCTCACATAAAAATAAACAGGACTCTCTTGGGCTGTTACTCAGCAGGGCATAAAAGCAACTGGGGAGATACTGATGAAAGTGGTAATGGAAAATTTGGGTCATACTATTTAAATTCATTTTTCTGGTTATGTTCCTTCTTTGGCCTGTCTCCCTCCCTCTGCTGTTTCTGATGCTGAAGGCAGCTGCATAAGCACCAAGATCTGTGAATGATCATCTGAATCTTCACACCAAATTCACCTCTCAATGTTGCAGTGAGTCCAGATGCTCCAAAAAGGGATCATCACTACCTGTGAGGAAAAGAGCAGAAAATAAAATTAACTATAAGGAGCCACTTGACCCAGTCCAGTGTGTGAGTTTCTTGACATCCAAAAATTTTGAAAACATAAATTTAGTACCATCACATTTCAAGCAATTATAGAGAAAAAAAAAAAAAAAAGAGGAAACCTTGCCATTGTCAACCTGCTTTTCTATTAGTACTTCTGTGTGCATGAGATTTTTCACTTGATTTCAGTGGATCAGCTTCTGGAATAAATTTTTGCCTTGAAATTCCACCCTCTTTTAAGAAAGGTAATTTAACCTGAATTCTAAGAAGGAGAAAAAAAGGAGCTTGAACATTGTCTGGTGGTACAGCTGCAGTTCTCAGATCACTGATGGTTTACAAGGCTGTGAGAAAAGACCTGCAGCTGCCCTGCAGAACCAAACTGTGTTTTTTAATTTTCCAGCTGAAAATGCTGGGCGGGTGCATGGCAAACTTTCCTTTCTGGCTAACAGCCCTCTATAGCCCCAGGAATCTGAGAACTGGGAGTCTAGGCTAGATTAAGCTTTAAATGAAGGATAACAGCAAGTTAATTTTGCATAATAATAACTTAAATTATAATTGCAAGTCAATTATAATATGTTATTATTCCTGGTTCTTCATTTGTACCTCGTTTCTGTAACATCCCCCTTACGTTTTCCATGGAGGCTTTCCTGTGTCACTGAACACTCAGGTTTATGTTGTGCCACTTGTGAGGGACAGAAGGGCTGTGTGGAGGGGGGTTCTTTATGCCAGACTTTAGGGCCAACATTTTTCCACTACCAAAGTCCCAAACTATGTGCTTTGACTGCTCCCACTCAGGCAGCCAAACAAGCATGTGGAGATGGAATGGCAGGGGATGGCAGTTCACCAGATGTCCATGGGTGTGTCATTGATCCACGTGGACATCAGGGCAGAATTTGGCAAAATGTCACCTGGGACATCATAGTTAAATCACAGCAAACAAGGCTTGCTGTAAGAATTTTGCTGTAGACAGAAAACTATTTTAAAAACAAATGATAACAGAATGGACCAAAAAGGACTGGATTGGTATTGGTCAGTTCCTCAAATTGCTGAAGGATCAGACTTGCAGCCAATCTTGTGAAATATTTTTCTGCAGGACCTTGGCACAGACTGTCAGAACATGTGAGTGAAACTTCTGCAAAGCTGGGAGGCACCACTGATACACAGTGCCCTACAGAAAGAATGGCATTCCTCTGGAGAATTGGATCAGGGCAATGGGATGCAAGAACAAATACCTTGGGACTGAGAACAAGTATTTCTCCTCTAATCCGTCAGGAGCAGCACAGGAAGAGAAAGGCCAGAGTATATTACAGCACATGTATGGGTGTCATTGTGCTGCAGCTCTAGGAGAGGAAATGGGATCTGAGGGCAGGATAATTACAGCAGGGCTGGAGGTGGGAGTAGCACTTATGGGGCTGCCTGAGACCTTCCCTGGTCCTGCCCCAGCCCTGGCCACCCATACTTGTTGGATTATACCCTTTTTCTGACTCAGAGATGGGGCAACTGAGGGGCGTTTTAAAAGCTTTTATTCCATTTTCAGTCTCATGTGAAGGGTCAGACAATACAGATGTTATAGTTCACGCCATCACAATCAGAAGCTTTTGCCACACAATGCCATTAATGCCTTAAAGCCAATCATCTAAAATCACCCTTAGTGAGTCCTACTACAATGCACCTTTCATAATTCTATTTCTCCAAAGTATCGAGTCTTATTTGCTAAGCCATCATTTGAAACTTGTTCTAGTTCTGTTTCTCTCTCAACAATGTCTGTCTTATTTCATAGCATTTCTAAATCAGCATTACTTATCTCAAGATTTGTACATTGTACATACAGATGCACATTATGTGAGCCTTCTGTCAAGCTTTGAGAATTCTCTACAAATCCATTTTCCACACATATCAGTGTAGGACAGGAGTAACTGGGGGCAGGAAACCTCTGCCACCACCGGAGGCTGAAGCTGTGATTGCATTTTATATCTGTGACATCCAAAGAGCCTGGAGTGGGTACAAATGTGGGCTCATGTCCATGTGAGATAGCATGTGGAAACAGGAGCTCAGGTGGGATTGGATGTTTGGGGGTAGGACCCCACTGCTACCTGCACCTTCTTGTCCTGCCCCACAGGCTGCTCATGTCCCTCCTGTTGACACAAACATCCTGCAGCCAGCTGGCCAGGGAGGCAGAGAAGGGATCCACCCAAAGAACAACACAGCAGCAATACAAAGGTCATTTTTCTAGCTCCAGTCTCCAGGCAGTCAAGCAGCCTGGCCTTCTTTGAAATCTGAGAGTGGCTGGGTCGGTGGTGATTTGGGAACCTCGGCCAAGTCACATTTCCATTGTAGAAAGAGGCCTTCCCAAAGGTGCCTTCTTTGGGTGTGAGGAATGTGTGCCCAGAAGAAGCAAAGCTGCTTGCTGCACACCCCTGGGAGTGCTGAAGACAAATTTGTCCAATGAAGGCATTGAGCAGGAATTACTGAGGAGAGTGGCCACGGATTCCCAGTGGCGTGGGAATTAGGTTTTGGATCCATCCACAGCAGCAGGTGAAGTTTCAAGAAGCAGAGCCATGGTTTGGGTGCTTGTCACAAGTGCTGGGGCCCCAGTGACTGCAAACCTGCGATGACACCTACTGGTAACCAACGATGTTCCTGCATCCAAACCGAGCCTGCGTTCTTCCAAACTGATTTATTTTATATCCCTCCTTTCCAGCACCCAGGCTCCCCACGGTGCTGTTGTACGTGCTGGTGCAGGGAGCTGGGCTCTGCTCAGCCACATTCTCAAACCAGAAATTTCATTTCAGTTCAGAAATTTCATTTTCAATTTCTGTCTCCTGGTCTGAGGTGAAAAATCCATGTTGGAGTTGTCAGTGTGTGCCCAGTGTGGGCACTGGGAGCCCAGTGCTCCTCTCCACCAGCCCAGTCAGGTGTGGATGGCAAGGACATCTCCTGGCCCACCCCTCTGTTTCCACACTCATGGTTCTGTTATCCTATAGGACAGGAGTTACCCATAAACTTCCTCCTTAGCACCCTGAAAGCTTTGGAAGGTGACCCTCTTTGTCTGCAGCTGTCACAGATCACCCAGATCACCCCTGAACTGGGGACATGAAGCAAACAGCAGTTCCAATAAAATCCTCCTAATGCAGACAGCAATGGAAAACAAGTTGCTTGATCTCCCACTGGAAAGTGTCAGGGCCAGTGATAATATTTCCCTCAAAACTCTCCTTTTTCCCCACCTTAAGAGGAAGATTTTGACCAAATCTGTGGAGGACTGGTGGTGAACTGAGCACTTCACCAGGCAGGGGAAGGCAGGAGACGTGGCCAGACTGTGCAAAGTCTCAGTCCTCAGCTCAGATTCAGTACTGGGCTTGCTCATTCTGAAGATATAATGTGGAAAGAAAGGGACTGGGGAGGGAGGAGCCATCTCTTTGGAAGCTGGATGGGTTTTAACCTGTATCCTGTCAGTCTGCTGGAACAATGCCAGAATGATTTCTGCTTGGACAGGCTGCCATAAATTACAGGAGAAATCCAAGCAAAGTAATTAGACTCAGGAATTCCAGCTGAGAGTTCCTTACTGAATTCCTCGGATTTGTCACAAATTTTAAAATGTCTCCTTTGTCGTTTTCTAACAAATTTCTGGGTGACATTACAACCATGCACAAATAATGAAAGTTCTCTAAATTATTTCTAGGACTGTAACACTTGAAATTATTAATTTGCATTAAAGAAAATCCAGGGTAAGAACGTTCTGTATTTGTTAATAGGTAAAGAGTTGGACTAAGGGATTATCTGCTGGCACCCCTGAAGAGCACACAGCCCAGATTAATGTCTGTACCTCTGGATCTCTCCAGAGCACACATAAATATATCTGAGGGCCAGTTTTCCAACTTCTCTGTACAAGTTGGAGAAGTGAGCACTTGAAGGGCACACTTTGTCTTATCCTGGACATCTGGAAATATCTCTGCCAGGGTGAGATGAATTGTGCCTCAGAGAGGAACCTATTTTTCCCTTATTTGGACACAGCATATATATCAACCTTACACAATAGATACAAAGCCTTGTCTAAAAGATCCTGTAAGGAGAGTCTGGACAACTCTGTGGTGTGGCAAATATTTAGTGTGGAGATACAAGCTCTGGCCTCATGTTACAAGAGAGATTTTCTTGCCTCAGGCTTTGCTGTACATTACTTTACATGAACTTATACATTACATTACATGAACAACTGCTGCAAAGACCTGAAGAGGGACCCTGCTAGTTCCTTTTATGGAGAGATTACAATTTTCTAAATTAAATTTTCAGCTGAAATAGGTTGGATATGATCTCACTAGCCCACATATTTTAATGCTTACCATTACCTCTTTGAAAAATTCAAGTGGGACAAACGACACCCACAAGAACTGAGCACCCAAAGCTCCAGTGGCCCTTCCTGTGGCACAACACCTCTGAGCCAAGGCTGTACCAAGGAGCTGTCACAGATGAGGGCTACAACTGCATCATATTTGTCTTGTTTTTCTATCAAATCTCCCCGTGGTTCAGGGTCTCTCTTGTTCGAGACACCAGAAGCAAAATGAGCTGGAGGTGAAATTTCCTACAGCACTTCCCAGGAGTTTTTCCTTGCATTAAATGTTTCTGGGAGCTGTGTAACTACAGTCACTGAGGGGCAATTTCTGCCCAGCGCAGAAAACCACCACAGGCTGCAGAGCAGCATTTGGGCTCTTAATTTGGGCATGAGGAGCGTTTTGCTCATCCCAAACTTTCTGTGCTAAAATAACATGTAGAACACACTCTCTTCTTATGTGCCTCCAGGAAACAACTCAGCTTCCAAATAGGCTGATTTGCCCTGGCTGTAACAGACAGAGCTAATACAGTATTTACTTAATCTGGCAATTTTTGAAATCTTCCTTTAATTAGAGCTAGATACAGTCTGTTCCTGAAATTCACTTATTTATACTACTCAGCGTCCCCACTGATAGAATCAAATGAGAACTCTGCCTGCAAATATGTTTTTCCTCCTGCATTTAGAGCTCATGGCATTCCACAACACTTTGAGGCCAAAGTCTGCGACTTAAGAGAACCAATTCTTTGGCAGGAGTCACTCCTTGTGAAACTATTTTTGGCCCAGAACAACAAGGCTCATGTAGCTCCCCACAGTTCCCTATCACTAAAATACCACAGGCTGTTGTGGAATGGAAAGGAGTCATGGGGCTAAGCTAATGTCCTTTGGATCACTGGAAATCCGAGAGGCTGATCCAATTTAAGATTCTGTTGGATGAAAAGATGGATTTCCTTTTCCCCTCCCAATCACATCATCATTAATACTTGTCCAGCCAGGTGTTTCTCTGTGGATCAGGCCCTGAAGCAGCTGAGTGGAGGTGCCCAGCTCCCATTTCTGTGGATGTCTGGGATAACCAGGAGATGGGAATCTCCTGAATTTATCTCATGAGTCTCACACACACAAAGTCTGCAGGGGAAATCAGGGTGGGGTTTATGGCATAATTCTCTGGAATGTGGCAGACACCTCCAAAGGAAGTCTCTGAAAAGTCTCCTCAGAGGCAGCACTCAGAGCATCCTGAGCCACACTGTGACAGCAAAGCAGGAAAGGTGGCAATTGAGTTTGGACAACCTGAGACTGCTTGGCAAAGTGCCTCACATAGTGCAGCACATGCCCCAACCCTTCCCAGGGATTTTTTCCCCCTCAAGCCCCAATCCTGAGCATTATCCCTGTGCTGTGGGCAGAGGGGTGTTGTCCCTGATGCTGCCACAGACAGGGATGGAGTTCCTGGAACTTCTCAGGGTACAAGACTCGACACAGAAAAAACTGCCATGCAAAAGTCTCTTTTCCTCCCCCTTTGGAATTATTTTTACCTCTGCAAATGAAAGGGGAAACAAACGAAATTTCACCCACAGAGCATTGTAACATTTTACAGCCTTTTAGCAATGAAAGTAGCAACAGAAAATTTGGGAAAACAGAACCAAAGCTGCTGGATGCCTGTATGCAATTAATCCCTTTTCATTTGCTACTTCAGATTTTATTAATATAACAGAAGGGGGAAAATGGATCAGGGCTGTATCAAACACTTCACACCAAGAAGAGTCAGGATTTCTTTTCTAAAATCTTGTTATTTTCTAGCATACAATAGATACCAAATGTCTCCATCAGGATTAGGCCATAAGCCACCCACAAAAACCAAGCATTGCCAAATATAAACTGTCCCAATTCTGGGGTTTTTTTTCCTGTCAGCAAACAAAACACCATCAGCTTGTTTACACAGAGCAGTAACCAGTTTTGCAATTAAGTAAGGCAAAAAAATTCAACAGCCGATTTGCATGATTTCCCATGCCAATGGAGCATTTATCAAGGCAGCAGAAAGGTGGGAATGGCCAGTTCTCTCACCAGGTTAAATTGCATGACTGGAGATCCACAAACAGAGCCACAATAAAAGAGCAAGGCAGAGTGAAAGGCCAGACATTGCCATTTTCCTCTGGGAAGTTATTAGCATGAATTAGGAACTGTTAGTCACTGCAGAGTAGGTGCAGCACACAGGCAATGATCAACATCACTTCCAGGGAGAGCTTTTCTGAAGGATAAATACATTTATTATAAAGGTGATTCCTTCCCCAACACGGAACTCTGTGGAATTGACCCTGCTGCACCCCTGGCAAGGCCCAGTGGCTTCTTCTCTTTTTAAGATGCTGAAGGATTGATCTTGCCTCAGAGTGCATCAAACACAGGGGTGTTGTTGATATAGCAGGGAATGGTGGTTAAAATCCTGGAAAACTGCTATAAAAACTCATTTGGCACCAAGACAACTGGGTGCTCCATCAGAGGTGGATCAGCCAGCAAAGGAAATGACAGCTCAGGGATGGATTCTCCTTGTTTTTGAGCATTTCCAAATATGAGGCTTTAGGATTTATTTTATCATGGGTTTAAACTGAAGGCTGAGATCTGAGCACAGTTTTCATTGACATTTGCACTTTTACAGAGTTTCACATTCAGGTCAAATGCTGGATTAGAAGTGTTTCTATTGTTCCCAGCCATCTTGTCAGAAAACCTCAGTTCTGGGCATTTGTTCTGTGCACTTTTATTTAAGACCATGACACAGAGCAAGGCTTTGTGGATCAGCATATTAAGGGCTTATTGTTATTGTTTGGAGAGATGTTTGTTCAGCCAGTTAAAAAAAAACAACCCAACATTCAGTAAATCAACATGATGTGAAGAACATTTCAGTTTCAAAAGATGAGCTCATGTAACCTTAACGTTTCTGTCTGTTATTTACAGTGTGTAGGCAGAATCCTCACAGTTGTGCTTTTCAACAGCCTTCATATATTTAGTCAGAAATCTCTGTTTCTGGAAGCTTTTTGTGTTGTCATGGAAATTATCACCACGTCCCTAAGGCTAGGATAGCAATTTTATGACAAATTACAGGAAAAACAGAAGGAGAGTGTTTTGGCATAAGACAATACTCAGAAGGAAAAGAAATCACACCACGTTTTTGGACCCTAAAAAAGCATCCAATTAAAGATGACTCTTTAATCTCTGTCCATGCTTTAGAACCAGTCAAGTACAATCTGCAGGAGGTTTTGTTTTGCAGGATTCAATGCAATCCCTCTGTATCATTCAGGGAAGATTGGCCAGGACATCTCAGGCTGCTTCCAGCCTTTACTCCTAAGCATCACACCCCAAAAATCTAAGAACAAANTGGCTTTGGAAATTGGAATGGTTAAAACTTCTTTGAGATTGGGATGGCTTTGGAAATAGGAATGTTTAAAACTCTTTTGAGATTGGGATGGTTTGGAAATTGGAATGGTTAAAGCTCCTTTGGCATTGGGATGGTTTGGAGACTGGAATGGTTAAAGCTCCTTTGGGATTGGGATGGTTTGGGGACTGGAATGGTTAAAGCTCCTTTGGGATTGGGATGGTTTGGAGACTGGAATGGTTAAAGGCCTGCACACCAGGAACAGGGAAAGACAAACAAGCCTCAAAGGCACAACACACCCCCTGGACCCGATAGCATCCTCCAGCCACTTCAAAAGAGCCCAGGTCTGTTTGATATTCCCTTTTCCTCCTTGAATTTGGAAACATGTAAACAGGGAGAGCTGGGCCAGCAGCTTTAGGCTGAGGGCAGGAGCTGCAGAGGGAAGTGGGAGGGGAGCAGGGCCCAGCTGGCCTGGCCTGGCTGTTGTCAGATGGGAAAGGCTCTCTGTGCTGGCTCCTGGAGATCAAACACCAGATACAGCCCTTGCAGAATGTATGGCTTTATACATTTGGGAACTTCCTGACCTGCCACAAGGTTACCCTATAGGATTTTGTGCCAGAGCTCCTTTCTTTGCTGTCAGGGTTTTGTTGCAATTCCTGAGAGCTGTCCAACTTCTCTGGGTGACCTCACTCCTGGAATTTGCTGTGCACATGTAGTCCTCAGCCTTTGGAATAAGGAGGACACTTTAAACAGCCACAGGAGAAAACCCAAAACCTGTAACCCTAAAGGATGCAAATCCAGGAAGAAAGCAAAAATAACCCAATGTTTATTATTTTTAGGTTAGCAAGAATTTTATGAACCATCTCATAGCTGGATGTCTGACTCATGATACTTAAAAGCCTGAGGATGTCAAACCTATAATTATTTACTGCTGGAAAATCAAAGAGAAACAGTGATTTTCATAAACCTCAAGCTTCAGAACAGAAGCCAATCTCTGCTTGCACCAAGAGTCTCTTTTTGAAGCAGGTTATTTTAGAAAAGCTCTTTATGGAAATTCCTCTAAAACATCCTGTCCTGACATCAGCTGGAGAGGGCAAATGAATAAATGAGCCACTGGTCAGATGGGTCAGCACTTCCCCAAGCAGTGAGGTGCCTGCTGACCAAAATCCGTGGTCAGCAAAAGATGTGAATAATTCCTCAAGGCTCACTGAGGCCACCCCGAGGTGTCACCACTTTTGTTGCTACTCTGTTAGAAAATAAGAGGGAAAAAACTCACTTTGCCTGAGCTTCTGTGAGTTGATATTTCCCCTCAGAGACCCTCATCAAAAGGAATTTCTCATCATCCCTCTCTGCAGCCCTAGCTGACATTCCCAGCCTGTCTTCAAAGTACTTTTACAGCCCCACAGAACTTTTCCAACTGTTCTTTGCAAATGAAATTCCTGCTGCCCTTCCACCTGCGCCAGTCAGATCCCACTTTCTTCCCTCTTGCTTAAAACCGGGGTCACTTTGCCCATTTCCTGATACTGACATTGCAGAATTGGGTTTTAATTCCCACCCCTGCTATCAAAACTATTCCAGGGACCAAAAAAAGCTACAGAAGAAACACCTTTGGATAGTGAAGTTTTTCCCTTCCCCGAATTTTTGAAATTCAGGCCGGGATGAGCTTCCAGCAGCACTTGTGCAAAGAGGGCTGTGCTGCAGAGCAAAGCAGGACAGGAACAGGAGATCTAAAGGCTGCTGTCTGTGTGCTCCGGGCCTTTGCTTTTCCATTCAAAGGACAGCTGAAAGGTCGTGCGAGGCTGCAGCTGCCTCTGAAAGGCTCCCCAGGCAAACCCTTCGCAGTGAGTGAGTGCCTGGGTGGGGACGGCCCGTGCACAGCCGCTTTTGTTCCACGCTTGTCTAAATGCCTTTGGAAGCCTCTTCCATGGAGAGCTGAGCTCTCCTCCTCCTCCTCCTCCTCCTCCGCTCCTTCCTTCTCCCACTTTCATGTTTTGTACTTCAGAGCCGGCCTGTTCTGCTGGCCAGGGTCAGCACAAGGTCATGACTTGTGACAGGAGGTTAATGTAGTTGTTAAGTAACAACGTGAGTCTTTTCAATGGCATGAATATTCCACCCCACCCTCTCGCAGACACACACACACACGCTCGCTGTCTCTCGGCTCAATACTCGGGAATGGCAGGGCGGTCGTGGCAGGCTCCTGGACACCGTGCCATGCACTTACACCTATTTCAATCACCCCTTAGCCAGTTACATGAGGTATTTAATACCTAGATTGGATTCGCTGGAGGATTTCCCGTCATTTCAACAAGTTGGGCAAATATTGTGACTGCTTTGTGATAGCTGAAAATGGTAAATATTGAGTGTGCTGTTGATGCTACGTTGTGGGCAAGGACAAGACCCAAATCTCTACATTTGCTGGAAGTTTGCCGTATTCATTTCCTTTAAGGGGGTCTGCAGATGTCACAGAAACTGCTGACAAACCCATGACTAAAGTTACTTTAAAAAAATTTTAAAGTTGTAACATTTTCAACACATATACTCAGGAAATAGTTTTGGTGATCTGGGTGAGACTTTTGAGGATGGAGATGGGAAAATCATGGAACTGTATTTCAAGATTGAAATTTTGAAGTCAAAGCACTTCTGTGTGAGCGTTGTTTTTGGGAGGATGAAGGAGATTAAAGAAGGGTTTAAAAAGTGTCAAGCCAAGAAAAACTAAACTTTTTTTCTACCCTTGTCTGATAAGCCCATAATAAATGCATTATTGGACCAATACCTTAACAGGTATTTCCCATTTCTGTTTTCTGTCCCTCAGAGGAGCACACTCCTTGTAGTTTGCAGTTATCCAACGTAACTTAGAGTGGGATACTAGATGAGATATGAATATCCTATAATGGTATGAGGTTTGATAACCACACAGGAGTGTGAGAGGGCCAGTAGTTATGGCTGGAGAAGAGAAATCCCACTGTCTGCTTTGCTAATGTCACAGCTCTGTCTGTCTCTGAATTCTGACAGGGATATCATTTACCTCCCTCCCTTAATCTGATGGGAACCTTTTCATCTCAGCTGGATCTGGCCCCTCAGTTTACAAAGCAGCGTTAAAGACAGATAAAGCCTCCTGAGAACAGATCATTCAAATCAGAAGACCCTAGAAAAGAAGCCAAGTGATCAAAACAAATCAAAAATCAGCAACCTCGCTGAGATTTTGAATCCAGAAAGAAGAGGCTGAGGTGAGCTCTACTTATGTCTGACTCTAAATATGAATCAGAGCAGCAAAGCCAAGCCAAGTGCACAACTTCCCTCCCGGAAAGAGAAAATCCAAATCTATTCGTTTAACAGACTTCTCAATCTGCAGTAATCAAACAGCTTCAGACTTGCAAACCCTTACAGCCGTGTTGGATTTGTAAACCACCAGGTATCTCCCAGCTCCCTTTCACAGTGTGACAGAGCTAGCAGGGAAAGAAAGCAGATCACATTCCTCCAGAAAAGCAGACGTCAAAGCATTTTGAAATGGTTATTTTTGACGGAATTGGGAATACAATGGAATTTTGGGCTGCAGTGTAAACTGCAAAGGTGTGATTAGTAATTCATTGCCGATACCGACCAGCAGAAACACAGACATTCCAAAAGGAATTCCCTCTTTGACACAACACCTCTGCAAGGTGCTGCCCCACGGAGTGCTGTCTCACAAGGTGACACATCCAAGCAGGGCCGTGCCAGTCACCAGAAGTCCCCAGGTGTCAAGGACAGGAAAGGAAGTCCAGCTGTGTTGCTTTCCTCCTCAGCTCAGCTGTTATTACCCCATTCATGGGTGCGGTGCCCTGTGGAATGAGTCTCTCAAAGGACTGACACCCACCGAGCACTGCCTGGCTTTTGTTTCAGACTTCCAAAGGATTATTTGAGGTAAACATAGAAAATAAATACAATCATTTACTATTTTATGTGCAGCCTACTGTGTGATTTTGTCGTGTCCTCTGTGCTGCTTGCTCAGCGACAACTTTGATGTTCTGGGTGGGTCTGATGCTGTTACAGAACCGGAGGCATCAGGTTTTGCTTTAGACACTTGTCACTGAAGGAGCTGAAAGAGCAATTGCTGTGGTTTTCTGTGCCTTTCCATCAATGCATGGCAGCTGCCCCTGTTATAAAGCAGCCTACAAACATCTGTGAGGGGCCCCAGAGCAGGCGGGTGGCTCCTCTGTGCCAGGGATGGGCAGACAGCAGAGTTAAACACAGCAGGACAATGAGGGGCCCGAGGGAGCTGGGGCTTGTCTTTCCTAAAAATCTGCTGGAGGCAGAATCTGTGGAAAAGCAAACATTCTAGATGTACTAATTCTATCTCCACCTGCAAGATGACATCATGGGTTCCTGAGAGCTTTGCAAATTCTGCTAAATGATCCTGTACTGCATGAACTTTTTTTTTTCTTTAAATCAAAAGGGTTTCATTTCTAAAATTATAAATAAGCCTTCTATAATTCTAAAAAACACACTGAACACAAACTGCATTTGACAGTTGTCATTCATGTTATTGAGAGATTTGAAGTATTTCTGAAGAGAAAAGACACCAGGAAAGTTGTTGAATCCACAGACGCTGCATGGTAGGAACACGTTAGTGGCCTATGGAAAAAAAAGAGACATTTCAGTGCAACTGTATTTTCTAAATCTCTAAATTGGGCTGTCTCCAAGATAGGCACATATTCCTACTGCCTGAAATCCCTCACTTCACTGTCACCACTTAGCCACCTCTTTGGAATTTGAAAGGCAGGAAGGCAGCAGGTGTGCAGCAGCAAACTGTCTCTTGTGGAGGGAAGGAAGCAAGTTTTACAACTACAGCACTGACCACAGTGAAGGCAACCACCAGAGAGACAGGACAGGGGTCTAAGGAGAGTGAAAAAACCAGTCCTTCTCCAAGTCAGAAATCTCAGCCTTTTTCCACATATAAGAAAGGGCTACCCAATTTAAAAATAAGCCTTGGGCAAGTATTTCAGAATCAAAGATGTTCAACAGATTATTTTGTTCCTTTGTTCAATTGTTCATGGGCTTAATGTGAACACCATGAGTCCCCAGGAACCAAGACACCAACTTACAAGTCTTGGAACACACTGTTGAAGAACTGCAGCTTTGAGTGACCTGCAAGACAAATAGAAAAGGAAAATCAGGTGTGCTAAAGAACTGTACCCAAGAAGGCCACCTGGGGACCCATCAACATTCAGAAAATTTGCACATGTCTATCAGTGCAGCTGTACTGTTACAAAGTCAAGTTCAACAACTTTCTAGGGTTGTTTTTACACCCTGCACACACACAAAACAGTGAGCCCTACCCAAAGTCTCTCACATTTTCAATATTCACACTTTAAGTTGAGGGCACCTATGTCCATTTAATAAGATAGGAAAATAATTAGAAAAATATATACTTTTTTTTGCAGAAATAACTAAAAATGATGTGTAATCATGCCATATGCGTAGCTTATTTGTATCTCCCTTCCTCTGCTCACTTATTTTCCGCTCCTTCGATGCATTTAGAAAATTAGGAGTAAATTTAGGTTACTAATTCCAGGAAGCAGGACCTATGTGTTGTATATGTACTCCAAAATGACTGAAACACTTCCAGATGATCCAATTATTCATTCAGAAGGGCACTAAAGGGGAGTAGGGGGAAAGCATTCCAAGATACACAGTTGATACTTCTGAGAATTTAACTATGATCTGCTTCTCATACAGTATCTCTACTGATCATTACACCAGGCAATAACCATCTGTCAGTTCAGTTTCACCTCATTCGAGACCATCAAGCAAAGGCATTTATTCCCAGTGTTAAAATGTACATGTGGCATATCAGCATTTTTAACAGGTTGCCTACATTCCTAGTAAAAAATGCTTGATGCTGTTAACACCACAAACTGAGTAAGGTGAGGCTTACTTTTCCAGGCACAGGACGACGGCCAGACATGCAGCTTCTGTGATGATGCTACAAGAGAAGAGTTTGAAAAACCTCTTCTGAGAGAGAAGGCTTAATAAAGACAGACTCTGCAAGCAGACTTGCCATGCTGGAGACAAGGTTTGAGGACAGAGAGGAAACACAGTAAAGCTTTCTCCTTACAACAGGCTCTGACAACAACCATCCATTTGCATAATTAATACATTAGGAAAAATGGAACTATTCATCTTAGGTACAGCATGAGGAGGCACTAAAACCTCATTGATATTTGATATACTACTCCACCCATATAGGGAACAGTTGAAAAGTTATCTTTATAAATCTTAAAAACCGTCTCGAAATCCAATGACTTCCCTTAACCTATTCCTTTAACAAAATATGTACCTGAACCATTTTTCTGGTGACTACTTCTCCCTTCACTAGTACAGTCCCCTTTTCCACCAGAGCAGGCCAGATGTGATAGGCCACAAAGGAAGTTGTAGAATCTGAGTCATGACTACTATAATACCTGTTGAAACAAACAGTATAAGATAGGTCTGCATACAAGTGCCAAAAGACAAATATGTTTCAAATCATCAGTGCTGACAAAAAGTAGCTACAGTGCTAGTATCTTTCCATCATCAAAAATACATATTCTTTATGTGATCCTGTAAAAGAAATGGACTTGGAAGACAGACTTAGCAGAACATATTGTTTACTTATACTGACAGACATTCTAACAAAGCCATCTCACACTTCAGAAGGCCACTGGACCTTAACTTTTGCATAAGCCCCACACAAACCAGGGCCCCTGTGTCCACTGACAGATTAAACCTTCTGAGCAGCAATTTGGCAGACAGTCATCCCCTCTTCCTGAAATACCTAGCTAAAACAAACCCCCTATAAAGGACATTGCAGAAATACTCAACTATAAAGTTACTTCCTGGTATCTTATGACACGAGACAACTTGATTAGCAAGATCCTCATATACTGATAATGAAACAGTGAGGTTTGAGCTATGAAAAATTAATTCAAAGGTATATATACTACCTTTCTAAGTCTGGAATATTGCCTAAATAACACATCTGGCTTTATGGATTCAAACTCAGAACAAATACCAAATAAGAGAAATTTTTAAAAAGCCATGCATCTATACCTTAGTAATGTATTACAACAGCAAGTTACATAAAACAATGTTATAACCTGAGGCATGAAGCAAGGCATAGGGTACAATGATGTTTAGCTAGCCCTTTATAGAATGCTATCACACATAATAAACAGAGATATTTTAATTTCTACAAGTTTTGCTCCATGTCTGCATACCATATATACATGCTATACATGTAAACATAAACATATGCCACATTTTTCCAGATAGATAGACAGATGGGAGTATGTGTCTCCCACAGCAGCACACAAAAACATATTACATGTGGTTTTTCAAGGCCATACACACCAAACAGGTGGAGAAAACATCCCAAGACTATACCACAGTGTTGGTGCTTCTTAATCTGGCCAATAGCTGTGAGTGCCAAAAGCTACCTTTGCCATATTTGGATAGGATCATTGAGTAGTCCTGTATGACTTTGCACTCTCTTATTGGGAGTGTACTTTCATCTTCTCTCTTTCTCTCCTTGACTTCTCAAGCTCTTCACCACCTGGGTTCCATTCTATTCTAAATTATATTACTGAAAACCTCCTTAGTGATGTAAGGTTTTTTGCTTTTGAGAGCCATTTTTTTGTGACCTATCAATCCCATCAATTTTATAGACAACATGGAAGCACCCTACAGTTCTTTGCCTGCTAAAAAAGCAGCTTGACCCTACAGAAAAAAAAATTTAAAAAAAAAGTATGTCATGGTGTGAAATTTTTTTAACAAAATTCACATTTTTAAAAGGCAGATTTGGTTTTGCTCAGCTCTAAACCAGAAGAGGTGGGAGCATATTAATACTTGTATGTTGTACAGCAGCCACAGCCTGGAGATTGCAGGAAACATGCTGATGATCCCAGTAACACCAACTGCCAGATCTCAGTAAATATGACTTTTACAGAACAGGCCAGTAAGGAGAAACAAAGATGCAAACATTTTAAAAAAGGCAGATAGAGACTAAACAGGGAAATCTGATGATCATTATCTTCTCAAAAGATAAATTAAATATGCTCTTGAGACTGAAGTTTATCCAGAAAAATTGCTCTGCTGTTCACTAAAAAAATTGTTAACTTTTGTGTACATGCTGGTATTTATACACTATCCTAAACCTTCAAGATATACCAAATTTACTACAGGCCAGGGGTTTTGCCCAAAATTAATGTTTAGCAATCTTAAACTTTTATATTAATTAGGAAACAAGTAGACCACACAACATTTAATGGTAAGAGTCTGACTGAATATAAAGATTTCTTACATTCTTGTATTAAGAAGTTCTCCATCAACACCCAAGGCAACATCAAGAGGAGTTGTCAATGTCTGCATTGAAAAAGCCAAGCCACACAGCTCTCCAATGAAATCACTGATCACACTGAAATCAAAGTTTTTTGGACATGGAAGCTTTGGGTTCTCTTTGATGCAGGAAATAACTTCCTGAAAATAAAAATACATGAGTAATTTGCACTCACTAGTAATTTTTTTTCACAAGCACGTATTAGAAATCACCTCGAAATATGCCTCTCAGCTTTCTACATTTAAAAATCAGTACAAAAAGTTCATGTTGTCCTAGATTATTCCAGAAAACAATAGCTTCAGAAAGAATGTGC
Organism: Trochalopteron elliotii; assembly: GCA_024734555.1. Classification (NCBI taxonomy): domain Eukaryota; kingdom Metazoa; phylum Chordata; class Aves; order Passeriformes; family Leiothrichidae; genus Trochalopteron; species Trochalopteron elliotii. Next base: position 1,579,905 of record JANPWX010000544.1, read on the forward strand.
TGCTACCAACAAACAAGCTTTTACTAAGTCATACACACTTAGTAAAAGCAACTAGAACAGCAATGTTGTTCTGGAAAGTAAACTGCTACAAGACAAAGTCTATACAGTAACTTTTTTCTCCTTCAGTTTACATATTCTGAATTTATTGGCTCTGGAAAGAGATCACCACACTACTTTCCCACTGCCCTTGACTCACCTTGACACTGCAACAAGCATCATACAGTTCCTTGTGGCAAGCTATATGATTCAGGGTGGCAATTTCAAGTGATGCAGGTCCGCTGTAGTGATCTATAGCCAAACTCTCTTTTACTTGTATTTTGATCCGCCAAAAGGCCTCCTTTGCTACACAGAAAGATTCCTGCAAACATAAAGAATATCTAGTTAAACACAGGAGGCCAAGATTAATTTTTTATCAGTTATCTGCAAAAATGAATTTAACCCGCTATCATCATAATAAGGAGGAATATAATAAACTACTGTAAAGGAGAAAGTTAACTTATTGGGAACGAATTATCTGATTGAGTGCAATTTATTTGCAGAAGGTAAGATTGAAAAGCTTCCCACCTAATTTTCTATATTTGCAAGGATTCCATCACACACCCATGATCAGTGCAATCACATTCAAAGATATCATGAGTAACAGCATTTGATGTGCCACAGCCTAACATGTAAGACAGGAACACCTCATTTGCTGGGAAAAGAGGATGAATGGGACAGTGTAAACTGAATGACTGTTGAAAGAAAAAATCTTCAGTAAGTTAAACGTGCTTGGGATCACACACATTAAAGAGATGCTGCCTCTCTAACACTGGTATGTGTTACATCATTTTTATAGAAAAGAAGATTCAGTACAGAAAAAAATGAAAACAATTTTCTTCAAACTGAGTTCATGGTAAATGTGGGGTATCTAGGTAGTTTCAAAGGACCCAATTAAACTAAAACAGCACATAGTTTCAAGCATAAGGAAAGCATGATATGGGAAGATTTTGAGTTTTCTAGCGTTGTAGTATTTAATGCCACATTTCCCAAAGAGTTTTTCTAACTAAGGCAATGTTGATCACTGCAGGTGGCATCTACTTTTCAGACCAAATGGGCCTTCTTTTAGCACCTGTAGGATAAATCCCTGACCCTGTTCCACTCTCAGGACAGGTCAGGTAGGACACTACATTGAGAATTCAAAGTCGAAGTGTGATAGGAAGAAAAAAAAATCAAAATAAAAAAAGGAAGAAAGCTTTTCCTCTCTGCACTTGACAGAAATGCTAATTTAGCCACCATTTAACCCAATGCAGACACAGTGTTTTAAAACACACCCTCCAGCCTGTAAAATAAGAAATACTATTTCTTCCTCACCAGAGCTGAAACGTATATTATCCTCTGCACAATCTCGATGTCACAGAAGTACTTCTTCAAAAGGACCTCTGTATCCAGGCATTCTTTAGCATAAATGAAGTTAAAGTGAGCTATCAGGTCAGCACAACGAGAAGCATTGGCACACGTGCACTGGGCAGGTGACCAGCTTCTCACAGAAGGTCTGGAAGGACTGCAGGAATTGCAGGCTTTGCAGGCTTTGCAGGCTTTGCAGGGCCTGGAGGACTTGGTCACACTGTCCAGGTGAAAAGGGCAGCTCCATGCAGACCTACAACACACATGCAAAAGAAGCTTCATGTCACTTTACCATCCTCAGATTTTTTTTCCCTAAAGCAGACTATTTTGTCAATTTAATTTTTACAAGGGCAGGGTGGAATTTTGAGCCAATGTAATTAAAGAACCTGCAGCTGGTTAGTTTAATATGAAGAAATTCTCATCAATATCTTTATGGGCTAAGGAAAGCCCATATCTGGCTAGTAAAAGTAAAGTATTTCCTAAAGCATGTATAGCCAAGCAATTTGTTCCTAGGAAATACACTTTTAACTAGTAATATTTTGGAGATTTGCTCCTCTTTCAGTACCACTGAAGAGTACTGCTCAAGTCAAACAAGTGAAAACTGAACACTGTACAATTACAGAGCAGAACTCACCAACTGAAAAATTCTCTTTTTATTCCATACAGTTGTTCTCTATTGATTTTGTAAAGCTGCATTATTTGCTGTTTTGTCTAAAACTTAACATAGTTGCTTTAAAATAAAATATTTGGGCACTAGAAGAAATCATCTAAAGAGTTTATGTTCCCTCATAACAAAGTAAAGAAGCTTAGCTTTTGTTTATACTTCAATTTCACATGAGGAGGAAATTCATGCTACCTAACATGACCGATTCCTATGATTCAGGGACTTCTCTGAGTAAGGCCTCTACCTGCACTGGATAGGAGACTTTTGACAATCCAGGACAGAAATCTCATCCTCCAATAGCTGAAGTTGCTGCATGCAGTCATTCAGTTGCTTCAGCAGTGGTCTGCATTCTTGAACACGGGAAGACTTCAGACTTAATCACACAGAACAGTCAGTCACAAGGTGTCCTTCTATCAATGTAAACTATCAATTAATCCTTATCATCATACAACAGGAGCAGATAAAAGATGAAAATTATTGGGCAAGCTCCTTATGCTAGCTGAATAATTTCAGCATGCTTTCCTTATCCTGAAATACAGGAAAAAACAAGAGTTTAAAAACAAATGAAACAAAGCAGACCCTTGATCTTACTTTAGATTGTATAAGTGTATCGTGGCACGAGACTGAATATAGCACTCCATGCTATAGGAGAAATCACTGGTTAACATTTGGTGTCCTTACACTAACTCAGATGATCAGGTGTAAAAGACTAATTTCTAATTTCTTAACATATTTAAGATGTTAACTAAACCAGCTCGGTTTTCTTTCCTACAGATGAAGAACGTAGGCATTTTCTTCTATCAGGCTCTTTCGCTCTTTTCTTTGCTATAATGTGTTACTCAGCCAAATGTTCTTCCAGCAATACTGTAATAAATGTATCATGGGGGTAAAAATTCGTGCACAAAAAATATAAAAGTATATGTTTTATTAATGTTAGTATAAAGATATAAAAAGTGTAGTTTGTTTAAAAATTCCTTCCCAATTCAGGCGGCTGTTCGAGTCACAACCTCTCATCAGCCCAAGACAAAGAGCAGAACCAGGACCATCAAGGGGGACAAAGAAGTTGGCCAGCTAAGATAATGATCAGCGACACATCGGGCTGAGAAGACTCGTCTCGGGAGCCCACCCGCAAATGCAATCAAAAATTGATAAGCTTGATACGCAGGTGAAAAGAGCCTTCCCGTATCGCTATTCACAAAGCTCCACGAATCCGGGAAATTCATTCAACATTGTATTTGGACTCTTTGTCGGACTATGCCCCACACCTGTTTTGCCTCGGGACACGAAAAACCCTGTAAGACCCCAAGCAGCAGTTCGCTCCGTGTGGATTTGGGAAATCTGTACCTTAGGTTACAGATCCCTGTCCACCCAGCGCTGCGCTGTCCGTCCTTATTGTGGTTTCTCTCTTTGTTAGTGATTGGGATCGTATTTTTCTAATTGTTTTTATATTAATCCGATTTTGTGATTCCATTTATAACAAGGCCACCCCACCCACCTGAGGCGCCTGCTTCTAAAAGAGCTACACTTTAATAAAGGCATTTAAAGGAGGAAACATCGTCTCCTGCCCAATTTTTCTCACTGGGAATGAGCTGGGAATGGTGGGGATTTTAGGGATGATCCCATTCCCAAGGGACACCTCCTGCTATTCCAGGAATCCTGGGGCTGCTCTGGATTCTCCAATTATTCTCTACCAGGCAGGAATTCCACCCCAAAATCCCAATTTTCCATTGGAAGCCATTCCCTGTTTCCCTGCATCCCAAATCCCTCCTCAGCTCTCCTAGAAAAACCTCTGGAAAAGACTCTGGAAGGTTTAATTTTGGTTTTTTCCCTCAATTTACCCCAGGACAGCCTCAGTCCTGGATACCAATCCTTTCTCACACTAATTCCTCTTTCTCCGGGAGCCATTCCTGGATCTTGTGGCGCCAAAACATCCCAAAAATCAGCCAGGAATGGGATGGGAGCCCCCCCAAATCCAGGGCAGGATCACAGCCCAGCCCTTACCTGGGTCTGAGGAGCTGAGGGGCTTCCAGGGCTGCTGTCTTCTTCCTCTTCCTCCTCACGGGCACTGCCAAAGGATTCACTGTGACTTCCTGCGTCCTCCAGGCAGAAATAAACGCTTTCCATACTGCTTGATAGCTCCTCATTGCCTGCACAGGGACTGGGCTGAAAGGACACAAGCCCCAGGGGTCACGAATGGGGGACACAGAGGGGGCACAGAGGGGGACCCCCAACCACGTTGGGGCTTCATAGAGACACCCCCATAGTGCTGGATACCCCCCACCAAAGTTTTGGGGGGCCTGGGTTTCCTCCCCGCGGCCAGGCTGGACCCCTCCTGCTTCAACTGCCTCCGGCCCCGAGGAGCGGCAGAACCTACCTGATAATGCTCAGGGCAGTTTTCCATCTTCCCCTCCAGCTCCCACGCTGTCCCCACCCGCACCGGCGTCTTTAAGTCTCTAGGCATGGTAAGATCTTTCTGCAGTCGCGTTGACAGCAAACTTCATACGGCCCAGGGTATTACAAGCGGCCGAGAGCGTCACAAGCAGCCGGGCGGCAGAGTCACGCGCTAACGGTTTCCAAGTAACGGCGAGCGCACGCGCGTCCCAGGGACCCGCCCACAGCGATGACGCCACAGGCCGCGCGCAGCGGGGCGGGACCACGGCGGTACCAATTCACTGTTTCCTGTTTCGTGTCTGTCCTACGGTGACGGTGGTGTCTGTGTCCCCACACCGGCTGTTCTGTGTTCTGTACCTTTAAGACTGGTTCTGAGAGTGGGCAGGGAAAGAAGCGCGCAGTTTGTTTTGAGAAACAAAGTCACTCTGAATCTGCTCTCGCCCTTGGGACTGTGTGTGTGGTTTTTGGTTTTTTCCTTCGTCGGATGCACGGAGGGCAGCCAGAGAGAGTGGGGTTTTTTCCCTTTGTTAGTCTAGCTAGCTGAGGCAAAGAAGCTTAAAGAAGCTTTCCTGGATTGTTTTTTTGTTGTTTTTTTTTTTTTTTTTCTTTGGGACTGTTTAAATCTGCTCTGGACTGAAAAAACCCAGAGGAGCACCGGCATGTTGCACCCGTGGCCCACCGGGCCGGGACTCGGCATTTTCTAGCACTGAAGCGGCTGGGACTGATAAACTGACTCCTGGCACAGACTCTCAGTTTTGCCATCTCTCTTCGGAGCAGCGAGAGGTTTTATTGTTTCACATCATCATCATCATCATCATCATCATCATCATCATTATTATTATTATTATTATTACTATTATTTTTTTATGCTTGTAAGCATTTTGTTTGTTAAATAAATAGGGTTTTTTCCACTCTTCTCTGAGGGAGTTATTTCCCGGACCGGCTGGGGGGAGGGGCTGTTTGGATTTGCTTTTCAGAGGAACCCCATTCGGAGATTTCCTCCCAAATTTGCCCTAAACCAGGACAATGTCCATATTTTATATTTACTGCACTTGCTAATAAGAATGTAAAGCGGAAGGTCACCCTACTGCTGTCTTTCTCAATATCAATCCACCACTGGAATAGTGCATTAGTTGCACTATTAGTCAAAAAATCTGTCGTGAAAAGACTGGGTTTGAATTTGAAGACACAATACCTCTGCTGCCGGGAGGCACAAAACACAGTATAAGAACCTGGACTCAACTACCAGCAAAGGGTGGAACAGTGTGAGATAGCAACCCTGCTGTCAGTCGGCTGTTTCACCCAACATTCGAATGTTGTTCCCTGTGGCTGTCCCGGGTAGATTTAAAATGGAAAAATAAAATTTATTCTTTATATCCGATTGGCTAGTTGATCATTTATAACAACAATTATTACAAAACAGCTGGATTGATGGAATTATCCTCATGGATTTTTTTATGCTTTGTAGCTAAAATGTTACAGGTAAGGGAATAAAAGTCCAAATGCGAGTGATATTATCAGCGTATGTGCTCATATCAATGCAGACTGGAAAAAACTGAATATAAGCACTTTACCTCCAATGCTTGTAGGCACTAATTGATATAAAATAAATATGAAAATAATGCAAGCAGGAATTGATTTGAAAATAAATCCACAAATATCTTTGCTGAAGCAGTGAAACAACTACAAAACCTGGGGTTTGAGCAGGGCTCACTCTCCATCAGATCCTGCCTCCACCACAGGGCTGAGCTCAGAATAGCCAGGATATCCAACAGAAAGCCCAAAACCCAACCCAAACTCCTCAGGAAAAAGGGAAAGGAAGCACAGAGATTTTTATTTTTAATTATAAAGGCAGCTTCAGAGCAGGAAGCAGCAAGAAAGTTCATGTCTCAGCTACCACATGATCTATGCCTTTAAGACCAGCTTAAGCTGCAGTGTTCAGAGCAACGTCATTTTGATTTGTTGTACTCTGACTAGACACAACAAGGGCTTGAAGACTTCTTCCACCTGAGCCTGGTGTCCTTCAGGGACAGGTTTTTGACCTGCTCCTTTGCTCACACCCACACCTGCAGTGTTGTTGGAGTCAGGCAGAGAAAAACCCTTTTGCAGAGGTTCTGCTGAACTGAAAACTCTGTGCTGGTGTCAGTATTTTTGTTTGTGCATAGGCAACTAAGCCTAAGTAAGACAGATTATTCCCCTTATTTCATTTTATTGTTATCTTATTTGAACCAAACTTTGCTTTGCATTGCAACAATGTGATAGATTCACACTGCTCCGTGCCAAGATCTATGGAAGCAACATCTCCGTGCCAAGAAACAGGAATTTCCTTGTGATGTACTTACAAAGTAGCCTTTTCAGAAGTAATATTTCATAATCAATGTTTAATAATACAAAAATTACGGAGTATCAAGTTGCCTTTTACCTTGCTTTGAACCCTAAATTAACTGCTACTGTAACATTTCTGCTGCAGCTCAAAGTCATATCAGTGATAAAAATAGCACGCCTGGCTTGGACTTGGGGCCTTATCTGGCAAATTCTTCCCAAAATTCCACACACGAGCCTTCCTCTCCCCAGCAGCAAATTAAACCCCTTAGGAAGCTTCCTTCTTGTAGAAAGTAAGAGGAGTGCTGAGCTAATAATTTCCACAACAAGCAAAATAATAAATACAAATAGAAGCGAATGTAAATAAGAATAAAAGCAGCTCCTTGAGGTCTATTAAACCTTCTTTGTTGTGCTGTAGTGACTAAACTACAGTTTCTATCAGTAACCTGGACTAGAAACTGGGAGTCTGCCAGCGGGCAAATCTGCACAGTGATATCTGCAAAGTGCTTTTTGATCATCAGGGAAAAAGAGATTAAGAAAAGACAAGTGTTGTGAGTAAAGAGGACAAACTTGCCAGTGGACTCATCGGCAGAGGGGAACTGCCAGGGCTGGTGAAGAATGCAGCTGGGCCAGAAATCAAAAGATATCCTGTGACAAAAGATGTCCTGTGAGCTGCACAACCGAAAAAAAGCGTATTCAGCCACAGGAGGGAATTGCTGATCTATCAGATGGAGTAGGCAGTTAAGAATATTGTTTGGGTAATTCATTTTTGGGGGATATATTTCAGTCCCACAGCTGAAGAAATTCTTAACTAGCTAAACCCTGGTATGCAGATTAATAGTTTGGGTACCCCTCACTTAAGCAGGGATGTAGAATTTGTGGATTTGACTTTCTTCTTACTTGGTTAATTTTTTTATTTGCAGGTTTTTTTTTTAGTTTTTGATATATAACGATCATTACATTGATGATTGAATCATCTGAAGAATGTGGAAAAGAAAACACTAGAAGTGAGCAGTGATTTCTGATCTCGAATAGATTTGATACCAAATTGTCGGAGTCCAGGGCATTCCTTTGGTTGCCCTGGATGGTCACAGACCTCGGCAGAGAGGCCTGGGACCCGAGAAACAGGGTTTGAATCCTGGACAGGGGGGTCTGTCCAGGGGGCTTGCCTGGCACAGAGCCCAGGAAGACACAGCCTTTGATTTTAGTCCATGGAAAAAGTTTCTAACATTGAGAGAAGAATTACAAGTCACAAAGGTGTGAAAACAGTAGTTTAGCACAGCACAGGGTGAAGAATTTTGTAGTTCTGGGATTTTTAGAATGGAGGTGAATAGGGGACAAGATGGAGATTTTAGGGCAGTGCCCTGGGTTCTTCTTCTTCTCCCTTGGCCTCCATCTTCTGGTGTGACGTGGGCACAAAGTAGTTGAGAGAAGATTGGGTCAAAGCAGAAATGACCTTTTTAGTATAGATAATAGGCATTGGCACAGAATTGTAAATAACAGACACGTAATTATCTGTATAAGAGGCAGCGACCTCCCATCACGGGGGAGTCACCTGTGTCCGAGCTGCTGTGAACATCTCGGCCGGGCACAGAGAAATTTGTAAGATAAGAAATAATAAACACGCGAGAAACCAAGAAACAACAAGACCTTGAGACTCCTCTTCATTCTCGTGCCAAGCCCAAAGGCTTCAGAGGGACAGAGAGCAGAAAAAGAACCAGCCCAAACCACCACCACCAGCCGAACCACCAACCTGAAATCTCGGGTAAGAAAGAAAACCCAAAAAACCCGAGACCAAATCACTTCCTGCCAGCAAACACACTGGGATATGGCAGATGATATTCCCAGAGCAGCTGGTTCCTAAGCACCCCTTCTCTGAGGAGGACAAACACTGTAGCTGTTGCATTTCTTCTGAAAACAGAGCTGGGCTCCACATTTCAGCCAAAAGGGGAAGTTAAAGTGGGCTATGACCAAAAAAGCAGATTTAATTTATGTACTTCAGTGAATATTATATGACAGATCTGTGTTCCATTTCGTCTGACATCCCTTGAGTTTTTATGAAAATTATTATTAATTTCTGGAGTATATTTCTTGTTTTCTTTGCAATACCGAGGAGAATATTGGCACAGAGCAGGCTCTTTTCAGTTCTATCACAGGAACACCTCGGTCAAAACACAAATGAAGGCTCTTCTGCTGAAGATCTATTTCACATATCTGCAGTCACATATTCCATCTGAAAGTAACTCTTTCATACCAGATTCCTTCACTTTTCCTATAAAACTATTTTTACTTCTTTCAACATTTTGAAGATCTTACAGGTGTGGATGACTGGGCTGGAGGCAGACGTGCCTCATCCCAGCCTCTTTTATTGTGTTCAGACAGCAGGATCTTAACTTGAGCCAAGCAAATTATTCACGGGCAAACCCCACCTGAGTTAGCAGTACATTTGCTAGCACGGCACGGAAGAGGCGTGTTTTTTTTCTTATGCTAAGTCACCACTGGAATGTATTTAACGAGCTCGTTCTTCCTAAGTCATGCATAGCTTAAATTCAAGGCAGGCCGCTAAAACTGGTCAGAACAGTCTCTGAGGGCTGCGCTCGGCGTTTGACAAGATGGGGCCATAAAGTACCCTCGATCAGAGTTGTGGAAAAAAGCACAAAAATCCTTTGTTTCTGTCGACGATGACTTGAGTGTTCAGGGGAAGAACTGGCAGGAAGAGAATCACTGGTGGAATGTCCTGTGTCACATGCAGCACCTTTGTTTTTAACCGGACTTACCAGCATCCCTTGCATCTGAATTCGGCTTAATGGGGAAGCACGACAGAAGACTTTCATTACTGCAACAATCCGTAATTGCGGCCAGAGAAGTCGTGTAATACATCCATGAAAACCCTCAGAAAATCTGTGGCATCTGGTCCAGAATTTCAGGTGGCAATTCCGCAGAATTACATTTCTCCAGAAAAGAGCCTGAAGTACAGGAAGCGTGTAGGGTTTAATGACTGGGTCTGCCAAAACCCAGCTCCAAGCTGTGACAGAACTGTGTTCAACTATTCCTATGAAAGGTTTATTCTATTTTTACAGCTGCATTATTGTTGTGACACTTCAGATTTCTATTTTAGAGGTCACCTAGAAAAGCAGAAGTGATGTACAAGTACAGAGATTATGTAAAGTCCCACAGCTGGGGTTGCAGTGTCCTTTCCAAGGAATCTGGGACAGCAGCACCAAAGTTGTGGCTCCTTCTCACACCATCTCCAGTGGCACTGCAGCAAGCAGAGGAAAACCAGAGCTGCAGGTCCTCTGGGATGGTGCAGAGTTCCTGACTGACAGCTAACAAAATGTAACCTCTGCATTTGGAAATGAAGCAGCTTGGTCCAGGAATGTGAGAAATAACTCCTATCAGAGGCCATAATGGCATTTTCAGAGAAGCCTTATTAATTATATAATTGTACTTGAAGCAGCTGTATTGCTTCTTTCTCTGATCTCCTCTTAGTGCAGAATGAATTCTTGTGGATTAGCTTGTTAATAGATAATCCTATTTAGTGGGTATCTGTGCTGCAAGGCAGCCTTGGCTTCCCACCCATCCAGTGGGGAATGTTTATATTTAGCTATTTTCTGGAAACAGAGCTCCAGCTGCAGCACATAGCAATTATTTGGCTGGATCTTGTTTTTCCTCAGGATATGTCTGTTTTTTTGGTGTAGACTGAAGAGTCTCACTAGAAATATGTCACTTTGCCTGAGCAGAGTTTTGAAGGAAAGTGTGTTTAACTAGTATGGCATCAGATCTGCGTTAGAGCTTGATGAGACTTGCAGCCTTAATGTACATTCCTTTGGGATGTATATTACTGTTATTAAAAATTGGTTTGTAAATACCTAAGGTATTCCAGGGCAACGTTGGTAACTGAAAACTCCAGGGAGAAATGTCAAATTGTCTCAGTACATTTTGCCTCTCTAACTACATTTACTGATATTGAGATGCTTCTTCACTCTGTTGGAGGATGGTGCTAAACACTGTTAAATAAATGGACACTGAGCCTCTCTTCTGTTCCAGAAGGGAGTGAAAATCGGGCACCAAAGGAGTAATCCCTATGGAGATATTTTCTATATGCACATTTTAATTGCTCTGGCACCTGCTGTGCTGAAGGGCTTGCAGCAAGCTGTGGATGAAGAAGTGATGAGAGGAACCTGTCAGTTTTTATGAGTTTTAGGATAGTTATCTTTATCCTTTACCATTCTTTGCACAGCTGTCACGTTCCTGCTCCCACTGCTGATGGCTGGTTTGACACTCAGGACTTGGTGCAGTCATTTCTTGAGCTCAGGTGTGGGCTGGAAATGTATGGCTGAGTGAAATACCACAACAATGAGACACCTTGAGAGATTCTGCTTTTGAAAGATGTTGTGGTGGCATGAGCCAAGGGGATCTCTGGTTCAGTTTTCCAAACAGAGGTGTCTTCAACACATTGTATGGCCAAGCAGCCCTTGCTGAAGCAGGGAGAAGGCTGGGCCAAGCATTACCCTCTGGCAGACAACTCCAAATGCAAGGTGATCAAATCCCCAAACTCACACCTACTGAGCACTTGGAATTTCTGCTGGAGAAATAAAGGTGCTCTATCACCTTGCAGTAATGACAGAGCGAGCCCTGAGGATGCTCCAGGAATGCCACACTGTGCTGGGTATTCCATGGTCACTGCTGCTGCTCCCAGACACTGCTGGCAGGGAGTTCCCACCCCCAGGAGCAGCGCTGCAGACTTCCCGTGGCTCCTGCCTCTGCAGGAAGATCAGAGCTCTGATCACTGCTCAGCTCACTTGGGACCCCCAGGGGAAGTGTTTCCTGTCAGGGACAGGATAACACCCCTGGACACACACAGCCCTTTCCTCTGGCCCCTCTGCCCAAGAAGCTTGTAAATACAGACAGAAAATCAGGTTTGTTTTTAACCAGTTAGCAGAACAAAAGTGGCTGGAGGTCAAACTCTAAACCCTGCAGGAACAAGTTATTTACTACAGACACTGTATCAGAGAGCAGCAATACCTCCCAGGCACAAAACCGATAAATATTCCTGAATTGGATCAAGTCTCCTTAGTATCTGTTATCACTTTTATCTAAGAGAATAGTGGTGTAATTACTGGCTATAAAGTAAATTGAGCACCATACTTGCTATATAGAAATAATTGCTGGAAACTTGGTACCTTATCTCTTTTCTTCTAGAAATTAATAAGGGAGCCAGGCTTTTGGGCTAAGCACCACAAAGATCAAGTCCACTCCTGTAAAATAATAAAGGGGAATTCAGTGGGAGCTGAAATTTGCCTAATGAAATATTATTTTACTTATTGCTACAGTATTTTTTTTTTTGGTAGGTGAAGTATTTCTGAACTCTCACTGAAAATACTGCAACAGCAGCGTTTTGGTAAAAAGAAATCTGAGTTGGTTACAAAGTAGCTGCAGCATATCAACAGTATAATTTAAAATTTTAGGGACAGGCATCAATATTACTCACAGCAACAAACCCAGAAAGTGATTTTCTTAATGTATTTTTTTCATCTTTGTATTACCATATATGCTCTGCTGCAAAAAGCCAGATGGGTTTTTCCCTTCCTAAGAAAAGCCAGATGCCCTCTATATCTGCCAACAGGCACTTTTCTGGAAGCAGAGAATCAGTCTGTTTACATCTAATGAAAACATCCCACAGATCCATCAAATAAAGTACTCCAACATTGTTAATAACTGCCCACTGTTAATAAAACACCACGAGGAAAGATAATGTAAAATAGTCCTAAATCATTACTAACACATACAAGATTCTTGTGTTTTATTTCTTAAGAGTCTGTTTGCTCCCATTTATAAATTCCAAACACTGGGACTTTGGCTACTCCCTATAAAGCACAGTATGCAATGCACGGGTAGCAATAATTTGCAGCAAACATAATAAAATACTGTGAAAACAACAAAAAAAGTTATAGAATCTGGCAGAATGAATCCAAACAAAATGTTTGGGACCTTGGGTTCACCAGAATGCCCTCAGTCCTCATGCACACGTGCTTCCATGGCTCTGCTCTCCACAAAAGGGAGATTCCAGGGCATTTAATCATAAATTCCTGGGATGACTCTCTCTCCTTGTTTGTGGGATTTGTTTTTTAATTGTGTTTACATTCTTGTGTGTGGGTTGGGAATTTCGGTTTGTTTGTGATGGAACATCAAAGTTGAGTCCCAAATTAATACCGTGCAGTCGTATATTCCTTGCACTGTCCCACAAGAGGACAGCCACACACACAGTTACCAAGTTTTATGCACCTTTATTGGGATTAAACTTATCTATAAATCTCCGTGTGATGTGTTTTTGCTTTCTTGTCCAATTTTCCTGCTATTATTTTTCCAATTATTTTACTTGTTAAATACCTGTTTTCAGATTAAAAAAAAAATAAAGCTGTCTGAATCTTCAGAAATAAAATAATTCATCATCCGTAAACATGCAAGTTTATTCAGTTGATATTTTGAATTCTGTTTTCCAGAGAGCTGCA
>JANPWX010000544.1:1598151-1632591 GCA_024734555.1 Trochalopteron elliotii
GGCGCCGCGCTCGCCGCTGTCGCAGGCCGGGTTGCCGCTGGGCTTCCAGCGCCTCTTCCCTCCCCGTCCCGGGGGCGAGCGAGCCCTTTCCCGCCCCCGGCGGCAGCAGGTGAGCGGGGACGGTGAGGGGGTCCCGCCGGGACTGGGGGATGTGGGGACTGAGGAGGCGCGGGGCTCCCGGCGGGCTGAGGTTCCCTGAGGGGCTCGGGGCTGTCCCGACCGGCTGAGCGCGGGAGTCCCTTGAGGGGCTTGGGGGGTCCCACCGGGGCTGAAGGGATGCGGAGTCCCTTAAGGGGTTCGGGGTGTCCCGCGGGGCTGAAGGGATGCGTGAGTCTCTGAGGGTCACGGGGGTCTCTTGAGGGGATGCGGGGTCCCCTGAGGGTCCCACCAGGCTGAGGTTGGGGGTTCGCGGGTCCCCGGATCTCCCCGTTCTCCCAGCGGAGGGCTCTGGGCCGTGACCGCGCGGGGCCGCGGCCAATGTCCCTTATCAGTGACACGGGCAGGGCAGGTGAAGGCTGCCGGCCCCAGGGTTTAACTCTTCACAGCTCCTGCCTGGGCAGCACCCACCTAACCCGGTGGTTTTCTGCTTGTGGGATTCGCAGGGAGGCAGCGGGGCAAAAAAATGTCTTTGCTAGGAGGCAGAGAACGGCGAAGTCGGCGAGTTCGCTGGTAACTAATGCAGGGGGGAGAAAAAGCCTATAAATAGAAGTTGAGATAAACAAGCAAAAGCACGGGAAGGTGAGGATGTAGACCTTTTGGGAATACCTTAAAGGTAAGAAGTACAGGTGATGATAAGGTTTAGTTTAACCCAAAGAGTAACCATCTATCTGGAGAGAGTTTTATATACGAAGGGGTTTTTTTATGAGGGGTGTAAAGCAGGGTGAGGCTGTGTGCTGCTGAAGGGGTTCCTGCTCTGCTTGGCTGGGTGCACTTGTTATCTCGAGGATGATGTCAGGAGGAGAGAGTTCTGATGGAGAAGGAGCAGACCAGGCAGCAGCCAGCTGATGCCAGTGCAGGAGGTGGCAGGGACAGCGGGACTGCCCCTTTCGGTGGCACTGCAGGCTTAGTTTGCTTTAAACCCCGCTTGAAACGGCACTTTCAACTCCTTGAGCGGTTTTTGGGACCTACTTTACCTCAGGAAAGTAAGAAATGCAAAACGAGCGCTTCCCTGCTGCTTAGCAAGCCGAAAAAGTGTCATATTTAAACTTCTACTCCAGTTTTTTAGCCAAGGCAAAAGGACCAGAACATAAAGTTTCCGTAGGAAGAAATATTCCACCTCGAGTGTAGATTTAAGTAGTAGAGGAGGTCTCTGCTGTGCAGAGGGTGTGTGGCAGCAGGGGCACAGGGGAGATAATTGGCAGCCCAGAGAAGTTTCTGTCACTGTCACCGAAGCCCAGGGTTGTCCTGTGTAATCGTTTCGTCCCCGGGGGCTCAAGCAGCCCCAGGTTTGGGTGTTGTGGAGATCTGGAGCTCTCCCGCAGCAGCGCCAGTGGTGTGCTGTGCCTTTGAGGGACGGCGCTGACGTTTGTCCTTGATGCCGGAGCTCTTTTGGCAGCTCTCCAGCGAAGAGAGGGCAGATTGCACACATGGCTCCTTCAAAACAAAACTTCTTTCTCTGAAGTTGCACGCTCCGAGTGGTCTTTCACAATTTCCCCGAGCAGATGTAGTGTGTCTGCTGCTGAAAGGGTCTAAGGCAGTGGGAATATTTATTTCCTCCCCCAAAGGGATTTGCTCCCTGGACCAGCTTGTGGAGTCAGAACAGCATCAGTGCTTGTGCAGGGCAAAACAAAGGGGTCATATGGCTGGGGATGGAGCAGGGAAATGATAAACAGGAGGCCAACCTTCTCTGGGGGTCCCCAGGTGGAAAACTCAGCTGTGCTGGAAATCCACACCTTCACTCTGCCTAAGTGTCAGCATGCAAGCTGGGGGCAGATGGGATTCATTTAAATAACGGTGATACACTGGCATAAACCCCATGGGATGAACAGGAGAGGAGGACCTGTGGTGTGCAGTAAAAAGGAACATCTGTTGAATTAAAAATTTCAAGTTTTTGATCAAACTGTTACTGAGGGTGGTGAGCAAGATTTAAGAAACCAACCCAACCATATGGCCTGGAGAATGAGGGCTCAAAAAGGGGGAAGAAACAGCTCCAGAAAGGTCCTGGCAGCTACGTGACCTCCAAAAAACCCCCTGAGGTTTGAAGATACCTGATGAAAGAGCTTGAGATGGATTTTGGATAAACTTAGTGTTCCCTGAATGGCAATTCCAGTAACTCCTAGAAATTTTAATTAATGAATTTGTAAACTGTGGTAGTGCAGTACCTCCCCAAATGTGGTTAATAAAAGAATTTACACATTTATGGGATTGTAGAATCTTAGACTTCCATACCTAAAAGGATAAATATTACTGAATAATAAAATACCTATAGCTCACAAAACACCCCTGCTGTAATTTCTCTTCTCCTCGCACTGCCATATATATCTTATTTTCTGCATTAAGATAAAAACTTCCTGCTGTAACAGCTCTGCTGATTTCACTTTGAAAATGAAGCTGCATCATTTCATTCTGCTGCTGTGGATCTCCCTAGAGGAGTTGCAGCTGTTGTCTTACTCACAGGCCTGAATATGTTTTGCTGGTTTAATACAAAACCCTCTTGTTTGGCTTTTCCTTCTCAGTTTACTTTAGTGGTGCTGCTCATACAGTTGGTAGGAATTGCATTTGACAATCCCTCGTCAGTTTATGGTCCCTGATTTATAGCACATAAAACTTGCCCTTGGCTTAGAAATTTCTTGACAGGAATGAAGTTTGAAAATATCTGGCAGTTTTTCTGATATTTCAGATAAGAAATTGCCCATGAGTTAGTATCTCACAAACCATCTAAAGGGTTAGAGGGGATTTAGATAAATGAGTAGTGAGAATTAATGTGCTGGTCCAGGAAAAAGCACTTAAGGCTGGAAGGAGGGAAATGGAATAAAGCTGGACAAATTTGGAGAGGCAATCAGCAGCTTACAGGCAAAGGCTTTTTAAAAAAATTAATATATATATATTTATATAGTGATCTCCTAAGTTTAGAAGTTCCCTGTGCAAATTTTGTTTGGAGGCTGCAGTGTTCCTTATTTGGAATATTCTGGAAGGGAAGCACTAGAAGGGATTATGTATTTTTTTAAAGGTGTTGTCTAACTTTGCCTACTCTTCGCCTGTACCTTGAATCTTGCAAGTTTTGGAAACAGCTGGAGCAGGATCTCTTTGAAAGCTGATTTTCTGACAACTAAAAAGGAGTTAAAACTTTCCCTATTCCCCTGAGGGTCTGAGGGACTCACCTGTGACATCAGTGTGGCCGTTGCTGAAAGCCCAGTAAATCATGAGCGCCCTTATTTGTAAATTCTCAGACTTATCTAAGGTCGGGGGGTTGAGAAATTCTTCTCACGTAATAAATGCCCGTGCAGATCTCTACACAGCAAATAAATAACGGCAGCAGTCCCTGCCCTGGGAACTGAGAGCTGAGGATTTCCTCTTGTCCATGATCACAACTGATCGGGAACAAAAATTGCCGCGTGATTATTTCGATGAAGACACATAAAAATAAACATCAATGGCTCTCCTGGGCCTTTTAGTCCTTAGGCTAAAACCCCAATTCCCTGTGAGAGGAGCACCTGGGGCTACTTTAGCCCGAATCTCCGGGGGGTAAAAACCGAGCGGGGAAAGGAGATTCCTCCCCCGTCCCTCCCACAGCGCCAGGGCAGGTCGTTGACGGCCGCCTCAGGAGGAATGTGGCTGTTGCACCGATTTGGGAACAGCTCAAGGACTTTGCTCCGTCGCTTCAGCTCCTTTAGCCGCTGAGGCAGCCGCTCCCATTTTACAATTATTTTTAGAACGAGGGAAAATATAATTATCAATTCACGCATATTGCAAATATGTGCCCCACGCGGCAAGATAGCAATGGGTTTTAGTCCTGCTGGTACCAGCTTGGACACAGCCTTAAATGGGGGTAAGATCTGAAAAGACAGAAACACATCCCAAAGACAAAATGCCTCTTGCAGCTGTGCTTCCCCCAGCTGTGAGGGTTGTTTGAAGTCAGTAAGGTACACCAGGAGAAACTGTGAAATTGGATGAAAAAGCACCTTCAATTCCATGTGCAACTGTGTAAGCTCATGAACCATTAACACAGATGTCTTTCTCAAACAGCAGAATATGTCTCAAGTCTTCTAAAAATGAGGTCTAATACTGTTATATCTGTTTCTGGGGGAAGGTAATCTTAATCCAGAGACTTTTATTTTTTGTTGTTTTGACTTGTGCTGTTTCATGATTTACTTAGGATCTGTCACCTGTGGTGAAGGGCATTTCAGCCTCTGGTTGCAGCAGCTCTGCCTACCCAGGGGCACTGGCAGAGTTTAAGTTCACTTCAAGCTCAGCTGCAGCTGCCCTGGGGAGCCACAGTTTGTGAAGGTTTCATTTTGTTTAAATGAAGGTAACTTGTTGTGTTTTTTTCCCCTTTACCTCTATCTGAGGGTGAGATGGAATGTAAAGGGGAATTACTGACTTAATTAGCTCTTAATTCAGCGTTTTTAGTTAGTGTGAACAAGCTTGGGCTGGAAAGTACTTTGCATAAAAAGCCCTCTTAGCCAGTAAAGGAAGTCTGAGCAGGGTAGTGTGTCCTGCTGTCACCCTGCTGTCACCCATGGCATCGGGCACAGGAGCTGTTGGGACACAAGAGCCAGCCAGGGGAAATGTGCTGATCCCTCTGGAATGACTCTCAGCCATCCTGCCTTGAGTTTATTTTGTGGAGCTGAGATACCAGGTGCCAAACACTTTAAACACCATCAAGAAAAATATTGCTATTGAAACTGAGACTTGGAGCAGGTAATGAGGAGTTCTGTGCCACTTTATCCTCCAGCAAAGCCCTAATCTGGTGTTTCTGATGTTAAAAACTGTGTCTGTTGATAGGAAATGTTTCATCTCCAGGTGCAAAACTGCTTTCATGCTGCTGGATTGCTTGTTGGTAAAGTGTTGTAGAAAACGAGTTCCTTGTTTGTGTTTTAACTCACTTAGAAAATGAGTTATTTCATGATTAAGGCTGAGAGTAGCCAAGATTATTTTCTTTTAACTGAAATTAATTTCAACGTAGCACTTTGATAGAATGTGATAAAGATTAAAGCTCTGTAGGAGTTTCTCACAAGACAGCAGGGCTTAGAGCTACAGAAATACCTTTTGTCTTCCAAAAGCAAGAGTCTGTCTCTTCCCGCCTCCTCCCTTCTCACATTACTTTTAAATGTCTCTGATGTGACCACCCTGGTGAGGATATTCAAACAGGGACTTAGAAAACATCCAGTTATATAAGATACAGTGCACAGTCTGCTGCTTCCCCTGTATCCTTTGGAAGTGCTGTGCTGGGGAAGCATTGCCTGGTTCTGACCTGTATGACAAATCCAGGTCACAAATGGACAGTGGTGTGCAGGTTTCTTTCATCTCTCTCTATAAAGAAGGAATTTGGAGGTAGGCACACAGACAGTGATGAGGTAACAGCATCTGATACTCGTTTATAGCCTTTAGACACTTGATTTTACCTCATGTTCCCAGAGGCAAACACAGCTCTTTGGAAAGTGAGTGTGCTCCCAGATATTCAGATGAACCCAAATCTTAACATCACATCTCCTAATCCCTCTTTGTTTGGTCTTGGGCTTTTTGTTTGAGTTGCAGGAGAAGCTTTGGTTATTAATTACTGATTAAATCCTTAAATAATAGCACTGGGTTCCGTCTTTCTCTGTAGAAAGCTTCTCCCACAAACATCAAAATGATTTTTAGGGATAGAGTTGCAGATAGCTGCCAAGTTGGAAATGTAGGTGAGGGTGGAGGTGGGAGTATTTAATTTCCTGGAGAGAGATGATTATAGACACAATAGAAAAAAGAATAAAGACAATTCACTCCTGTGGTGGTAAAACTTCGATAGAAATATTTGGGTCAAATTCTGCAAAGAAGCAAATTGATTTAAATGACTGAAGAATTCCTGCCAGCACAAAATGAGCAACTTGCATCTTTGTGTGGAATGTGCTGTAGAAAGGAGGGTGGATATAGTGGAAGCATCTTGCAAAGGTGAGAAAGCAGAAAGAAATACATCAATTAACCAACTTTTTCTGCAGCACTTGTCTTGAATTTGATGGCATTTAATGTATCAATTTTTCTGAGCACTATATTAAAATAGTCATTGTTGGGTCCCCTTTTGAAGAAGGGTGTAGGTGGGAAGCTGAATTCCTTAAGAAGGGAGGAGAGAGGAAATTTATTGGCTCTTGTTGTCCAGATAATATCAACAGAATGGTAACACCAGGACCACCTGCTCTGCAGAAAGAACTGGGATTAATTTCTGAGATTACATTTGTTTAGCCCTGATACTTTAACACTCTGGGTCCTGTGAGACAGTTACTGTTCTGTGCAATCATTAGCTGAGAGAGAAGCAAATGTTCTGAGCATATGGTAGCGAGAGAAATAAATCATAAGTACCAACTCCTTAAGTTTTCATTCTCTTCAAATTAAAAATGCTTGCAATTTAAGCTGTTGATTGCTAGCAAGATTTTTAAACTGAATATTACAGATCTTTCCTTGTGTTGAACTTTCAGATGTACTAACCAGACAGGATTTTTATAAAAGTCTGGAAGATTTTAATGAAAGTTTTATAAATCTGTCTGGAAGTGAGTTATGTTAAAAATGGAAATCCATCAGTGCTGCAGAGCTGATCCTGCAGAAGTTGCTCAGCAGAAAACTCCTTGGGATTGTCCTGTTCTTCTCAAGCCTTTTAGCTCATCTCTCAGGATAGGGTTTCCTGGGATAATAACCCTTTTCTGGTCTAACAGGATAATGATTCTGATTATAATTAATGAAAATACAATTGGCTTTCTGTTTTCTGGTGGAGAAAACAGATACTTGCCCAGAAGCTGAGGCAGATAAAATACCAAATTGTTTAATGAGCACAGAAACACCAGGGAATTAAATACAGCTTATTTTCACATTTATGATTAAAGAATGGGTATAAAAAATGATGGGGACAATGGAAATTTAAATTTTCATTTTTCTTGATATTGATTCCAGTAAAGCAGCTTTGATTTAGAGTTTCTGAGTCAAAATGTTGACACAAGGGCTGAGCAGTTTCTCTTGGGGGTGGCTCATTAGCAATCCTATGGCTTGAAGGCAAGCTCAATTAGTGAAAGAGTTGCTTCTTATTTAGCTGTATAAATGCCCCATTTCCAGAAGATTTTTACATTCAGTGACCTGATCTAGAGCCATATCAGAAAATAATAAAGATAACAGGAGATTGTATCAACACCCAAAACCATTCTTGGGTTTGGTATTATGTTTTTTTTTTGTAAAATTGACCTCCTTCAATATTGTTTATAAAAATCCTCTGCTATTTCAACACATTTCTGTGCCACTGGTGTAAACTAAGGACAGTTCAGTGATGGTTGTGAAATGCTGTGGCAACACACTGGAAGTGTTCAGTCAGGACTGTGGTGCCTGTCGTATAAAACCTGTCTCATGTCCTGAACCCTTTTCACAGCACTGATGAAATTCAGCAAAACCCCCCTGTTACAGAACACATTTTCAGTGCACTTCTCTGTCTCTGGAATGGAAAATAAATGCCATTCTGTGAAACACAAAACTTCTTAACGGAGTGAAAATGGTTTGAAGAAAGTTTAGGAAAAGTTCTGCCCCTTTTTCTCATGTTTTATTTCTAAAGCATTGGGTTTTCTCCATCAGAATCCATCTGGAACTTTCTTTTAGGTTTGGTCAGTGCCCTGCTGGTGTGTGCCCTCAGCCATCTTCATCCAGACTGTGCTGGCTTGTTTTGTCCACCCCCAAAAAAATTAATTGATTGTTTAGCCTTTAGTTGGAATGTTGCAATTCCAGTCTCCCCGGGAAATGTTGTTATAAATATAATAACTGACATAATTATTGCAGTGAAGTGTTACATAGCAGGAGATGTGGGGCATGTGCCCTGCAGTCCCCAAACCAGCTTTTATTTGGATTTGCAGCCTAATATTTCTATATCACCATGTCAGTGCTAACCTACAGCTGCCCAAAAGCATAAACCATGGCATTTCTAAAATATTTCCCACAGTACAACTGTTTTTCTTGATAGAGAACCAATTATTTGATGATTTTTTTTTAAATTATTTTTTCACTTCAGGTGTTTGAGACATTCTCTAGTCACCCATATCCCTCAGGAAGAATTTCACACTTCTGTTTTGTGTCCTTGCTGCAGACTGGCTGCAATATGTGTTTTGCAATATGGAATGTGCTCTGCTTACTCACCATATTTGTGGTTTTAGAAATCAATTAGTTAATAGAAACAGGCTTGATTTTATTCTTTTTAGTTTGGGTTGTTCTTTTTCCCCGGGAGTTTCCTTTGTGGTCTTGGGTGAGTCCTTTGAGATCCTCCTCAGATCCATAACAAAGTGTTCAATTCCCAGGAGCTGCTGCCTCTGTGGGTCTGTTTTAGCCTCTGGTGATGTAATTTCTCAGTTTTTATATGGGAATAGCAGCAATGTTACCCCTCAAAGGAATGAAATTGAGGCCAAAATTCACTTGTACCAAATGCTGGAGTTGTGTGAGCAGACAGGCCCGGATTGAATGGAACTTCAATTTGTGCTCCACACTAACAGTGGCACAGTGAAAGGCCCTAAAAGCAGGAGCCAGAGCTGTGGTTGGGAATGCTGGTGATGAGCTGGAATGCTGCTCTTGGGCAGCCAGGTACCACAGGCACAGCTCCTGCTCAGTCACTGCACAAGTGGAGGCACAGGCTTGGGAAGATGTCTTAGATAATCACACTTTTTTAAAAGGTGCTTTTTTTTTTTTTTTCAAGCTGTAGAAGTGAGTCATCAGTTCTGTTTCCAAGTCTGGGCTGCTGAGCAGGGAATGAGCAGTTTGCCCACCAGGAGTGGTGCTGGTGTGGTTTTTGGCAGACCCCTTGCAGAGCTATTAACAGTGTTGTAGATGTCCAGGGGGGGCAGATCTGAGGCTCTGGGCCCTGGCAGAGCTAAGACAAGAATAGGCAATGTGCTAATATTGTCAGGAATAGTCTTGCTTTGGCAGGAATACAGATTAGACTACCTGATAAGTCATCTTAAAAAAAAAGTCTAGTCTTTGACTCAGTGTTACAGTACCAGGAATCCTACTTAAAAAAAAAAAAGGCAACAGTGACATTCTGATTTTTTTCTTTTAATACAGTAAAGATAAAGGTGATCCCAAAGAAATCTTTATGGGATAAGAAATTAGGAAATATAAAGAGATTTCTGCTGGTCTGTTTCCTTCAATTCTTTGTTACCCATAGAGGTGGGGTGTGTTACTCTCTAAATAATTCTGACTCTAGAGGCATTTCTTTTCTTGTATTCCCCTTTTAGAACAGCAGAGTCCATTAGAGCAGCACATGCACATGTCAGGCTTTAACAATTCCATGCAGTCACTGTGTGGTAACTGGGGACCAAGCTGGATCCTGATGTTGTGATTCACTCATTATGTGAGTGAAAAGTCACGGAGAGATTCCAGTACTTTGGAGAAAGGCAGGAGCAGGGAAGGTGCCACCCTTTGCTGGAAGGAAGCTGGAGAGTGGAGAATGATGGAACAAAAAAAGCAACATGAGGATGGAGGGGTTGATTTGGTTGGTCTGGCCTTTGGAGGTCAGAACAAGGAACTGAGACTGGATTGCAAAGGATTGAATTTGTATCAAAGCTCCACTCCAAGGCTGGAATCCTGTGGGCTCTGGACTGAATTTTGAGAGTGGCTCATTGAAGCTGAGAGGAGCCAGGCCTGTTATGATGAAACAGAGATTTTCTACACACTTCAACTGTGCCTTGTTGAGCTGCAGCAACATCTGTGCTGGATGAGATTTTAGCAGTTCTCCCCTTGCAGAAGCTCTGCTTTGCCTGAGTCCCTGAGCAAGGGAGGCTTGTTTGAGCCTGCTGCCCTCCCTGTGCTGCTCACTCAGCCCTGCCTTGCCCAAGGCTCTGGGCTGGGTTTCATCACAGAGGTGTCAGCCTTGGGTTCCCTGCTGTCTGCAGGAGTGTCCTCCTTATTGGAGGGACAAGTGGTGTGAAAGGAAAATTCACCTGGGCACCTCTGAATGAAATCTTCACCCCTTGTTTTCAAGAATCTAGAAGCAGATCAGCTTGGAGCAGCAAAATTGAGGTGATATTTTTGTCTTCCACAAGTTATTACTCAGAAATTACTCATCAATGGGATTCATCTTGTGTAACCTTTAAACACAGAGTGGAGAATGAATTTGGTAAATAATCTGAACCCCCCCCCCCAAATAAAAGCAGTTTATCAGCAAAATTACAGTGAGGTTTGTTTTTGCTGAGAAAGTGGATTTGTTTCATCACCTGCCAAAGTTTTATGCAAATAGTCCAACCTGAAGCACAAGTATTTCTGATTGGTGGTGTTTGCTTTGGAAGCTCCTTGTTTCATTAACTGCTGGTGCTGAGCTGATTGATTAGGATTGGTAGGAGACGTTAAGGGATGGTCTGATGTTGAAATGTCCCTTTTTGCACCTGTGAGATCATTCAGCATCAGCTGAAGGCTGGCAAAAAGGCCAATAAGGCAAACACAAGGGCTGCCTCTTTTAGCTGGAGGTGAGCACAAACAGCAGGGGGATTTCTGAGAGAGGAGGGCATGGACACATCTGCTTTCATTTCTGTGGGTGCTGTCTGAGAGCTGTGCTTTGTTTTGGGGAGCACTGAGCCAGCCAGGCAGGAGTTAAGGAGGGAATGCAAACAGAAGAGTCAGGGATGTTCACCCAGTGCCTCCTCAAGGGGAAGATGTTTTCTTGGCACTGCAGCAGCAGAGAGAGGAGCAAATAACTCCTGTTGTAGCCACCTGGAGCCATGACAGTGATGTTTTAATGTTTTGAAGTGAACAAGTTCCTATGGCTGGGTAAAAATTCGCCTGTGAAATGGCTGATTCCGTTGGTGATACGTTCTCCCTTTAATTAAATAGCTGACTTACCTTGACAATTAATTGGAGTGATGTATGATTTTTATTAGAAACCCATGACTAATTTTTTCTTGCCATTCCTGCTATCTTATTGTTCTTGTCTCCCCTCCTCCTGAGTTCTGCTGTGTGCCAGCTGTGTCCTCCAGGCACTGGTGCAGACCAGTGTTCCCTCTTGCTTGGGCTTTTACTTGTTCCAGATAAAGTCATTGTTTTCAGGTATTTTCCACATCATCTTTCAGAAATTTTCCATTTCATCAGAGTTTTGCAAATTTTTTTTTTGTTTTCAGAGTCTGGGATTCTTTACTTGAAAAAAACCCCACCAATCACAAACTCTTCAAAACATCACCACAAATACCACCCCCCCTTGAACATAATTTACTTCCTTTAATACCACATTTCCTACTTCATTAAAATAACTGCCAGGTTAAAAAAAATCCCCCCTGCAGTCATCCCTGTGCCTGTAAGCTGCTAGGAAACTCAAGTGAATTTTATATTTAATTACAACAGGCAAGATTCAAAATGGATGTGACTGCAGACATTTCTGTTAAAATCAGAGCAGCAGGTACAAGGACTCAGTTTGTCCCTTACCCTGCTCTCCCTGGCTGAAAGGAGCTGAGGCCCAATCCTCCCTCTAACCTTACCACAAATGATGTGGATTATTCTTTACGTTTTTTCCACTTAGGAAGTTTTAGTCTTTTTATAGGAAATTTGTTTCCATGGGGGAACTTAGGCATGGGTGAGTGGGGAACAATGCATTGTTTGTTAAAACAAATTTTTTTGAAGGGAGTGGGCTTGAAAGGAAGGAAATGTGGTTTAGATTTAAGTTTCTTTTGAAATTTCTTCCTCTTCTTTTGCCTCATCCTCCCTACCCCCCAAAAACAAAACAAAAATCCTAACAGCCAGAAGTCCCCAAATTGGCTTTTCACCACACGTGGCTTTAAGAGATTTGGTATAATCTGGAAAGCCAGAGGAAGTTTAAAAATCTCTGCCTTGTGTATCCTTCCTTTCCCTTCCCTCTCTGGGTTGTTCTCCCTCAACCACATGCAGTTTTTGTCTCAGCTTTCCTAGTCCCTGTGTTGGGCAGGGTTTATTTAGTCTGTCCCTGGTGTGTGTGTGAAGTTTAGGGCTCAGTTTATCCCCTTGTGCTGAGTGAGGTCCTGGCACCCTCTGATCCCTGGGCTGTCCTGGAAGGAAGAGCCCTGTGGGGGTGCAGAGCCTGGGGAAGGAAGCTCCAGGCAGGAGAACAGTTTCATGTCTATTTGGCTGGATTGAAAGCAGCCATTTGGCTGGAAATGTCTCTCTCTGTTTCCCCAGAGGTGTGTGCGACAATCCCCTCGCTGGCACCGCTGCCATGGCCGACCCAGTCCCTGAGGAACACACACCCCACGTCCCCGAGCTGTGCTGTGAGTGTGGCCAGGCCCACCCCTTGCTGGACAATCACCTGTACAACTTCCAGGACGAGGTGGACGACGAGCTCATCTGCCACATCTGCCTGCAGCCCCTGCTGCAGCCCATGGACACGCCCTGTGGGCACACGTACTGTTTCAAGTGCCTGGAGAACTTCATGCAGGAGTACAACTTCTGTCCCATGGATCGTAAGAAGCTCTCCTTCCAGCAGTGCCACAAGTCCAGCCTGCTGGTGAGGAACCTGCTGGATAAGCTGATTGTGCTGTGTCCCTTCAAGGCTGAGTGCCAGCAGAGCATGCAGCGCTGTGAGCTGGAGGCTCACCTGCAGAACAGGTGCATTCTCCTTCCCATCCTGTTGTTGGCAGGGCTGTTGTGCTGCTCGTCAGAGCCATCTCTTCTCAGGGCAGCTCCTGAACTGGGGCAAGGTGGGACACCAGAGGTGCCAGGGTGAGGCTGCAGAGGTGGGAGGGTGAGGACAGAATAATTGTGTGTGTGCTCTGGAGGAGAAGTTTCTTAAGGAGAAGAGCTGCTCACCTTCAGGTCATCTGCAGACACTAAACCTGTCAAATACCCAGACTCTTGTGGGTTCTGGAGCACCAGCTCTGGAGTTGTTACAAACAAGCTTATTCTTGTTTCCCTTGTTCAGAGAAGAAAGGCACAAAGTCAAGGCTCTGAAAGCAAGGGATTGTGCAGTGCTGCCAGTTTAATTGGTCCAATTAAGATGTGCAATACATAAGTCTTTGATTCAAACAGTGCAAGTCCCTCCAAGCTGCACATTATGCACTTGCTGAATCACCTACTTATAATTCCATTATCTCCTCTCATTCTTTTGCTGAGAAAGGGAAGCAAATGAAAATTCCTCTGTTTTTTTCTGTTCCACTTGTGTAGAGGAAGGGAGATTTTTGGTGCTTCACTGCTGGTTGAGCTGTTGGCAGGCAGGATATTGTCACTTTAAAAGGAGTGCAGGTGACAGAGCTGTTCCATGGTGTGTGGAGAACCCTTGTTCCTACCTGGTTAATGATTTGCAGGGAAGAGAACTAAGTGCAAGCCCTGCTGCAGGTGGAACAGACCTCCCTTGGCAGGGTGTATTTGTCAGCAATGAGAAATGCCACAGGCTTGTTTCATTCAGCCATGTTGTAGTTTGTTGTGGCAATGACATATTTTAAAAATAAGCCAGCCAGGGGACAGTTACTCTTAGGATACCTTTGCAGCTCCAGCCAAGGATGTGCCCTTGTAGTTTTTGCTTGTCTTCAGTCCCCACGAGCTGAGAGCTCGTGTTAGAGCCAGGGGAAGGGATAGAAGGTGCTTCAGTGTCCCTTTTCCCTTCAGTGAAAGTTTATAATCTCCTTTTCCTTGAGGCAGCCCTTTGTCCTGGCTCCTCGTTCCAGGCTGCGGGGCTGGGGCCACGGCTCACACCAGGGCTGGGCCTTCCTCTGCTCTGCAGATCTGCCCTGCTATCAGTAAACTCCTGTCACTGCTAATCCTTCTGGCACAGGAGTTACACACGGGGCAGGCAGGGAGGCTCCTCAAATGTTTACATTAGAGACCTGCCTGGAAACTGTATCATTCTCTTAGATATTCCACAGTTGTTTGTATCTTTCTTGGGGACAGAGTATTCTGAGATTGGAGGCTATTTCACCTGGGCTGTGGGGGCACAGTCAGACTGAAAAATAGGGAGGAAAAAAAAACCAGATACAAAATTTGCCCCAGGATGTGGGTGTTTTCTTGTTTTAGGTGAGATTAACTGATAGGAGAAGATTTAAGGAAATAAGAAGCACATAGTAACTTATTTTCTTGGGCGATTTCCCTGCCATTTGCAAACTGAATTTGTGTTTTGGTATCTTAAGAGGGACATGTGCACAAGTGGATCATTCAGCTCCTGTCGTTAGGTTCAAGGTTATTTGACTGCTTGGAGAATAAATGAGTAGGAATAAACCAGAGGACGTAATACTGGGATGAGACTTCTTTAGCCAGAGTGTAAATAGTTCAGTTTAATTTGAAAAGTGACTCTGATAAACACCCAATACTAATGTCTCTGAAAGTGATGTTTTTGCATTTATCACCTCCTCACCTGTCACCTTTTTTATAAATACTCCTGATAAAAGAGCTGTTTTTGCTCACCCATTAATGCTGGTGCAGGCTGGTGATGTATCTGCATCCAGGGCACATTTTGTGTGTACAAATACATCCCAGTTCTGGGATATTTGCAGGGACCACTCAGTGGGATTAGGGATTAAATTGCTCCCATTCAGGTAGGGCCATCACCTGCATGG
This sequence comes from Trochalopteron elliotii, assembly GCA_024734555.1. NCBI lineage: Eukaryota > Metazoa > Chordata > Aves > Passeriformes > Leiothrichidae > Trochalopteron > Trochalopteron elliotii. Next base: position 1,612,809 of record JANPWX010000544.1, read on the forward strand.
ACTGGGAGTGCACCAGGTCCAGTGTCAGGTCTCATTCCACAACAGAAAATGCCCAATCCTCCCTTGCTGCTCTTGTGTGTATCTACTGTGTTAAAACAAAGCCTAATTCAAGACTGAGCTTGAAACTTGTGCCACTTATTTTGCATCAAGGTCCAGTTCACAGTGATCTCTACAACGTCAGAGCTCAGTATTTGCTTATATTTAAGAAGGATTCTTTTCTTCATGGAGTGTTTGCCAGGTAAATATTTAGCAAGGGAGACTCCTGTTTTTATTACGTTCTTCTTTTTCAAATAATTTGCTTATTAATTTCAAACGTAGTGAAATAACAAGCCTTATCACTTAAGCTGATACTTGTAGAAGTAGAAACTGAAGGTCAAAGGAGAATCAGTTTTATCAGCACTGCACTGGTGAGATCTGGAACCAGCTTCTTCCCACAGGTTTGTCAGAGCTTTCTCATGCTGGGTCACCTCCCCAGGCAGAGACAGTCACTGACAGTCCCTGCCAATCTCTCTCTCCAGGTGTCCTGGGTTTAAAAAATACAAATCTGAACTCCAGAGGAAAAAGAATCCCATTTGCAGAGGGAAGGAAGATCCTCCTGCCAGGGGGGAGACAAACACACCCAAGGATCCAGAGGTCCCGAGTGGAGGCTCCTCACTTGTGGCAGAAAGCTCTGGAGCTGCTGTGGTGTCCCTGGGGACTGCAGAGCCTGGACTGGTTAATCCAGCCTTTGAGGAGACTGAAGAAGGTGAGAGTTTGGTACACAAGTGGAACTATGTCTTTACCTTTGACAATATACAATGAGGCAATTATCTCAGAAAATTCAATTTTTAAGTGTCCCGAGCACTGTCACACACCCTTAATGCCACTCAGCCATCAGAAGCATCTCTTCCTTGAGCAGAAGGGAGATGCATTCATGTGCACCAGGGGTGGCAGTCTGCTCACAAGCACAAAACTGTACAAAACCATTTGGAGAACCTCTGTGAGATTGCAGTGAGTATTTGCCATATTCTGTGGCGAAACAACGGCAGTCCCTGTCAATGTGAACATGGAGCACTTTTAAAGCCCTTGCAGAAGCCAGATAATTAGTAACTAGGAAGTGTTTGGGATTATTTTTAATCCTGTTAGGAAAATCAAATACACAGTCAGTTTCCTGGAGTGGTCAGTCCCTCCCTCCTGGTGTTTTTCTAGCAAAAGCTAGGTTTTGGATTAACAGGCAGCTCTGGAAGCCTTGCAGATCAAATCTCCATCTCCACTTCAGTGTAGCAGCACTTGTCTCAGCTTGGTAGGAGGCAGCAGTGTGGAAACCTCAGTGCCTTGTCTCAAAGTTAGGCTCAGCTTCCAGCCCCTGTGCCTGGGACAGAGGTAACTCACAGGTCAGTGCAGTTCCCTGTTGGCTTTTTCCCAAAGCACACCTGGAGCAGGTTTTGCATCCCTGGTGTGACACCTGCCTTCCACCCTGCCAGGCAGTGCTGGGCCTGCCTGAGTGTCCCTGTGCTGGGACACCTCAGCCCACTTGTCAGCAACAACTTTCATCTCCAAAATGCAGCATTGCTTAATCTCCAGTATGCTGTGGAACAGCCAAACATTCCTCCTGTTTGACAGGGGGGATGGGAAAAGGGGAGCAAAGGAAATTAGAGGAAGGAAGTTGCAGAGCAGTAATTACAGCTGGGTAGTCCCTTTCCCTCATGGGCATCATGGAAACTGGAATTTGTTGTGTGCGTGCTTCTAGCAGGCCAGCTGTCACAGGAGAAAAATAAATCTCTAAATATAGCCAAACCATACTGAATGCCTTTTAATAAACCCCAGACCACACCAATAAGGAGTCTGAATTCACCAATGGGAAAAATTCTGGAGCAACTCTAAAGAAAGAGCAGGGTTTAAAGCTTTTTATGTGACCTTAGGTCTCCTGATAGCTGCTTTCCCTCCAGATGCTACACTGAACACAGCCTGCCAGGGGTTTGAACCTTGGGGTGCTGTGAAAAGGAAAATTCTCTTAATGTGTTGCTTTTTCTCTTCCATTTCCACAACCAGACCTTCCTCAGAGAACCAGTCTTGTGGCTGAAACTACCACCATCGAAATCCACCGGGAAGATCCGGAGGAGGAGCTGGGGATGAGGATAGTTGGGGGAAAGGACACCCCCCTGGGGAATATCGTTGTTCAGGAGGTGCTGAGGGACTCTGTGGTTGCTGCTGATGGAAGAATTGCTCCTGGAGACCACATCCTTGAGGTAGGGGGAAACCCCCCTGGGAGCCCCATTGCTTCCCTTGACTGGGGGAGGAGAGTGCCTGGAAAAACTGGGCATTCTCTGCAGCTGAAGGTTTTAGAGCACTGATCAGACCTCTGTGTCAGCAGCATTGTGTGTTTGCTGGGGCTCAGGAACACTTTTGGCATTCCTTCCAGCCAGACTCATATTTCTCTTGCATGTTTTGACAGCTTTTTGAAATTTAGGTCATTTTGGTTAAAGTAAAAATTTCTGCCTGACAGATTTCACACAGCAGCCCCATTTCTCTGCTCTGGTTAGGAAGTCCCATAATTGCTTGCTCCACTGTGTTGCTTAAGCTGCATATTCTCCATGGGCAGGTCCAGGGTGAGAGCTGCTGACTGGCAGCTCCAAAATGTGAGTAAATGCAAAGCTCCAGCCTGACCCACAGCCAGGGCACTGCCCACACTGGCAGGGCTGTGTGGCCCTGGGTGACCGAGGTGACACCTTGTACACACAGTGACAACTGTTAGCACCTCCAGCCATGGCTGCCCAATCATCTGCCAAGCCATAAATCCTCATTATCCCATGGGACTGGGCATCAGGGAGGGCTGGCAGCTGATGAGATCTCTGAGTTGGTTTCTCAGGCAGACCAATGGAGTGACTCCTGTTTTATCCAGCTGGGTTGTCCATGTCTCAATCTCAGCAAACAGGGCAGGCCCCACACTTAGGAGCCCTATTAACATCCTAAAAGACTGCACAGAGTCTTATGTGACAACAGGAAAAGCAAAACGTTGCCTTCTCGGAGCCACCCTGGTAAAAGCATAATTAGATGGATGATTCCAGAAGCTTGTAGACCACTCAAAAGTGGAGATTTGGGTCTTCTCCAAGCCTGTACTGAATACTGGAAATAAAGGAAAAGCAGATCTGCATTTACATGGCATGGAAGGAATGACTGAACATTTTTAGATTTGTTACTTGTGTGGGTTGTCCTGTCTTGTCCCTGTCCTCAGTTATTCACCAATTACATCTAATTTAGTCTAATTCCATCAGGTTTCTTTGCTCTTTTTTAGAAAACTTTGCTCCCTAATGTGCATCAGAGTCAGAGGTTGCACAGGGAGTTTTCCATCCTGCTCCAGCCTGGCCATGCCCCACACTATGGACAGTGCCTAATTAATGTGGGCTCTGATTAGCGAGTGCTTTGTTTGTCTTTGTAGGTGAATGGCGTCAACATCAGCAGCGTGACTCACTGCCAGGCTGTCTCCTTCCTGCGCCACCCAGGGCCTGTTCTCCACCTCATGGTGCTGCAGGAGAAGGGCTTTTCCAGCAGGACTGCCCAGCAGGATCCCAGCTCCACAAACAGGGAGGTGATCCACGTCACCCTGGTGAAGAGAGACCGCTCCGAGCCCCTGGGAATCAAACTGATCAGGAAGACTGATGAGGCAGGGATTTTTATCCTGGATCTCTTAGAGGGAGGCTTGGCAGCCAAGAATGGGAAGCTGAGTCGGAATGACAGAGTGCTGTCAATAAATGGGCAGGATTTGAGGCAAGGAACTCCTGAGGCTGCTGCCCAGATAATCCAGGTGAGTTCAGACATGGAGGGGCTGTGAGGGGCTGATGGCAGGGCTCTTGTTCTGAGGGCTAACAGAACACACCAGGGTGAGCTGCATTCCCCCAAATCTCTCTCATGGAAAGTGATTCCCCTCTGGATATGTGGGAGGCACTGCTTCCAAATGAAGATAAACACCTAGAGTGGGAATATCCGTGGTGAGTCATCCCTGTCAGGTCTGAGGGGAAGCAGTGGCTCATGGAGCAGGAGTTCATCTGAGGAGATTGCATTGCTGTGTGGTGTTTGCAGCCTCTCAGCCTTGCACAGGGAATGCTGCTATGCACTGTGTGGATCCATGCAGCACACAGGGAGGGATCAGGGCAGCCTCTTGTGCTTCCAACAGTCATACTGAAGGTGCTGGCTGGGAGATGGGGTGGGCTGGCAGCACAGGACAGATCCCTTTGGACTGATTTAAAGCCCTTTCTCCCCATTTTACTTGTGTTTGTGAAGAGAGACTGGAAATCGACCTAAAAATATTCCAAGGTACTAAATGGGTAGAAGAGGGGGGGGGGGGGTCTTTCCCTGTGGAATGTGCTCCTGTTGCAGCATGCCAGATGTTTTGGTGGAAGGAGTGGGCAAGGAATTCTAGTTAAAGGATTAAGGATTGCTGCATGTGCAGCAGATATGACATAGATCAGTTTAAATTCTTTATCTCCCCAGGCGAGTGCCTCCAGTTTGTGTTTTTATCTACAGATCCTGACACAATGCACCTCATCCCATTCTGTTTATGTCCCAGAAAGGATGTGAGGTCAGCAGGAGGGAGAGTTTTCTTCACAGTTATCAGTGGAGTGCAGTGCCATGGGAGAAAGAGCAGAGTTCCAGCACTGAGGTCCTTTTTCATGACGTGCTTCCGTTCTGTGGCCTCTTAGAATTTGTTTGCATCCCACAAGTGCTGCTGCATTCCTGTTGCAATGTGCACGCACAACTCCCAACTGAGGGACTCTTTTGATCCCACTGGAACCAGCAAGCAAAGTCTCAGAACTGGCTCCATGAGGTTTGGGTGTTGGAAGTGATATTTGTGTAAAACTGCAACAGTTTTCCAAACATGATCTGTTCCTCTAAGGGCTAATTGAAATCCTTATTTAAGTGTAACTTAAAGAGTCCCTCTTGCAAGGCCAGGGAATTCACTCTGGCACCAGGGAAGCAGGATTCTGTGGCAAGGAGTGAGAGCAGAACTGCATTTCTGTCATCCAGGGCAGGAAACGCACGTGGGCCTTCCCCCAGTGAGCCCTTCACAATAAAGTTCTGTCAGGTGATCTGAGGGAACAAACCCAAGGAGAGCAGCAGGAACAATGGGAGCACTTCCCCTGCAGCCCTGCCAAGGCCAGACACACAGCTGGGGAAGTGTTTAACCAGAGGTGCTCTGGGGAAAAACTGGATGGGAGATGGTGAACAATAGATGGACAAAGCTGGGAGGGAAAGAGCTTTAACAACTTCCCTGCAATAAAAGCATCCAGTGCCTGTCATGGTCACTGTGTGTGGAGCAGCCAGGGCTCCAGCTCTGCTCATTCTGTAGCACAACACAAGGTGCTATTTTGGTTGGTTGTACCAAAGTGCAGGAATTAATCATCCCTTTGCACCTTCTCTTGTTTGGCATTTGTGGGGGAGGGAGGCACGAGTGAAGAGTGAACTCCTGTTCCTTCTGACTCACGTTTGCTAATTCCCTTTTTTCCCAATCACATCCCCTGGCTCATCACAAAAGCCTTTGCATCACACTGAGGACCTGTAGGAGAAGGAGAAATGATGCCAGCCCTTCTCTCTCCTCAAGGCAATGAGGGCTGTCCTTCATTCCCAACCCACTCTTCTGTCTCTTTAATTTCCACTCCTCGTTTCTCTGGGCAGACCACGGAATCCAGAGTGAACTTTGTGATCCTGAGGCAGCCTGGGGTGCAGCTGGGGGAGCCCATGGAGGATGGCAGCAGCTCCAACAGCAGCAGCAGCAGCAGCAACGGGGGCAGCCCAGTGCACCACCGCAGGCGACCAGAGCAAAACCACTACAGGAGAAAATCCAACTACCAGAAGGTGGGGCTGGGAAATCCTCATTGTCCCATGGGATTGGGCATCAGGAAGGGCTGGCAGCCCCCACACACAAGTGGCTGATGAGATCTCTGAGTTGGTTTCTCAGACAGACCAATGGAGTGACTCCTGTTTTATCCAGCTGGGTTGTCCATGTCTCAATCTCAGCAAACAGGGCAGGCCAATGAGGCCAAGGTGCTGCTCACTCCTGGCTTAGTGAATGCATTGTGTTGTTCTGGGATGGTGTTTTATCACAGAGCACTGAGCAGCAGCTCCACTTCTGCTTGGGCAGGTTTGGGGCTTTTGGTACTGAAAAACCACTTTGTCATCTATAGGGAAACATGATTTTAAGGGAAAATGGTCACAAAATTTCTTCAGTGTTGATGCAGAGCTTTGTTGTCTGGAAAAGGCAATGAGAAATTTGCCATTCGTGAGATTTTTTTGGGATTTGCTTCTTGACATCCATCAAGCCCCCCACACTGAGGGTGTTGCAGTGACACCCAGCTGAGCTGGTGTGGAGCCAGAGGCCTTCATGGTCCAGGAGAAAACCCCCAGGTGGCCCCGTGGTGCTGCTGGGACTGCAGTGTGGGTCTGGGTCTGCCACCCCTTCGTGGAGCACAGCAAACAGCAGGGGCAAGAGCACAATCCCCACTGTGCTGGACCCAGAGAGAAAATCTGTGTGTAGAACTCCCAGCTGAGTGACCAGCCTGCTGCAGCTGCTCAGGGTGGTGTTTCTGTGGCCCTGGAGCTCAGGGAATTGCTGTCCTGTGTGGCTGGAGTGTGGTTCCTGCATTTAAATCCCTGAGTAGCATTTACACCCTGTTGTACAGCCTGTGCCCTAATGTGTGCCTTCACTGCAACCCAAACATTCCATCAGGGAGAGCTTCATTGCTTGGCATGAGCAGCCTTGAGATGAGCTCATGGCTTGTTCCTCAGTGCAAAATTCCCCTCCTCAGAGGGAGCATCTCCCTACAGCAAGTGGATTTGGGATCATTAGGGCAGCACTGATGGTTCACCTTAGAAATGCTGCTCTGTATTCCCACAGCAAGGACATGGGAAGCTGACTTTGCCCTCCAGCAACATTGCTGGAATGCTCTGGGTGAAGGAGATAAATGTTGTTGTCTTCCAGAGCTGAGTTCCTCCTGTTCAATGCATTAGTGAAGCTGCATTTTGTCCTGTCATTGCTTTGCAGGATTTGCCTCAGGGCTATGTAAGTCATGAGAAGACAGTTGCAATAAAAAAGGAGCCAAAGGAATCTTTGGGAATCACAATTGGAGGTGGAAGGGACAACAAAAACAAGCTCCCCATCTATGTGACAAGTGTGCAGCCCATTGGATGCCTCTTCAGGGATGGCAGAATCAAGAGAGGTAAGGGAGGCTCTCAGACCCTTTGTCCTTTAGGAACTGTGGGGTATTTCCAATGGGAGCTGGACTTGGACACTAAAGAGAGGCTGGAAACAGAGATCCCATGACCCCTGAGACTGAAATGGGCTCCAAAGGTCTGTAATAATCCCATTCCATTTCATCTGCAGGGGATGTACTTCTGAGCATAAATGGCATCGATTTGACTCACCTGAACTACTATGAGGCTGTGTCAGCACTGAAATCCAATGCAGCTTCCCACTCAGTCACACTGAAAGCCTTGGAAATCCTGTCCCTGAACTCCCCAGAGCCATCCCTGGACATCAGGGAGCAGGGATTCAGCTGGTCTCCCCTCTGGATCACCTGGCTTGGGTTGCCCAGGTAGGTTTGTCAGGGACTAGATGGATGGCTGTTAATTACAGGGTTGACTTTCACTCAAACACTAGAAATTAATTACTTTGTTGATGAACTTGGAAGCATTCCTGGTATTCCCGTTTAGCTGAAAGGCAGTGGAAAGCCTCCTTTGCCAATGAGATCATAGAATAATGAGTACATAAGGAACTTCCACTGTTTTTCTGGAGTGACCCATCATTCCCATACTCCTGTTGGACAGTGACTATGCTTTAGAAGCCCTGAAACCCCCTTTTTAAAAGAGAAATAATCAATGTTAGATGCAATCCTTGCAAAACTCCTGACTGAAATCTCCTGTGGCTCTTTCTGCATCCCCTAACACAAGCCAAGAGACACCTGGGCTGTCTGGGAGTTTCTGATCTGATCATCTCACTTAGGGGCAGACATTCTTTCAGTGTAACTCTTCTTGGCTATTGTAACTGTGTCATCCTCAGCATGAGGCAGAAATGATTCTGCACAGTTGTCATTTCCTGCTGCAGAGCTTTGCAGCACAGGCTTAGCACAGGTTTTAACCTGTTCCAAGAGAAGCTTGAATTTCCCTCTCCTTCCTGGAGAGGTGAACCTCTGGCTCCCTCCCTTTAGCAATTACATCAAAACACTGAAGGGCAGTCTGTTGCCATCCCAGCTGACTGCAGGAGCATCTGCAGGTGGAACATAAAGCCAAGCCTGCTGTGGATCATTTACAGCCTCATTCCTTGAGACACCTAAAGAAGAACCACTGACAAAGCCTCTGTTGTGTTACTGAGCAGCCTGTGAATGCCCAACAAACCAGCCCAAGGAGAGGCAGCTTTTGTGTCTCCTGCACTTGGCCTGTGCCCAGCACCTCCTCCCATCTCCCTCTGCTCCCCCAGGAACTGCCCTGGCTGCTCCAGGCAGGTCTGGTGTGAGCTGGCCCTGAGCTGCACCTGCAGAGCCCAAACCTGGGCACAAACCCCCAGGTGCTGCCTGGTGTTTGTTCCTGTGCTGCTGCAATGAACTACAGCAAGGCAAACCCTGGCTGGGCTTCTTTTCTTCCTTTCCCAGTTTTTCTGGCTGTCAGGTGACTTGCAGCTTCCCCACACTCTGCTGCAGGGACTGGAGTCTTCTCTGCTCCTGGATCTCCTGCCTTCATCTCAGGAGTGTCCTGACATTACCACCATTTAATGCTTTGCTGCTGGTATTGATGTTCCCCCTTCATTTGACTCCTGAAGTGAGAAGTGATTCCAGGTGCCCTTTCTGCTCCTCACTTCCTTTCACTCCAGCCTGACTCCTGGCCTTGGAATGTGCCTGCAGTTCTGGCTGTGAGGGTTGGTAGGATGAACACAGCAAGGTTATTCCACTTTAGGATCTGACAGGATCTCCCTCCTGTTTCCAGCACTGAAAAGGGCTGTAATTCCTGTGCTTCCTTTTTCCATCTGCTCCCAGTGACACCTGGTAGCCACTGGTGACCCACAGACCCCGTGTTTGTCCCCTGGGGATGCCCAGGGTGCCTCTGGCACTTCAGGCTGGCCCAGGGAGGTGCAGGGGCAGTGAGATCCCAGTGCCCTCCCCTGCTGTGCTTTGATTCCCAGTGCAGAGAGCTCCTGACCCACCCAAACTGGGTTTCCTTTGCTCAGGACCAAACCCCCAGTGCTGCAGGGAATGTCCATTGCCCTGTGGCTCTGGCAGACCCTGTGTGCACCACACTGACACAGAAACCCCCAGAAATGTGCCCAAACTGGACCCAGCACCAGCTGTTCCACTGGGATCTGCTCCTTTTGGCTGCCCTGGCCTCACTGGAATGTCCTCCAGGCTGAAAGCTCAAAGTTAATTGCATGTGTAGTTTTGGGTTTGTTCAGCTTTTTACCCCTCAGTTATTCCTCTGCTCCAGCAGAAATATCCCTTTCTTTTTAGAGGAATGTATTTCTTTCTAGTTTGATCCCAGACCTGATGCTGAGAGGTGTGAGCTGAAATGAGTGCTCAGGGCTAAGGAAGTGTATTTGATCCTTGTAACACTTGAGCCCACAGTGTTTCATTCCAGTCTTGCTTCTTGTATCTGTGATTCCTGTTCCTGTCAAACAGAATCTTTGATTTCTTCCTGGCACTATGTGAAATCCACACCAGGCACTGATAGTATAAAATATCATCTCAAAGCTGCTTTGGACTGATCCAATACACCCTGGATCCCAAAGGTACCAGAAACAAAAGCTGACAGATTGATTTATCTTTTCTCTCTAAAACCTTTGTCTCTTGAAAACACAGTGCCCTGTGTGGCTTGTGGAGAAGCCTTTGGGGTGGAAAAGCAGTTTTCCTGCTGCCCTTTTCCCTGGGCTTTATCTGACTCCAGTCTGACTCTTCCCAGTCCCACCCTTCTGCAGCTCCAAACTCCAGCAGGGCCCAGGAACTGCCAGCTCAGCAGCGTGCTTGGCACCATAAAACCTGCACCCTGACCTTCCCTAAACTCTCCAGTTCTTTTCCCACACTCATTTTGGGTCGTAGTAAATTAAAGTTTCTCTTCGTAGAACCCCTTTTTAATATGGACAATGGATTCTTAGCAAACAGCCCTTTCCAGCTCCTGGAGAACGTGCCTAATGTTTTTATTTCTGTTCTGTGCTGACGTAGCTCTTGCCACTGTTGCTCTTGGGGCTGTTTATTTGCAGGAGCTGCCACAGCCATGGCTCAGAGCTGTGTTTTTGCACTTGTGTGGTACCTGTGGAAGGAAACCATGGAGGAATCAGTAAGCTCGAGCTGGGTCTCCTGGTGTTTATGTGTGAAAAACTCCTACAAAAGTAAATTACAGTTTGAAAGTAGGTAATTGGATCTTTCTCCCGGTGAGAAGTTAACTGGGAAGGCTTTTGAAATCTGAGACTCCTCTGCAAACTGCTCGAGCAAAGCCCTTGAGGCGAAAACGTTTATTAGGAAAAGTTTAGCTGCTGGAATAGCTCAGCGGGGTGACGATGAGCAGCAGTTCCACAGCTCCGGTGCCAGGATGTAACCTGAGCTGGGGCGGGACTGGGAGCCCGGCCACACCTCCTGTGTCACCGGGCCAAGGCTCGGCGGGGCTCGGTGCCACCAGCCCGGGCAGCGCTGCTGCAGTTCCACATCACATTCCCCCGGCCCCCCTGAGCACACAAACCACAGCCAGGAGCTCTCAGCGAGGAGCCCAGTGTTGGATCCTGCACAAAGCCCTTCCCTGCTCTGATCCAGCAGCTGCTGCACCTCACGTTTGCTGCCAGTGATGCTGAAAACCTCCCTTGTACCGATGCAGTGCACACGGGGGATAAAACCCCTCTACTCTCATTGATTGCATGAGCTGCTGCTCACTGGTCATTTGGGCTTGTCTCTGGTGCTGTGGGTGTTCATTAGCAGAATTCACAGTTATTCAGGTCCCAAACCTCTTTAGAGCCGGGTGATCTTCTCTTAGCTCTTAAACCAATACTCAGAAAAGATTTCTAAAGGAATGCCATCATCCCATTTGAGAATTAACCTCTGACATGCCTTGCAAAGGGGCGTCTCAAATCCAAAAACCAGGAAAATGAGGCTGTTCATAGCTGTGCTTTCCGTGAGGGAAAACAAACTCCTGGTCAGGCAATTTTCCTCCTAACTTCTCTGTTTTTGACACAGCTACCTTCATTTCTGTCAAGATGTTGTCCTTAGTAAAGGAAACCTGGAAAGTTGGGGCTTCAGCATCGTGGGAGGCTTTGAAGAAAGCAAAGGAAACCAACCCTTCTTCATCAAAACCATCGTGCCGGGGACTCCTGCATTCCGGGACAGGAAACTCAAGTAGGTGTGAGGTACCCGGGGAATCATCACCACCGCCGGGCCTGGGGGATTTTCAGACTCTTTCACCCTTGGAAGGAGCTCAGCTCCACGTTAATGACTCGGTCTAGCACTCATTTGAGAGTTAATACTGTTGCCAAACTTGTAACAAACTAAGCCCCGAGTTAAGCAGTGCTTTGGTTTCTCCATAAAGGTGCAAGGAAAAGGAATTTACAGCCCTTTAAAGCCTAACTGTGAAGGGTTTAACTGAGTAATTAGGTAAAAGTAGAATGGGGATGTTTGAGATGAATCTTGGAAGTTCCAAAACCCTCTTGGATTAGGAAAAGTATCCCAGCACAAGCACCAGAAGCCCTCGTGTGCAGGAACCTGAACTGGAGCTTTGCTGATGTGGTTGTTGGTGGGAGATCCCAGTGAGAGGAGCAGGGTGGGGCTGCAGGACCCCACAGGCACCTCCGGGTGCTGAGCTGGCACCGGGGGCTGCCACAGACACAGGGAGGGGACAGGGCTCCGTGCAGGGAGCTGGGCTTTGCTCCCAGAGCTGGGCTCCTGTCTGAGTGCTGGGCCAGGGCTGGGGGACTCAGCCCCTGCTCCCCTCCAGGGCTGGCTGTCCCTGAGGGGGCAGGTCCCTCTCACACTCTGAGAGCAGCTCGGTCAATGCCTGGGCTGGGCTGTCAGTGTTTCACCAGCACAGCTCCTCCCCTGCTGCCACCCAAACACCAGCAGTGTTCTCTTTTTCCCTTCCCCTCTGCTCAAGGGAAGTTCTTTGGAGGAGGAGTTGATGATGGGGCTGAGGGTGGGCTCAGGGTTAATAATGAACCTGACTGGAGCCTGTCTTGGGGCAGGTGTGGAGATGAAATCGTGGCAGTGAACGGAGTTCCAGCAATCGGAATGAGCAACTCAGAACTGATCCCAATGCTGAAGGAGCAGAGGAACAGAGTCACCCTGACCGTGGTGTCCTGGCCAGGGAGCCTCGTGTGACACCCCCAACAACTCCCCAAAACTTCCAGGGATCCAACAGCAGCTGGGCACACCTGACAGGGCAACAGGGACTGCTCCACTCCTGCTCCTGCTGCATTGCCATGGAAGACTCCTTGCTTCCTTCCTATGGAAAACATTTTACCAACAAATCTGGAGACTGAATTCAAAGTAAGGGTTAACCCAAGAGCTGTTGGAGCTTCCCAGGCTCATTGAGGCTCCTTAGGATTGGTGGTGCACAGAAAACTCTTCCCAGTGTTTCTCCACAACCTGCCCTGGAGGCTGCTGAGGCTTGCCTTGGTTTTAGGGCTCTGCTTTCCACTGAGTCTCTGAAGGGGTTAAAACAGAAGCAGCTACACAATCTGTAAGGATGAGGCCCCAGTTTAGGCACTTCTGTCTCTCAGGATTTCCCAGTCCTCATTTTTAGGTGACAGCAGCCCCAGGAATGTGTGAACACAAACCCCAGGGTAACTCAGAGCTGCTGGGCCAGCCTGTGGAGCTGTTACCTGCATGAGGCTCCTGCCACAAATCCCAGTTTAGGATCTGCCAACTCCACTCATTTATTGCAAAGGGACAATTTCAACAGCTTAAAGAACCACTCTCAAAGGTAGCAGCAAGAGTGGTTTCATTGAAATATGATGTTGCAAAATGTGATTTTACCAAAGGTCAAGGTTCACACAATTATTGCACACAAGTTTCCCTGGTTTCAGGGTTGGTAAAAGCATCTTTTTCCCCAGAAGGAGGGTGAGGAAGGGAACAGGCTGCTGTCAGACAGCCCTGGCCCAGCCTGATGCCTGTGTTATTTTTGTGTTTCCAGTGATGAGGGCAGAGTTGAGGCAGGCCCTTGTCCTGTCAGGCAGGTGAGATTTCTCCTGCAGTTCTGTTCATGTCCCTCTTGCAGCTGGAGCAAAATATCAACTCATGGGATCAGGGGAAGCTCAAAGGATCCTTGGCTGCAGGAAAAGTCACCTCCAGAAGGAGACTGTGCCCAGCCTGGCTTCACTTCAAACCCACTGTGCAGTTAAAATTTACAACTAAAGAACTGAAGCCCAGGCAGGGTGATTTGACCTCTGACACTGTGAAAGTTCCTACCTGCAAACTCCACCTGAAGCAATTCCCTTTTTTTAGCAGATTAATGAGCAGTAGAAATGATGGTTTTTTCTCAAAACAAGTTGCACTGAGAGATCTTTCTTCCTGTGCTGCCTCTGCTGCACCTTTTGCAGGACCAGCTTTGTAAGAATCCCAAGGAGTCTGTCCCCTGTCCAAATGCTGCCTCGAATGAATGTTTAATTCCTTGCAGCAGCCCTGGCTGAAGCTTCTCCTGGGCTGGCAGTTTGTCATTTGCTGTCCCTGGGCCTTGTTTACACACAGTGACTTCACCTCCTGCACTGGGGCCTGTCCCAGAGCCCAGGACATTGCAGGAACCTCAGCTCCATCCTCACAGCAGCCCTGGCTGAGGAACAAACTCCTCTGGGGCTGCCTGGACTCCAGGGCTGCTTTCCTGGTGTTCTACTGAATGCTGAGAGCAAAATAATCCCCAGAGGAAAACTCATCGTTGACCTCGCTGGGACACAAAAACATGAAGCAATTTTTTTATCTCTTTCCAATCAATGTGCAGAATCTGTGCCTGGAACAGTAAATATTGGTGTGGGCAGAGAGAGGGTGATTCCCCCTGCCTGCTCCACACGTGGGGAAAGGGCAGGAGGGAAGAGCTGTGCAGCTGCTGGGCTGGCAGTGGAGGGAGGAGGAGGAGGATGCAGAACCATTGTTACTCCATTTCCTTTCAAGGTGCCTTCAACTTCACCAAAATGTCCTCATAATTTAAATTTTGTTTCCAAAATCAGCTTGTTAATAGATGTTGAGTTTGTTTTGATGCCTTTATAAATTATTGTAATATTGCTGAAAAATATGCATCTGAGGTGTGGTCTTTACCCTTTCTTTCCATGTAGCAGCTGCACCCCAGAACAGGTCACCTCTGCAAGACTGCTCCAAACAGTGACTCTGTGGCAGGAAAATGTGTAATTGTCTTTGCTTCTCCCAGGAGAGGAGCTGCACTATCCTGAAATCCACTGCCTGGGAAAAATCCCTCAACACCAGTAAACCTGCAGCAGCTTCCTGATGCAAGTACAGATTATTTCCAAACAGCCCACTGTTACATTTCCCTGAGAGTAAAGGCAAACACCTGACCTCTATTTAATGAAAAGTAACCAAGTAAAAACTATTTACCTTAAATTCCCAGCTGCTCCTGGCCCCAAAAGCCTGCCCCCAATTAGTGAGGGTCCCCTCCACCTCAGCATAGTGTGTGACATTCAGGTAACACAGGAGGAGGTGCAGCCCTGACTGAATCCATGCTGGATTCCCTGTTCCCATCCCACAGCAGCCCCAGGGCTGGGGGATACAGACTGAGTGTCATCACCATGAACTGTGTCACTCCAGCAGTGCAGGAGCTCAGGGAGTGGGTGTGAACAGCCCTGCCCACCCCTGCAGAGGCCCCAGGGACACCTGAGCCTGCAAAGGTGGGAGAAATGTCCTTGGGGGCCAAACCCCCACTCACCTGGGTGCAACATTCCAGTGGCAGCTCCTGATCCAGGCAGGAAAAGCCAGCTCAGAGGGGGATGGGGGCTCTGGCTCCCCAGCAAGCTCAGAGATCCTGTGCTGGGAAAAGCCAGCCTGGCTCACCACCACCAAATACAGCTCCTGAGGGAGGCTGGGCAGGCTCTGGGCCCCTCTGCCCCCAGCACTGCCCTGGCCAAGCCTGGGTCTGGATGGGAGGGTGGGGGGCTCTGTCCTGTGTGCCAGGGAGCACAGGCCAAGCACTCCTGAATCCTCCTCACCACCCTGGTTTGATTTCTCCTGGGGTGCAGCAAATACTCCCATTTTCCCAAAAGCTTTTGGGCACTCCCAGCTGAAGGGCTGCCCTGAGCAGGAGCTGCCAGGAGGATTCCCCTGCACATCCAGTGCCAGGAGCTGGGATTGCTGCAGCTTGCAGAGCTGCCCAGGGGGCAGTGAGGGATATTCCTAAATGTGGGCTCCCTGCAGCCCGAGCCCAGCTAACCCTGGCTCAGTGGACACAATTCCCACATTAAAAAAACTCCCTGAAACCCCAAACCCAGCAGAACCCCAATTCTCCTCCTCCTCCCCTGGGCTCTGCAGGTACAAACCCATCACTGCACTGTCACAGTGTTGAACCTGAACCAAAGGGCTCTCCTGGCACAGGTTGGACACTTCCCAGCACACTCAAGACTTCTAAGATTACAATACCAAAAAATACAGAACATTTCAGAACCATATTATTTTAAGACAAATATTTCAGACAGTTTTAAATAACAAGTCAAAGGAAAATGAGACATTTGTGGGCTCACATGAACAGAAGGGCAGGATCCTAAGGACCGGACAGACCAAAACCCCTCAAAATTATTTCCCCTGTTCTTCCCACCCAGAAACATCTCTGTTGCCCCTCCCCCAACCAATACTAAGTCCAAAGAAACTTTGGAATTTGACTAAATTTATTTTGGGATCTAAGGGAAAGAAATGCATTGGACAGGAGTGTTGGTGATACCCAAATAGAAACGCCAACCCCACGAGGGCAAACTGCTAACTGGGACTTGGTGTTCTCTACTGCACTCTAGGTTATTCAGTCAACTCATAGTAAAAAAAAAGGAAATAAAATAGTTAAGTCAAAAGGAAATAAAGAGAAATTCATGCTCTTGCTATGGATCTTCATTGATTCCCCACACAGAGGTGTAACATGACAGAACTACCTTAGCCATGGATACAAAAAGCCAGTTTTGGAGTCTCTGCAGATGCTGTGTGAACGCTCTCAGCAGCTTCTGGAAGCTGTGACATCCAGGCAGGCCCCTGTGCCAGCCTGAAGCAGATCCTGCAGCTCCTCCTGACACGGCCACAGAGAAATCAGAAGCTGCTTTTGGAGCTATAAAGAAATTTATTCTGGGATGAGACTTTTCACTACAGGACACCAGACTCTAAGCTGGCTCCCAGGATCTAAATCACGCTGTTCTTTGGACAATAAAGTTCAAGTTGCACTTACTGTCCTAGTTCTGAAAAAGGAATGATGATGACAGAAAGAACCAAGAACTACAACCTAATTGCGTTAGTTTCAGCTGAAGCCATCTTCCATCAGAAACCATAGGATCTGATACACCAAAGTTTTCCCTAGGGATGTGGATGAGTAGAGTAGCTCAGTGCTTTGTAACTAGTACTGCTGTATTGTCTTGTATCAAAAACAAACAAAAAAAGGAAGTTTTAAGGGCACGTGCAGCCTCGGCTCCCGGAGCGCTGCCAGCTGTGCCACGGCTCGCCCAGTCAGCCTCTTCCCTTGGAGAAAAGTAAAAAATAATAATAATAAAAAAATCACCCCCCCAACCAAAACATCACCAATGCCATGCTGGTTCCACAGGACTGAGTTCCTGCTGGGGGCTGCCTCACTCCTTGGTGTCCTGCTCCTCGCCCTCCTGGGCCCCGTCCTCGCTGGCCTCCTTCTCCTCCTTGCTCCGCTTGTTCTTTTTGTGCTTGTGCCGCCGGTGGCTCTCGCCCTCCTCGCTCTCGTGCTGCTTCCTGGCCAGGGGACAGAGGGGACAAAGGGACATCACACATGGCCCTGCCACGGCAGGGACATGGCCATGGGCACAGGGGCTCTGAGCCCCACAACAGCCGCCGCCACAGCACCACCGAGGGCACCGCGGGGATCCTGTGATGCATCAGCACTGTCACCTCTGCCACTGTCACACACTGTCACACTGTCACTGTCACATACTGCCACTGTCATACACTGTCACACTGTCACTGTCACATACTGCCAGTGTCACACGCTGCNGCCACCTCTGCCACTGCCACACACTGCCACAGTCACACACTGCCACATGCTGTCACATTCTGCCACTGCCACCTCTGCCACTGTCACAAAGTCACACTGCCACTGTCACACACTGCCACACACTGTCACACGCTGCCACTGCCACTCCTGGCAGTGTCCACAGGCAATATCTTGGTGTTCTTCCCCTCCCAAGCGAGCTCCAACAATTCTGTCACAGCACTGAGGCTGAGAGGAGGAGGAAGAGTCCTAAAGCCAAGCTGTGTTTGCCACTTTCACTCCTGTGAACATGCAGGGGAATCCCTGGACTAGAGGCAGCAAAGGGCTCAGTGGAGCAAGAAAAATGTGAGTTTCCCCATGGGAGGCAGATCCTGTTTCCACTTCTGCTGACTCACACCTGACCTGGCTCTCCACTGCCTTGGTGCTTTGGAACTCCTTTATCTCACCCAGTTTTCCAGATGTGGGTGGATAACTGGGGATGTTTACCCAGGATTTCTGTGATGTGGGAGCAATCCCAGGCACGGGAGGCCTGAACAGTCTGTGCATGCCCTGAGCCTGTGCCCTGCCAGCTGCTCCTCACAGCCAGCACAGCCCCAGGGGCAGCTCTGCCTCCCATCAGGAAAAGGGGAGAGCTCTGCTTTGGAGATTTTCTGCTGCTTCTCTCACAGGTTCAAACCAGCAGCTCTCAGGAGCTGACTGTGGTGTGAAGGTGGCAGAGTTAAAGCACAGCCCAGAGTACAGGAACAAGCAGATACATTTATCCCAGGACAAACTGTGCAGGCACAGCTCCATGAGCAGAGACAGCACCAGGTGTACAGACCAATTCTTAGCACAGCAGGAATTCCAGTTTAGCAGCAGACACAGAACTGGCTGAACCTGGCTGAAAAGCTCCTGGCTTCAAGTAATTTTCTGACTGGTTTAATAAATGGTTTCACAGTCATTAAAGGCAAAAAGAAAAAAATAGGGAAAAATAAAAGGCTGCTGCCTCTCCACAAAACACCCTCGTGGCCAGTGTGTCAGTGGTTTATGCTGGGACAATGTGACAGTCCTTTAATACTGAAATCAGCGTCAGTGATTTCCTTCAGACTGCTCAGTTTGCAGGAAGCTGGAAACGAAATCCTTTCATCTGCAGATGCCTCAAACAGGCTCAAACCTCAGTGTGCCTCAAGCAGGGAATGCCAGAATGGTTTGGGTTGGAGAGGACCACGGGCTGGGATTCCTACAGTGAGGAATCTACTCCAAGGTTTCAATTCTGAGTAGAGGAAGCTGAGAAATAACCCTAAAGCCAATGACTTGTTTGTCTGATACCAGCTCAGCTTCCAGTTGCTCTGTATTCAGTTTTTATTATGGTCTTAGTCTTTCTTCCTATCATTTTGCTTCCAAACCTTCAGCAATCAGTCCTTCCTTGAAAACTTACTCATCTCCTTAAGGACAGAAACAGCCTTTTTCCTCCAGTCACTACATAGGAGTTTTTCTGATACCAGTTTCAAAATAAGAGTAATTACCTACAGAGCTGACAGGAATTTCACCTAAAAGAAGGGAGTTGAAGCATCAAGGAAAAAAAAAAAGCAAGAGCAAGTCATTAATGGGATGTGAAGTGACACAGGACCTGAGCACAGCACCTGCCTCAGCCCAGAGAGCAGAGCTGCTGCTTTGCTTGGGACTGCTTTTCCAGGAAGATCATCTGTTCCAAATCCATTTTCTACAGAAAAGCTGTGATTTCAGGACATGCTGCTCTGCCCCAAAGTTCCACCTTTGTGCAGACCATCACCCCCCTCACTACTGGGCTCTGGGCAAGAGCTCTGCTTCTCCTGCTCAAGAGGCAATTTCTGAGTGCAGGCAGAAGGAAGTTCTTCACAGGAAGAGTGACTGGGCACTGGAATGGGCTGCCCAGGGAGGTGATGGAGTCACTGTCCCTGGAGATGTTTAAGGAAAGGTTGGATGTGGCACTCAGTGCCACGGTCTGGCTGACAAGGTGGTGTTGGGTCACAGGCTGGATCTTACAGGTCTTTCCCAACCCAACTGATCCTGTGAGCTCTGCCCTGGTGGACAGGAGCAGCAGGACCAACAGTTGATGCTTCTGTCACGGCCTTGCACCTCCTCTGTGTGTGTTTTGTTAAGATGGGAGCTCTGCTGGGAGGCTGAGCCCAGCTCTACCCCTCCTTCACCCCCTGAGAGGGAACTCAACCCCGAGCTCTCCTTCCCCTGTCCCAGACAGCTCCTCCCACTCAAGGCTCTGTGACAGAGGCATCTGGGATGATCCAGGCTGACGTTTCACCCCGAGAATGTGGAATTCCTGCCCAGCACAGACTGACCTGCGGGAGGATTTGTGTTTGCTGCTGTCGTCCTTGTCGCGGTGGCGGCGCTCGCGGTGCCGCTCCTCGCGCTCGCGGCTGCGGTCGCGGCTGCGCCGGTAATCGCGCTCGAAGTCGTAGCTGCGCTCGCGGCTGTAGTAGCGGTACCGCTCGTCGTCACTGGGGGGACAGGGGACACGTGGGCACGGGGACACTGCCCCTGCCCCTGAGGCACTGCCCACGGCTGCAGGGACTCTCACCAGCAGCATCAGGCACCTCTGACTGACCAGGGATGCTCCAGCAGCAGGAACGCGGCACACACGCTCCTCTCATCGCTCCCTCCCCGC
>JANPWX010000544.1:1652251-1674767 GCA_024734555.1 Trochalopteron elliotii
CGCTCCGGTGTAGCGGCGTTTTCACCTCCCGGCCCCTCACCGCCACTCTCGCAGGGCTGAGGCGCGGCGGAAAGGAGCCCGGCGTGCAGAGAACAGCCCGAGCGGATGGTGCGGCGCCTGCCGCTCGGAGCTCCTCGGGAAGGGCGTGAGGAGTCCCGCAGGATGGCCGCGGAGGCGCCGGGAAGGGACGGGGAGCACCGAACGCCGCTCCGTGTCACTGCTGGCAGTGCAGCGGTGCTGCCCAACAGCTGGGGACACATTCGGCACTGTCTGGGTGGGGTTGGCACCTCCCGGGTCTGCCTGTGCAGCTTCTCGGTGAATGCTGAACTTCACAGCCTGGGGCTGCAGCGCCTGAGGCTCCTTCTGCAGCTCCATCTGGGAGCTCCTGTTGGGAGTATCACCCTCCTCCTCCAGAGCCCTTAACTCCATCAGTACCACAGGGAAAATCAGCGAGCAGATTTTCAGCACTAAGGCTCACAAAAACTATAGAGAATCCTGAAGCCAGTTACCTTTTCCACGCAATAAACAGTGCCAGGAAAATCCCGGATTAAGATGTTCCCTCCCTCTGCCCTGTGGTGTGGCTGTGATCCATTCCTGCTCCTTGTGCCCTGCTGGATCCTGCACTGGGAATGCGGAGTGAATGCTCAGTGTAGGAACTGGAATAGGAACTGGACTCCCAAAACCACCAGGAGTTGATGAGATTCCTGCTGATACCCATGGATCCAGGTTAACTCTGCAGAGGTGGGAAGGTGCAGCACACCAACACGCCTCAACGGTGGCTTTCCATTTTCCACTGTTTTCCATTTACAACAAAACCCAGAATTCCTTTTGACTTTTGCTGCTCTATTCAGACACTTCACTGTTAAAAAAGTCCAAGGAGATCCCCGTAGAAACTGTCTGGAGAACCAGTAGTTTTCAATTGCTCCTCCAGGCTTGCACACCATATAATTTACAGTACATACAGATCAGTCATCACCTTTTGATTAATATTTCCTTTTTAATTTTAGATTCTTATTAGTCTGAGAGCTACTGTAATTCCTCTTTCCAATTTTATTACCTATCCCATGGGACCAGCACTGTTGTTAAGTATTTCTTTCCTAGCCAAAATCTCAGGTTATATTTATTATCACTGAATACAAATATACAAACCTATTTCCTGAAGAAATTTTAATTTACTGCTCAAGAAAGGCTACTACAGATAAGGTTTACATAAAGAATGTGAAATAAAATGTGTATATATTGAAAGGATCATTACCTAAACACATTGAGTGATTAGGGAAAATGTAAAATTCAGCAGTTTAGCCCAGACCAAACTCTGCTGTTTGCATGTTTATAAACTAAACAGATGTAGATCAACCAAGTCCAGGTAGATTCGATCTCCCAGATAAACCACAACAAGGAAATTACTGATTCAGTCAGATGTAGAAATAATAGAAATATTTAAAGCATGTCAGAGACTAAGTAAAAGGGCATTTAGAAAATCATAAGCAAAATTCAGGCATCAATCTGGGAACTAATCTTTTTAGTAAATTCATTTGTGTTAATTTTGCAGATTGAATCAGCCTGTGACAAACACTTTTTACAGGAAGACTGGGAGCACAAATACGAGGAGAACTGGAGGACTGGGAGGACACAGCAATGGAAATATTGAGAGATTCACCAGTACAAAGTGTCAGATACTGAGTCTGGACTGATAATGAGTGTCTGCAGGGAACTTGTATAAGCTACAAGTGGCTGAAGAAAAATAGCCCCAAATTTATCCCAGAACAGCTATGGATCAGAAATACAATACAGCCACTAAGGAGACAAATGTTACCCTTTAAATTTAAGGGATCACATTCTTTTCACACAAGAGAGGGAATTATTAACACTGAAATAAATACCTGGTGCCTTGGCCATGAGCCACTAACTGGAATATTGTTCCTGGTCACTCCTATTCATTTGTAATTCAAATAAATGCAAGCACGATGAACAGAAACAGAACTTTGTTTTTGAGAGGAGGCTAACATTTAATTTGGTCTAAGAAATGAAGGGTTTAAGTCTCTCCAGGCTTCACTAGAAAAATAAACTCAGCTAGAACAGTTCAAGTGATGACAGACACAGCATTATAAATACACTGGCACAGACACCACAGCAAAGCTGCTCTACCAACAGGTCTGAGTCTGCCTTCCAATAGAGTCAGGGCCAAATCCCAAATATCCTCAACACAGCCCTTTGCTGCTAAATCTGGGCAATTACACCTCCTAAACCCCCGAGGGGATGCACTCCTGATTCAGCCCCTCATCCCCCTTTTGGCTGAACATCCCAGTGACATTCTCTGTGTTTCTCAGCCAACATCCAGTATCAGCTCCATGCTCCAGCAGCCCCTGGGTTTGCCCAAAACAACTTCCAACACAAATACTGCACGTGCCCCTTTCAGGAATGTGTGTTTTCCCCTCAGGGATGAGACAAAGGCTTTCAGTTTTAAGTCTGGCTTTCACAGCTCCAAAGCCAGGCTGCTCACACACACAAAGGGCTGCCCTGTGCTGGGCACAAACCCCTGGGGAAGGCAGGATCTGTTCACCTCACACACTGTCCCTGCTCAGGCTGTGAGGGGTGAGAAAACCTCTGCTTTGGGAGAGGAATGCTGCAGGGAGAGATTCCTTCAGGAAGTCCTTACAAGGGACAGCCTGTGCGCCCACAGACCAAATCATGAAATCCTTAAGGTTGGCAAAGACTCTGGAGATCACCAAGTGCAACCATCAACCAGCAGCAGCACCATGGTCACCATTAAAGCACATCCTCCAGGGCCACATCCACACATTTTTCAACCCTTCCAGGGATGGGGACTCCAGCACTGTCCTGGCAGGAAGGTGGGTGACCAGGAAAATCAGTTATCATTATCATTTTGCACTTTTCATCTTTGGAAATCCTTCCTGAACTTTCTTTGAACCAGCCAAGACCCTGGCCTGGCTGCATCAGGTGTGTCTCACTTAAACACAGCCCACCACTGCTACCATCCCACTGAAACAGCCCTGCAGGGAAAGACACACAACATTTCCATTGTTTTCTCTGCCATAAACACATTGCACTAGTCAAGGTTTTCATCTTTGAATTTAATTAAAGAAAAATGTCTCAAAGTGATGAAGCATGTCTGACTTCCAGCTTCTTTCAATGGCACAAGCCAGTGCAGTAAATTGTAGAAAGCAAGCTCAGTTAGAATTTTATTTTCATTTAAAATAAAAAATAGAGAGAAAACTCTCCAGATGTGAGGTCCTGTTAAAAAAGTGGCTGTTCACTTGTAAACAGAATAAAAGTGTTAAGAACACAGTTTCATACAGCTTAAACAAAACCACTTTTCAGAAGCAATACAAGTATGTTACAACACTGTAAGAACACCAAAAGCAGAAAACAAAAGAATGGCAGAAGATTCACGTAACATTGCTTACTAAAGTGATAAATAATTGATGGTGAATGTTAATAGCTTGACATTTTTATTGCTCCAATGGTAGTGTGTTGACAAGAAAATGTAGTAAACTGTCAGTGGGACAATAACAAACATCAATTTATGGTTTTGCATATGGAGTTTTGTACTTATCAAGAGAAGCATAGGAACTTTTTTTTGTATTTATCAAAACCACACCAGATTTAATAATTTTTTTTTTCTGTTTTAAAGTCACCCATTTGCAACTGAACCCACACTCCCTAGACTTGGGTGTGCATGTTTGAACACTTTTGTGTTCCTCCTCTTGGAAAACACCTTTGCAGGAGCAGGTGGGGAGTCACTAAGGAAGAGCTTTGATGCTCTGCCAGAGTTCTGTACTCCTTCAGTACTCTCCAGATACAAACCCAAAGATTTCCTGGATGAAATCTAGAAACAAAGTTAGTGTCAACATGTTGATGTGAAGAAATAAACACTGATTTGGTAGACAGTAGCTGCTTTCAAAAATCTGCTGCAAACTCCCACTCCTGAGAGGGACCAGTTCCCTTTTCTCCTCTGCACAATGGTGTTGGAACCAGCCAAGGCACTTTCTTTACCACTTCCACTCACTCTGCTGACATTAATCTGTTACATTGCTACAAATTCTGACAGATATCCTCCATGAACACTTCACCAACTCCTGCTGATCATTTACTGTCAAAAATGAGATTTCTGCTCTTGGGAGACAGAATTACCTGTGATGTTTTGGTGGTAAAGGGCAGCCCAGGCAAAAAGAACCCGTGTACAGAGTTCACAGCAGTACTGCCAGCTGCCTTCACCTTTCAGTGAGCTGTGAATCCTGTGTCTTTCACATGCAAATATAATACTGCTGCTGGTTTTGCATTTTAATGCAAATTTATCTACTTATTAAAACATGGAGCTTACTGTAAATGACAGGTTTGGCTCTGGTTCTTTACCAGTTGCTTTATGGCCACATAATTAAATGTCAATTAAAATACAAAGACGAGACCCATTCATGGTTTGAAGACTGCACAATTACTCATTAAGGATAAATTAAAATGTAGAGGATTTATGTACCTCAAATGTAAACTTTACAAATGAATATTATGTGCTTATGTGTTCAAGGCCAGTTTGGATGGAGCTCTGAGCAGCCTGGGCTGGTGGAAGGAGGGGGTGGAATGACAGGAGTTTTGGGGTCCCTTCCACCCAACCCACTGTGTGATTCCATGGGAAGTGCCTGTTCTCCCTCCCACTTGGGAAAGTACAGGGAGAAAACAGTCATGTGAAGAAGAAAATAAGAACCTGCTGAGATTTCTTGAGTTTTTTGCACATCAAAGATCTGGCAGAACAGTAAGAAACTTCCACTGTTCTGTTAATTACTCCAGAAACTCATTTGCCAGGGGAACCCAAATAAAGAACTGGGTGTGTCATTTCAATTTTGGTTTACTCTGCCTTTTTCTGCCATTATTTTCTCTGCTTCCAGTTAACACTCATCCCCAAAAGAAAAGAGAAATAAATTGGAGACAACACTTTGCTTGGTTCTGCAATGAAAATCTGAGTTGCAAGGTGTAGCTAATGATAATTTCAAACTACACAGGAGGTTTTTATTCATGTTATAAATGCAATTGCACATTTAGTTGTCACCAATGCACCAGTCAAACAAAGTTGCTGCATGAAATATGCACATTTCAGACTCTGAACCATCAGTCTGGGACTGGAAACAGCACAAACTTCCCTTTGAGTAACAACTTGCATGAAACTGGCCTTCTGTAAACACTGTGTACAAGGAATCTGACCTACTACAGGTATTAGGATGCAATGGTCTTACAAATACTGTATTTTAATAGCATATTGCAAACTGGAGAGATGCAAATACATTCAGAGGAAACCCCAAGTCACTCTGAAACTAAAAAGCAACTTGGGATGACGTTGCAGGGAGTCAAGATGCTGCAAAGAAATGCCTGGACACTGAGAATGAAATCCACCACGACTTGCAGATGCTCAGTTACCTGCTGGGCTTTGTTATTTCTAGTTAGGAAAGGCAGGGAACTTGCAACAATTTCCATTTGCTTTCTTTTATCGAGTGCTATTGCTTAGGCCAGCCATTAGAGGAAGTTTTTTTCTACAATGACTTCCCTTCCTGAGATCAGGCAAACAGGGAAGAATCCAAAATAATACTGAATTCCACAAGGCTTTCCTGGCTCTCCAGACAGTGCCTGACTGCCAAAATCTATTCAGGAACCCTTTCAACTGCTGCGCTTCCTCCCCTCAGCATGTTTTGAAACTCCACTTTGACTGAGATAAAACCTATTTCCACTGGAAGGGACTTCATGTCACTGAACTGTGAAAATGCTGAAGTACAGCCACACCACAACAATAACAAAGGTGCTGCTTCAGCTTGGATTTGGCTGTTCCTGATTTTTCTCCTTTGTAACAAAGATCTCCGATTCGAGGTTCATTTTTCCTGGCTTCCAAACAAAATAGAACTTAACATCCAAGTATCCCTCACTCCAAAAGAGACTTTAGGGTATTTTGTTAACAGCAGCTGCCATCTAACCCCACAAATGCAGCTTTTGCAGAGGTGAAGATTTCAGCTTTGCATTTCAGGTGCTGCAAGCACCACCTGAAATACTTCTCAAAATGAAGACAGAAAGAAATGCTATGCATTTTTCATCCATTTACTAAACAAAGTGCAACTGAGCCCTACACATCTGACATATGTACAAACTCTTCATGGCTTTTCCATCAAACCAGTGTGGGTGGGGCTGTACAATCCCAGGGGAAACGAGCACATGGAACAGATGCTGGGGGACTGTTGGCAATAGAATAAGAGCTATAATACATTCTGTAAACCTTGGCATACCACACTTTACATTATGCAAAGAGTCAATATTTACAAATCCATAGTGGGTAAACTAATGAACCCCCCCCTCCTAAATGTAAATGATGATTTTGCAAAGTGCAGGACAAAACCAGTGCTGTTGATTGCAAGTCCTATGCAAGCAGGTTCTACTAAAATCATTACTACTGGAGTTTACCTGGACATTCCTACTGAGGGTTTCTAGGATTGCAACACTTAGGATGAAATATAGGATGACACAGCTTTAGGATGCACGTTGGAGGACAGCAAAGAGAGAAATTAATAAGGCAGCATGCTCAGAACAAGTTTAAGCAGCACTGATGTTAAGATCCCTAGTGGCAACTCTATCAGTTATTGGTAATGTTAAAAATTCAGAGTGCAACATAGAAGCCTCGTTTAACATAAAAAAATGTGCAAATTGTTCTCTTCTTAACAAAAGAAAGTAACAGCAAGGAAGATTTCTACTGAAGAACATTTTTTAAGTCACAGCAAAGTAGACCATCTTCTTTCCAAAACCATCTACAAGGCACTAAGGGTAGAAAATGACAGGTAACATGAAAGACCAATGTTGTTCCTCAGTCAGGTCGAAATATGGGGTATTTTGGTAAGAACTCTATTAATATTACCTGTTGAAGAAGGGAAGAAGACAAGAAGAGAAGACAGTAACCAAAAAGTTCAAGGCTTCAGCACAATTTCCATGAACATTAGCTAATGCATAAGACTAAATATATCTGAGATAGTCTGTGAGGAGAGAATGTTCCCCAGGGTAGCAAAGCAGAGATTCCAGTCATTCTGAAATAAGAGAGATTCTGGGTGCTTGGCTTTTTTTGGGGTGAATCTCTTTCCCTAAAGCCTACACAGTCTTCACAGCTACATGTCAAAGTGGATAATGGAGTGGCAGAACTACAGAAATATTTGAAATTCTGCTTTCCTACAAGGTCTGTCTTGTTTACAACCATGTGAAATTTAGAGCTGGCCAAAACCAAAACACAACAAACCCACCAAAACAAACCAAAAACAAAAACACAAAAGAAAAGATTCAACAAAAAAACCCCTCATTACTATAAAGATGCACTATTTCTGCAAAGTTATTTGAATTAAAGGAATTATGGACACCACAGGAAAAGGTGGATAAGTTAAAGAAGTGCAGACTGGTGCTGGTGTGGGAATCACTCCAATGCAGAAAGTCCCAGTGGGTCTCCCTCATTCCAAATCACCAAACTGCACATTTGTCTGGGAGAACTTTTTGCACAGGGTCACTAAGTGAAGGATTTTCTCTGTTAAACTACAGTTCTGATGAATAGCTATAAGTAACAAGCAATACTCACATATTCCATCATATTGCTAGTTTCACATTTCCTTTTACTCAGCTTCCAGTGCAAACCAAGCTAAGGAAATAATTAACAAAGGATTAGCACAGCCTTGTTTGGATGGGTAATGCACCAGGCATTAGCAATACTGAATTATCAGCATCTATTATTTAGGATCAGTATAAAGTATGGAATTAATTATCAGCATCTATTATTTAGGATCAGTATAAAGTATGGAATTAATTATGACCAGACTGTAAAATCCTTCATTGCCAATATTCTTAAAGCTGAAAAAAAAAGAGCACTCTTTTCTTACCTTATGATATAGTCTGTTATTTTCCCATTCTAGTAACTTCTGAATTGATCTTCTAGTCTAAAAAGGAAGGCAGAAGTGTATCAGAAATGTTCAGCAGCCTGTCTCATCCATTACTGCATTTCTGGCTAAGGTTAATTTATAATAAGTTAAGTTTTATAAAAGTAGAACAAAGCAAAGAAGAAATACATGGAAATCTTATCACTTCAACCCCCTGCCCCCTCCTTTTTTCAAAAAAAGAAACGTTAATGTTTTTTTTGTTAACTTAGAATTACTGGAAAAATGTCTCAGATTAAGTCCAACTTAGGCCTGTGGCTTTTCCAGAGCTCATTTAGTTAATGAGAGATCCTTTTGAATTTGGTGTTTTTACTTCCCACAGCCAACAAAACAGTTTCCCAAATTCTCCTGGCCAAACCCTGCACTCATTGCAGGTGTTCTGCTGAAAACACAGATTTCCACACATTTAATTTCCAGATTTTGCTAACAGAATTGTGGATCTTGAAAATAACCCTCACCACCAAACTCCAGCTCACAACAAATTGTTTTCAACTCCTGGCTACCAAATGTGCCCTTCATGTCCTGCTGTTCCCACAGCTGTAGAGACAAGATGATTTCTCAAATTTCAGTGATTTTGAAGGTCACAAAAAGACAACTGTGATGATCCTGCATGATGTACATTTAATTTTAATCACTGCACTGTTATCACCCTCACACTCCCACAGCAGTGCCATCGTTTTCCCTACTTGATGCACATTCTCTGTAGCCTTGAGAATTTAATATAATTAATACTACACCACCACATGGGCATTTATTTAGCTTTTCACTGGTACAGGGATATTAAAAATGGCTTTAAAACTGCACTAAAACAAGTCCTGTAACTTTTGAGTGATGAGCACTTCAACAAGTGACCACGTTAATGCACTTCCTCACTATTTACTGCTGTGATAAATCAATTTTAAATGTAAACCACAGAGGTAATTGAGAGCATGTTCACCTCTTATTACTGAAGTGCTTTTCAAAATTATTACTTTGGACCTGATTACAGGAGTGGTCAACTCTCTGTTGGGGGGGGAAGTCTTTAGAAAATAAATTTGTACTTGTTCTTAACAGAAACAGCACAATAAAATATGGCAAATAAACCACAGCTGCGAAATGTTGTGGTGTCTATTACATATTAAAAAGTGATTTTTAAATTTTAAAAATATTTATTTGGGGGGTGGAGGGAGTGGGGCCAGGGGGTGTGAAGGGGAAAAGTTATTTTTTTCAGTCTAATTCTGCCACTCTTTGAAGGTCATGAAGGTTCAGTTCTGCACTCAATTCTTAGACCTTGAGAAATCCTGGAAATTCAGGGCATCATGTATTCCATCCTCTTTGAACTGAGATGAGATCAGTTCTATTGGGTCAACTGGTAATTTGGTGTAATTTCAAATGTTTTCTAAGTTGCAAACCAGAATAACCTTTGGAATGTGAGGCCAAACCAGGGTTTTAAAACAGGGAAGATATTATGAGAAGTTATTTAATCCTACCAATGCTTAAAAAAGCCACAGAATAAGATGATCCATGGACTCACTCTTTTGTTAAGACAGACCACGGGCCACAGGCTGCAGCCCAGAGTGCAGCAGCAGCACAGGCAGCCACAGAGCAGCCACTTCACATTGACAGGGAGGTTCTTCCTCAGGCAGGCGTTCACTCGGCTGATGCTGGTCTTGAATTCCTCAGGGGCCACCTGCAACACAAGGGCTCAGCTTCAGGGAGAGCCAGCACAGGGGTGTTTGCTCAGAAATTGCCTCTACAGGTTAAAATGAAACAGAAAACGACACAACCTCCTAAAGCACTGGTCACCCAGTGAGCATGAAAAGTCATTTTCCTGCAATGAATTCATTTCTGGTGAGTGCGCTGCACCAACCTGAGCTAAAAAGGCAAATATCTTTTGGATGAGCAGCCTCATCCATTTTTATTGCACCAGGAATTAATGGGCCTGAAAACACAGTGGGCCCAGACAAAATCAGAATTGGGACACAGCTGGGCAATACATGCACTGGCTACACTGAGCAAAGCCATGGCAGAATGACACATCTCTGCCTTCCAAGGGAATGTGGGAGCTTTGCAGTAAAAACAGATATCACAGAAAGGGAGAATATTGTCCAAATTAATGTCACACCAATCTAAGTCTACACTGTGCCTGGATGAAGGCTCTGTCCACAAATAACTTCTTGAAGTGGCCCATACTGAAGCCACAACTTCCCTTGTGGCTGCCTCCTAAAACAGGGAAGACTAGAAAGAAATATACTGGATGTATTTAAGGCAGAGAAATGCACCTTGTACAGGGTTAGGAATAAAGTCTACTTATTGTAAACTAGCTTTTGAAATTAAGCAGTAAGTATTTTATACCTGTATTGCCATTGCAGAGTCAATGTGGAACTCCCATTTTGTATCAGAAAGAAGCTCTTTTCTCCAATGACTGCATTTCTCAGCTACTCACACACCCCAAACCCCTCATCTCCCTACAGAACCCAAGTCACTTCCATCTGACAATCAAACATGGATTTGAGGCAGTGGCTCCAAGATGACACCCTTGACTCTAAGACAATCCAGCACTCAAAGACACAAAGCAGAATAAATCAGAACTAACAAGAGACTTGAGCAGGCAGGCACAACTCAAACCCCTCACCTTTACCTACATGCCATGCTGATGCAAATCCCCCGGAGTGAGTCTGTACAGGAAGCTGTGCAACTGCTCCACAGCCCCTGAGCAAGCCCAGCTCTGCTCATCTGACTCTGCAAACAAGGGGCAGCAACTCCAACAAAAGTTCATTTAATGACAAAGATCCTTTTCAGCAGGGGCAAAGCCACAGGGCAGGAAATGGAGAGGACCTGATGGTGCTGCCTCTGCCTATTGAGCTGAATCCTTTAAAGCATTGCAGGGAAGGGAGTAAATAAATGCAACATCTGTTTCCTGGCCATTCAGGTCACCAGGCACTACAGACTCAGGGGGCAGCTGGGCTTGCACACAAGCCAGACCTACAGTTAATAACATAAGAGCATAATTTAAGTGTGATTATTTTATAGCAGGAATTAATGAATACATAGAAAGTAATTATTTTGTCCCCCTCCCACATTAAATAGATTATTTTGTTTTACATCTACAAATGGAGCAACTAAAAAAATCGTCTGTGTCACAAGAGACACCTTAGTTTAGGAAAAAAGAAGAAAAAAAAGGAAATGGTCAAAGAAACCCCAAGATCCTTTGTACTGAGACATCTGCAATGAAAAAAATCCCATTATATTGTGGCAAACTATCCTGTGCTTGCAGGTTTCTGGAACAAGGTTTTATGGATTTCTCTGCCAGTGCCAGATCTTGTAGTAGGATATAACAAACACCAGATGCACATGAGCAAAACCATTTCATCTTCAACGTGGGAGAGTGTTTTGTAGGAAAGAACATCTGGGCTGGTGGTTTGCAGTAACCTCAGACAGCTGCTGCAGTCACTGCCTCGAAGTAAACTGAGATTCCTACATTAATTGGCATTCTCAACTCCTATGGAAGTTTCCATGGGCCTCATATTTAGATATCCACAAATGGCATTGATAAGTCTTTTAGAATTTTACATTCTGATTATTTGAAATATAAAAATAAGTAGGGTTTTTTTTTCTAGAACTCATTTATACTTTTGTAATGAGACTCCCTAAGAAAAGAGAATGTTTCCTTTTCCTTCAGACACAAAGTTCAGTGGACCTTGACAACAACACAGCCCAACCTCCAAATGCAGCTGAACAAACCTGCCAAAGACAATGGAATGGCACAGGCCAGAATTTAGTTTAACAAGAATAACCCTTATCAGTGGTAACATCCAACACAAAGAGAACTCAACCAGACTCTCAGATCACAGCTGGCAGAAAAATTTGGGACCTAAAAAGAAAGCATAGGGAGATTCCCTGTTCCTGTGATAATTTTTAGGGAGTCACTGCTCACATCAGGTTAACGTGTCCCCACATTTTAAGATGAAAGTTGAAGTAAATGGCTAAACCAGAAACCAACTTTGGATGCCCCAAGCAACAGAAAATTCCCATTTCAGGAATTTTGGTCTGATCTTTATCTTCATATAATATTATGAAAGCACCACTGCCTGCTAACTCACCAAATATTTTCATGTAAAGGTGAATCTCTTGGCTAGAAGATAAGATGAAATTATAATGATTTTGACTAACCCAAACTATTGGATTGTTTCTGCCTTTAGGAAATGGAATCACAACAAATATTTCTGTCACAAATGACACATCTTCATCTGAAACTAAAGGAACTGGAGATCAGAAGAACTATGATTTCTTGTTTATCACAAGGTATGTCTCATGTTGTGATCAAGAGAAGAAATCACAATTTTTGCTGCTCAGTTTACAGCTCAGTGGCTGTTCAGCTTTGTTACACAGTGATTAAGAACAAAATACCTGTAAATAACTGTTCTAATCTAATAATGAAATGGAATACAAATGACAGTCACCACAGAACTGTTGATTTTCTGACACAATTTTAAATCCTCTTGCAGGTACAGCTTTTTGAAAGGTGTATGTGAAGGGGCTGATGTATTTCAAACTGAATTAACAGCTCCTCCTGCACAAAGGCAGCTCCCTAAGAAAGCTCAGTTTTGAGTAATTCTGGAAATCTCTTGGAGAGTTTGTGTCTGGCTCTTGAAAAGAATGAGATAAGCCCTTTGCTCCTGGCTGTGCTGCACACCTTGGGAAAGGGACATTAGCTCCTTTTAGGAGGGAAAAAAACAAAAACAAAAAAAACATAAAAGGAAAGGAGGGGGTGTCATAATATTTTACAACAGGATGCAGAGGATCTCCAAACACAGGAAGGGAGCCAGTAAGGCCCAGCAGGCCTGATCCTTCTCCTTCAATCATCATCATCATCACCAGCCCTATCAATCACACAGCCCCACAATGCCCAGCCCTGACTTTATGGCTCACATTGCCCTGCACTGCACACTCCTCTCTGGGCAGGACCCCTTTTGTCCCAAGATCACAGCAGGAAATTCCACTTTTCCCCTTAAGGATCACTGCCTCCATCACCTTCTGGTCACCTGGAGCAGTGTGTGCTACTGTGCTCCATATCACAGAGAATATTTTGTTAAAAGCTTGTTTAAGAGAATTAATAATCCTGTAAACCTGTAGCACACAGGATTTAAATTTAACCACCATTCCAATTTAGGCCAAGGTCCAATTACATTATTAGAAGTTAAATATTGCCTCTGTATTAAGTGCAGTCAGATCTTCTCTTACAAAGCTCCATTGAAAAGAAGCCTGGCTCAGCATTTACACACCAGGTGAGTTTCTGTCTCATCCTGCAAGACAAATATTAATCCACCTGAATTAGCCAGGCCAAACATCTGACATACCTGGGATTTCCCATGCCTTTATTATTTTATTGGCTATGCTTTACCCTCAAATGTACACATTCACCTCTCCCAAGGAAAGCAACAAATGAAGTCTCAATTAAACACTGAAGATGTAATTACAAGCCTGTAGCTCTAGGCTAACCTACAACAGCCATGCAGTCTCTGTAACAACTGGGAGACTGGGAAAATGGGTGAGGGAAGAGGGGGATTCCAGATTTCAGACAAAGAAAATCAGGTTTGCTGCCATCATTATGTGGATGGGCAAACTGAGGGCAAGAAGCTCAAATAAATTACTGACACAAGAGCGTGGCATAAATCCCCAAAGTTTGTGCTTCCAGGAGAAAAAAGGTGCAGCTACAGAGTTTTCTCTAATTAGGATTTTCATCCTGCTTTAAAAACCTACATCCTTTACATCTGTATTTATTCCAAAGAAAACCAGGACCACTGAGAACTCCATCAAGCCCATCTAATGGCCTCATCTCTTACACTCCATTAGCAGATGGGATTTATTATTAATATCAATTCACAGGGGACAGCAAAGCCATTAAACTTAATGTTACACAGGCAGTAGGAATAAACTATGACATTGTCTGAGAAGAACTGAGGACTAATGCAAGTTCAGAGTAAACATTTTAATCCCAATTTGTAAATACAAACAGTTATTGTTATTCATAAATTTTGATTTCACAAAAAGCAAAAAAATTACATTTTAACAACAGAGGATCTTAAAGTGGGGTCTCACTTGACTGTGATACTGATCATTGTGAATTATTTAACAGGGTATTTGAAGAAAAACTTACTGGAAAATATGACTGAATTTTCATTTTTAATAAAGATTAAGATGACTGACTGCCTCAACCAGAGGAAGCAGCAGATTCTTTATTTCTAGCAATTGACAAAAGTATTAAAAACCCACAAAAAAGTATTAAAAGACCCACAACTGTGGTTTTTAATGTCTTTCATGGCAGCGTGTGGCAGGCAGGAAGAAAAATGTGTTTACTATCTTGTTTGATTGGTGTTCTCCCCCGACAAAAGGGAATTAATTCATTTCCTTGCTCAGAGAGTCCCTCAAATCCACAAGGTAACAGAACACCAAGATTCTCAGCAGAGGAGCATCTCCATAAACAGCAAATCCCTGCCCAGGCCACTCCTGCAGCTCTGATTACACCCACAGAACAGGAAGGGGAAATGCCAACACAAGAACTTCCTCTTTCCTTTCTTTGCTAAATTCAGTCCAAGCACTCAAGTGAACTTTAATTTAAGCTTTTGCTCACTGTCTATTTAACAAGAGGAGGAAAATCAAGTGGAAAATGTGACAGCCATTGATGCTGGTATTAAAAAGTGTATACCTGGTTGTAGGTTTGTAGGTTTTTAATAGCCCAAATATATTTTGGAGAGGCAGAAAGAGATGAAATTATGTAATTAAATTTAGTTTTAACATTTCTTGCCTGGGATTTTCTACAGGCATATTTATAATAAACTACAACTTGAGTAGAAGAGCATGAAATAGTTTTTCTCAAAATGTATTGTGGCTGTTCAGTGATCAGAAAGAGCTTCCCAGAAAAGAATAAGCCTCAGACAAGGTGGTGAAATGCAAAGTGTTGTCAGCAGCTTAGAATCTGTAGGATTTGTCTTTCTGAGCTCAGTGAGATCCTACAACAAGGGCAGAATTCCCAGGCTGATTTTCAGCACCCAGAAACTCCAAGCAGAACCTGCTTTTCAGGGGGGCTGCTGTCACAACAGCTGGACAACCTCAACACCAGGATTTCTATTCTTTGTCCTCTGGTGTGGAAATGCAGGAGGAGAAAGCCCAGATGGATCTGGCAGAAGCAGGAGCCACCACCCAGCTGTGTTTTTAGTGGATTGTTGGGATGACTCAACCTCTGCAAGGGGCTGCAGAGGGAGTGCAGCTCTATGGGATGACATGAGGCAAAGTAGAAAGAGCCAAATCAACTTTTTTCTTCCCAAATTCTGGAAAATCTACACGAGGGGGATATAAAGCAAAGCAAAAAACAAAGCAACAGAGAGTGAAACAGCAGGAAGAAAAAAAATTCAAGAGAAAAAAGAATTAAGCAATTAAAAGATTAAAAAAAATACAATTGCAAAAATAATGTTGAACTAAGAATTGAGTGAAGACTGAATTAATAGCTACAAATTACAGTTTCTTACACTTGCATTAAGGTGACAGGACTCCAGAGAAAGCAAGACACTTGTCACCACTAATTCACAGAACTAAACAATATTTGTGAAAATGCACTAAAAACCTACTGAATTTGTAGATTTAACACTATGTTTTGTTCTGGAAAGCTTCAGATAGAACAGATTCACTTCCAGAGATTTGTCTGAACCAACTGAAGGCTCTTCAGGCACACTCAAAAGAGAGGTGCAGTGTTTGTACTGCTGTAAGTCACCCAGGAGGGAGCACAAACTGCAGGTATTTAAAAAGCAAGGTTAAGTGAGGGTTGCTTTCATGTCTGCATGGAAACAGTGGGATCCATGGTGAGCTTTGCTGTGTTTGGAATGTCAATAATGATAACAATCACTGCAAATCCCTCCTTCTTGTTTCCAGCTCCACTGAGGGACAGGGCAGGGAGCAGCTGGGTCACACAGGCCACAGGGAACAGTTTTTAGTGGGTTCATGCTCAGGTATCCAACACAAAAACCACTGGATGCACTGGCTCTTCCCATTGAAAAGAACAGTTTAATCTCACACTTACCTTCCCTGTCAGAACAGAAGGAAATTCTGTATCAAACTTGTTGCTCAAGCCAAACCTTGAAAACAAAAGAGACAAACAAAATATATTCCACCTAACTTACTTTGTTTCCCTTAATAAAAAAACGTAGTAAGTGTTTTTACTTTAAAAAGAAACCACTGTTAATTTTTTTGCCCTTACATTTGCATTATTTCACTTTTGATCTAAGTTAATTTAAGGTCTCGTGTACCATTCAGTCATTTCCAGACAGAAACACAACTTGGTGCCTTACTCCAGAACCTCCAGAAGTGCAAAAATTCTTTTCCAATTGGAAGGCAGCAAGTTTCAATCTTTGATTTCTGTAATAAAAAACCCTCCAGCTATGAAATCCCAGGTTCAACAGTCCTTTAACTTTCTTCCACATACAATTGTTCCACGTGCAACAGATGAAGTTTGTTTTAAGGAACCCATTCATCATCATCATCATCTTAGAAATTTATAACCAGGTGGTTTTAAAAACTTCCTTTGGGCTGAGTTAAGGTACCTCATGCAAAATGTGTAAGAGCCAACACAAAGGACAGTTTTACAACCATCAACTTCAAGAAAATTAAGTTTTGGGTACTACTGTGACCACTCTTCACTGGAGGGTTCTGGGGTTTGAGCAAAAGGTTTTCATTATAACCAGTGAAAGCTCCAGGGAGCTGGATTTGGCTTGGAAACCTGTTACCACTTATTCCAAAACTCCTGGACTTTTAAAATTCAGTAATTTAACAAAATACAGCAGTAGCTGGCCCTCAGCTACAATTTTTAAATATATTGGACATCAAGTCAGCTCTGCTAAACTATCTCCTGAGTATCTGTGTTCAAAACAATCAAAATACCTGAAAGAATCACTGCCAAAAAGAAGAGCACAAATACATTTGGTATTGTAGGAGTTACTGAAGAAACAAACTTTGCTTTGAGTCAAACTGACACCTGCCAGACTCCAAACTGGTCCCTTGTACCAGTATTGCTGAAATATCACAGAATTGTGGAATGGTTTGGGTTGGAAGGGACCTTAAATGTTCCAACACCTTCCCCTGGACATCAGAGGCCATCATTATATCATGTTATATCACACAAACACATTCCTGTGCACTGTGTCATAATCCAGATACCCAAAACTGACAATGGAAAGTGTCCAGAAGTAACAAAAAGTCAAATCAACATTAAAGAAGAGAGAGGCAGAAGAGAAGAACTTGTGCTGTCTCTAGAAATCCAGGAACTGAAATGTTTGGCAACAACACTGGTGAGGTTCAATCCTGTCCTCTGATGAATAATTTAAGTTAGAGTCTCTTGTAAAGAGCAGTAATTGTGTACAACATCACAAAAAAAAACCCCAAACAGTAAAAACAACAAGATTTTAGGCAAGCACAAAGGTTACTAATATAGCACATTTCCATTCTCTTTGTAATCTGGCAAGTCAGCCTCCACATTTTGTACCTTTTTAAGCTGAAATCTTCCAGGTTTTGTAATGTTATATATTTAGT
Source organism: Trochalopteron elliotii (assembly GCA_024734555.1). NCBI lineage: Eukaryota > Metazoa > Chordata > Aves > Passeriformes > Leiothrichidae > Trochalopteron > Trochalopteron elliotii. The sequence continues at coordinate 1,669,774 of JANPWX010000544.1, forward strand.
TTTAAGGAAGCTTGGAGAGCAATGAAGTAGTCTTTTCAGTCTTAAAAAAAAAAAGGCTAAAATTATAAAGCACATTCACAAGCTTGCTCTGAGGAACAGACTTTTCTGTGCATCAGCAATGGAACAACCTGAAATGATCACAAAGTAGGAGCAATCAGACAACACAATAAAAGAACTACTGGAAAATTCAAGAATTATTTACTCTGCTCTATAAAAGACCAATTCCACTAAATATGCAAAGGTCCATCTTGTCCACAACACTGATTCTTACAGAGGCCAGGAGCAGCAGCTTAGGAAACAGCAAAAGAAATGGAATAAAAGAGCAAACAGACCAGCTGCTCCTCAGAACCCTCCTCTGACCTTCAAAAATTCAGAGTTCAAACACTTCCTACACTACAGGTAGTGCCTTTTATCTCACTGATCACATACACTCATTAAAATTCCCACTGCACCCCAAGTTCCATAAAGAACAAGATAAATTAGTGCTTTCAGATTAATAAATCTGATTAGCAATGCAAGATCACAATATGTTTCAGGTTAAATGTCAAAGCTGATGTCATGAAACATATTAAAACCCCCAATTTTTTATTAATTGCCAAAACACCCCCTTCAGCTGCAGCACATCCAGGAAACCTGAGTTACAGAAAGGCATCTCTCACACTGACACCTGTGAGTGGCTAAAGAATGTAACTTGATGTTTTAACTATACTTTAAATACTATATTTAGTCAGAATCACTGATGGTGTTCAGCACAATTTTACTAAAATATCTCTACAAGTTTTACAGACTATTCTGTGATTATCTACTACAGGATTTAGAAACATTAAATTCCTGTTAGATGGAGCAGAGGGGTGACTCAACAACCAAATAAAATAAAAAGACTGAAGCAGGATGTTATACAGTTGTACAGCTTTACAGGCAACTTTGTAAAAGTATTGAAGTGTTATCTGAATTTTTCATGTAAAGAAGTTAAAATCTAAAGCCTTGATCAAAAGGCAATTAACTTAATTAGACTTCCTACAACAGATTAGTGATCCAGCATGAGCAGGCCCATGAAATCTTCTAAAATTCAGTGTATTTAAAATCAATATATTTAAAAATCACTGTAACATCAATCCCAGTAGCTGTCCTTTAAGTCATTTAAAGCAGCAGCTGGTGGTGATTTATTTCTGGGCCAGTTCTGTGACTCCTCAGTGCAGGCTGCCCAAAGTGTAACATTTAGAAATTCAGATCAGTCACCCACGTCCTTTGGTTGCACTTTTCTCACTGCATGACAAGTACCTGGAAAAGGCAGGCATTGTTTCCTAGAGGCTGCACCAGAACTAGCATCACCTCACTTGCCAGTTCTTTCCCTGTTTTCATGGATGGCATCAGGCAAATCCCATCACCTCATTTCCCCCCATCTGCAGAGTGGTGAGAACACAACTTGTCCTCGGGAGCTACAGTAACAGAAATGCACAAATCCCTCAGTTAAACGCTGAAATGAACCTCTTGAACCACCAGCTGCAAACCTCACCTGCAACAGGTACCACAAGATAACAACATTTATTAGTTTACAAAGGAGAAGCTCAGGTTTTCTGTCCCCAGAACTGAAACAGGAAGATTTTAGAAACAACTTCCTTACATCTAGAAGAGAAATATTTACAGGTGCTTTGCCTTTTTATTTTGTTTGGCTTAAACCTCAGCTCATTCTCATTTCTCCCACTCCTGTATTTATAGATAGTAATCAGCCTTTACTAGAGTGCACAAGTTAAACCTGTTTAGTGAAGTTCTCCAAGCCCCTCTGAGCACAGCTCCTTTCCCCACACCTAATGCAGGTTATGTTTAACCTCTCTGCAGGAGAGGAGCTCACATCCCACACTGCTCTTTATGAGCTATCAGCTGAGCTTTGGCCAGAGTTAGAGGGTAAAGTGCCATCCCTCAAGAGCCCTCAGCTGAAATCTCCTCAAACATTTAACATTTCCCAGTTCAGAACATTTTCCTGTGAGGCCAACAGAACTATCCAAGAATCCTTCCCCACAGATAATGTTTTGGAAAATGAAGCTTTTGGTAACGAGTGGAAGGCTGAGGTCATTTGCTATTTTAAATATGTGGAAGATGGAACAATACCAGACAATAATCAAATGTTATCTCAACTGGCTCTTCCCTCCCTTCCTCAGCTGATGCAAATAAACTTTTCATCAGCACCTGGACTGTGGGTCCCTGGGGCACTCCTACAGAAAACAGGATAGAATACCAAAAGTTAACTTCTAGCCAAAACCAGGAGGTTTGCAGACCTCAGCAGCAAGCTGGATACTAAAGGCAAAAATCTGTTTAATGACTATTTCATGACCTCATTACCATCCATCCACATGGAGTTAATGATACAGAAAAATTACAGCAGATAAATACAACCCTAAAGCCAGGTGACACTTTGGTTAGTGCTCTGTTTTTGGAAGTTATTGCCTTTGCTCTGCTAGGCATGACTCAGTCTGCACTACAAATGTCTTGGATACACCAGGCAGAGTCACACTGACTATGGCAGAAACAGCAAACAAGGTGTTTATAACCCATCAAAATGGAATTGCAGAACAAAAGGCATTTACTAGGACCTAGTAATTTATCTGTGCTAAAATTCAAAAGCTTTCAAAACCAATAAATATGGCAGAAATTTTTCAAAGAATCCTAGACAAGATGAACACAGATTTTGCCAACCATTTTTACACATGTCCTCTCTGGCTAAAATAAAACAAATACACCTTACACGGTCACTCTTACCACACACAGGGGTAGAAGGGGTAGCAAAAGTAAAGTGGGAAAAGCAAGATGCTGCTAAATACCCTCAGAAAACTCTTGGAGTTTATATTTAGTACTGTTGGATACTGCAGAATAGTTACTGTGTTAGAGTGAGCAGCTCACTGACAAGGTCAGAAGAATAAAAAGTCTCTTGCAAGAAACTCAACAGAGTGTTTGAATCCACCAACTTGGGAGTTTCATAGGAGAACTGGCCATGAAAAGCTGAAGCAGATGACCCTGGAATTTGAGCATTATCCCTTCTCTGTACACCAGAAGTCTCCAAGAAGGCCAGTGTCAGCTGAGGAACAGGAGACATGGGAAACAAAACCCAAGGAAAACAATGGCTTTATAACAACTACTGGTTTTCTTTTTTTAATATTGTCTGACTTGTCAGGACAGACATTTTCATTAGCAGAACTCCAGACAGGTTCAGAAAACAAAGCCAGGTTCTCCTGGATGATGTCTCTCCCTTCAGTAACTGGAGCAGGGTGCTCCTGCAGCCAACTGATTTCAAAAGCAGCAGCAGCATCTGTGTGATCAAAAAGTGACAGAGTTCCAACACACCAACTCTTTGGGAAGCAAAGCAGTTCCCATTTGACAGGAGGTTAGGATTGTGTACTCCAGTGTCCAGGGTTTACTTGCATTTTATTGGTAACATCCAATAACTGTTTTTATCAGTATAAGGAGATTTAAAAATACAGCATGAGCTGATAAAAGCTTCCTCCTACCACGCAGGCAGGTCCTGTTACAGGAAGAAAGCTGAGAGGGGTGGGAGAAAGGGAAAATAAGTTGGATGGGGATTCAGCTCAGGTGGTTACAAGGGCACTAAGGATCTCCACTGACATGAGTGCTTTTTTTGATGTAGACATCACCAGCTCTTGGAGATGCCCATCCCAAAAAGATGCTGGAGCCAAGAAGGAACCATAAGTAACATCACTAACACACAAAAAGCATCACAGAAAGCAAAGCAGATGAGGGTGTCATGTTGTTTTTTTTTTTCTAGTTCAGCACTTCAAATCAGATAACTCCTAAGATGGGTACTTGGTATTCTGAGCATCCTGCTTGTGTCCCACCTCTCCTCTAGTCAGGCCAGCAGCTATTTGGGGTGAGGACACCCAGAAATCCCATCTGCATGAGCAAATGCACTGCGGTGCAGCACAGCAACCCCCCACTGGCACCAGCTCAAAGCAACCCTGATCCAGCTTCCACGGGGACACAGATCCAACCCCACTTCCCACGGGATGGGACAGCCTGCCCCACCCAGGGCTCTTGCTGCAGGGACTTAGATCACACTGCACCTATTCACACAGAGAAACGTGAATTTTATACAGTCCAAAGCCAGAGCCAAAGTGACACAAGCTCCGTGGGTCTCTGCAAAATGTGGATTTAAGTAACTCCCTCCCTGCCGTGAAAATTAACGTGACAACTTGTCAAGGATGCACTTGGTTCTATTAATTCTTCAGCTTGCTGGAGCAGGAATACTAAGAAAACCCCTATGAGTAAACATTACATATAAGGAAACACAGCTTGCTCGTCTTCTGTTCAACTGTTTAAATGAGCAGCAAACATTCTGGCTCACGCTGTGTTCCAGCGATAAAAACACTCAATCTGAACCAAACTCACAACTAAGTTTGGGGCAGATAAAGTACAGCACGGGCAGGAGCCTCCTCTGCACTGCAGTGTGGGGGCTCTCTGGCTCAGCTGTGGCACACAAGGGTCACAGCGAGGTGGTTTGAACACGCCGTTCGTCCTCGCATCGCGTGGACTTTGCTTTTTATCTAACAAACTGTTTGGATAAAGAGGAGCAACCAGGGAGGGCTTGCCAGGGCTGCGCTGCAGCCTCTGCATCCAACAGCCAACTCCGGCTGTTCATTCACGGAGCTACCGGAAAATACCCACGTTAAAAGCACAGCTCCCCCTGACAGAGCAGGGGAAGGGGGGCGCAGGGCTCTCGGCCCCGTGTGGGGGGAGGCTGGGGCCGACAGGGCCGGGGCACGGTGCTCCCGCTGCCCTCACCCCTCCCGGCGCTCCCGCCCGGCTGCACCGCCCCGTCACACCGGCCCCTCACGCTGCCCCCCGCTCCTTCCTTACACGGTGATGTGCCCGGCGCCCCGTACCGCTACGGGATCGGGCGCGTCGCGGGGCCGGGGCAGCTCCTGGCTCCGCACCACGGGCTCGGGCTCATCCTGCTCCTCCTCGTCCTCCTCCTCCTCCAGCTC